>OU745260.1:21207500-21665000 GCA_916618015.1 Xestia c-nigrum
ATTGGGTCGTCATTTGGGGTTCTGAATGTTATTTTTCCCACGCGTTCCGTTTCCTCCTCGTCAAGGGCCACAAAACCGTTTTTTGCGCTGTAGGCTGCCATGTACGACCCTGTCATTTCCCCTTTGATGACTTGGGATTTAACGTTGTCGTACACCGCTGCCTCTGCCTCCTTGAGTAGTACCTTTAGCAGTCCTTCTGTGTTCCTTTGAAAGGTCTGCAGGATCTTCCTGCATGTCATGAGGTTAACCTCTCTGGTCGCCCTCACGATTGCTACGTACTCAAGGAAAGCGCTCTTCACGTGATCTGTGGTGCCCGAGTTCATTGCGAGGACAGGCGGGCTGACCTGTCCTTTATCTGCTCTCGTTGGTGTAGGCTTCCATTGGGTTGGTTCTGATGGTGCCTTCCTGAAGAACCTCTCCACTGCTGCTTCTTGTTTCTCGGCCAGTGATGCGCGGCTGGTGCTTGGGAGCAGTGCTTTCAGAAAAGTACCGAAGGCTTTCAGGCGACTCCTCGACCTGGCTTGGTCCTCTGGGCTGATGGGGGCACTCTGCTCCTTTGCAGCTTTTTCGGCGGCTGCCTTCTGCTGAGCCCTCTCTGATCCGCTTTGTGTGGTCGTGCTAGTTGTGGAGCTCGTCGCGATGGCTGTTGGGTCTCTGGGGGCTTTCAGGAAACTTAAAGTTTCCCCTCTGTCCTCATAGACGACTACCTCATGTTGTTCCGAGGCTTTTAAGCAGCCGAAGCGGTCTGCGACGTCTCCTCTCTCTCCTCCGACCTTCATCGCGTCAACGCTTATTGTGCGGGCTGTGACTGGCATGTGTTCTCCGTAATCCCTGATCTTTTGAAGCAATGAGCTTGCCTGAGCAAATGAAGTCTCCTCCACAACAATCACTTGTCAAATGTATCGTCCCATTAATACAGTGAGGTTTTGTGGAGGTCAGATAAGCAGACGACCAATGTTAAATACTGATATTGAGCTTCAAGTGGTTAGATGCTGACCCCATCATTGACTAGGCAGACGATCAGCCATTTTTATTTTTTGTCAAATTATGCGACATGGAGTTTTTTCAAGTGAGAGTTTTAAAGAACACTTAAAAAAGACGCGAAATAAAAGAAATGTAATGTCATATTACCTGGATAACTCAGTTTTCTCCTCAATTCTCAAAACCAGGTGATGAAATCACCATCTGCCGGGCCATTTTCCAACTAAGTGGGGGTCGACTTCCAGTCTAACCGGATACAGCTGAATACCAGTATTTTACATGGAGCGACTACCTATCTGGCCTCCATAACCCAGTTAGTACTGAGTAATACGATACTCCTTGGTAAGACTGGTTATCAGACGTTTTGGACCACTGACCACCTGTAACGACTGTGAAAGATCTACAAATGACATGCTTTCCGAGGCACGGAGAAAACTCGCTATGTAATGGGTGCTCACCCATCCACAGACCAACCTAGGCAAGCACCGACCCGAGGGGCTGTTATTACTTAGCCAGGAGAACCAAGTGTTAAAAGAAAAAGAAAGAAAAGTTTTTTTATATGTTTTATTTATAGAATATTTTATTAATATAATATAATCCTTACTTGGAACCGACTTCTTTTTATTTTTTTATTACTCTCATGAAGCTGCTCGCCCCGCCTTCCAACCCTTTCTTTTTCGATAAAAAAAAGTTTCCCACTCTTAACCCACAGAATTCCCGTGTCAAAGAAATAATAAATAGAAAAGGGCAACAAAGAAATGCCCCGTCTGCCAGCACTTGTTTTCCTTAATTAACGTCAACAACTTGTGCAGAATAATTACTTAGGTTATGGTTTTATTAAATTGTGTGAGATTGGCCCAATGAATTTTTGTCAGTGGCAGTCGCGAAGTCTGCATTTCTGCTCGGTTGCTAACAATAGGCCCTATAAAACGTGGTTTCCAATGCACAGGAGGTTAAACTAAAGTCTAAACCATAGAGGAAGGATTGTATTTTTTGTTTATTTGTATAACTCAAGAACTACTCAACTTATTCCAAAAATTCTTTCACCATTCACATATTCCAAAAATTCTTTCACCATTCACCATTCACATATTCCACCAGTGACATATTTCATCAATTATATTGAGATCATGCAAAATATCCATTTTTGCGTACGAAGTCGCGAGTGTGCATGGGTTATAAATTACATACAGCAATCAAACAGTTACCGTCTTATTACAAAACGTGGTCTTAAAAATAGTACCGGGTTTAGTACTAGGTTTAAACCATGAACTTGAAAAAACGTTATTACAAAACAAAGTTTATAGCTAGTTCTAGAACTATCTATGGTACCAAAGTTAGACCATCGTGACCCCTAATTTAACTATGGTACTAAATTGTCAAACGTCAACGTATGAAATATTTTTTCTTTAATTTACTTTACAACATTTTGTAAAAAAGAACGGCGCATAGAACTCTGAACGAATGAATGAATAGTTTAAATATTTTGTTGCTTATAATCTGTGGAAAATGTTAAGACCAGAGACTTTCTTTGGTACTAGTTAGTCCTTTGTTGGTCTTCGATTTGTAATACGAATGAACGAACTAATTTTAGTACCGTACTAAACCTAGACCTTTTAGTTCTGGTTTAAACCTGGTACTTATGGAAGTTTTTATAATAAGGCGTTTAAGGTCTAAATTTGTTTGTTTTTTGTCGAAATAAAAATGTCACAAACATTGTGGGCGGGTCAGAAAATCTAAGTTATGGCGATATTTTTCGGTCCTTCAACCCGCGGTTCCATTTTTTTTGTTTTTTTTTTCACTCCGTTTGTTTCGTGCCTGTAAGTTATTGGTCTTAAGGTCGCTTATGGAGGTAAATAATTCACAGAAAAATTGAGTGTGTTTTTGTGAAAGTTTTTCTGTTAAAACGTATGTGAAAACTTTAAAGTTAGTTAGGTTTGTGACTGGGTAAAGTAACAATTAAGTCTTGTCACGCTCTTATAGATAATACACTATATAAAACAAGATAGATGCGCACACTCTGGTTTTCGTTTGTAAAACTGTGTGCCTCAACTGTTAGATGGCACTGTTAGTTTATATTCAACCAAAAAAAAACAAAAAGTAATTCTTGACTACGGATTTGAACTTGGAAACTAATATTCACAAGGCAACCGCTGTCTACGCTAGGCTATCTACTTCACTGACAGTTGTCTAAAATAGCTGTTCTCTTTATGACAGTTATAAAACAGTCAAAAAGTTGAAAAGTTTGTGTCCTTAAACACAGATGGCAGCACTATCTTTGTTTTTTTTTTTGTCAAGTTTTGGAAGTTTCACACCCCTGGTCGGAATGTCGGGCTTAATAAAAAGGTCAAGTTCGTGATAAATACCCGTTTCCATATGTTTTATAATACACTTGAACTCCTACGTTTTTTTTTAATATTACACACATACATAACATTACGGCTGTGATCCTCAAAGGTTAGGCAGAGGTACCCATTAGTACACTAACTTTTCGTCAGTTATGTTTAAGTCCCATATATTATGCCCTATTGCCATCAACTGCGCAGTAATCCAGACTCCGTGGCTGCTACTGAGATATTCTTGATGGAAAACCCAATAACACTTTGCCCGACCTGGGACTCAAACTCAGGACCATATGCTTGCTTCCATGCGCGCCTCAAAGAGATCTCAGCATAAAAGGAGGGGCCCGCAAGGGCTGAAGCCTGCTAGGGCTGCGGGACTGTTCGAAAGAGATACCGCGGCCCCGGAACGTAAAGGGCGAAGTAGAAACATGGATGGGTATTAGTCAGTAAAAGTCTGACACTCCCTCCCGCTCCGCCCAGAGTGGGAGAAGTCAATTGATGATTTCCCATCCGAAAAAAAAAAGTCTTGCCATTCTTCTCCATAGAGATTCTACGCTAGGGAATGTGCAACTACATGCTTTGTGACTGAGACTGATGCTACATTTAATTTTCATGTTCGTTTTTACAATTCAAAACTGCCTACCCTTCATCTGTGGACCCTGACCGAATCGGTTTGACGCTATTGTTTAACTTTTGCGTCTACTTTACTAACAGTGAATTAATTCGCCTACTATAAATAAATGCTTTGATTTTCTCCATCGATTCATATTACAACTTTAAATCCGTTTAACGTTAGGGTTAGAGAGTAAAGGATACATTGCGACGTCTATATTAGCTCAGTGGTTCTGGGTTTACGTCAATAAGGGATCAAGGGTCTACTCCGGACTAAGCAAATATTTGTGTGGTCTACAATTCCACACAGAGACACTTATGTTGTGATGTATTGTGATAATGTATGATTTTGTGTGAGATTTGAGAGTAAAACTGTATTTACAAGAGTTATATTTGGCGCTTCAGAGTCAAAGTGTTAGTGTTAGTGTGTTGTAAGTACATCACACAACTATAACTTGCTATATGACTTATTGTCATATCTGTTAGGTACCAATTATAGTTAAACGTTTTAATATTTATAGTTTACATTCATAAAATTAGTCTCTCTAGTTGTACAATATTCATAGTAATCTGTGAAAAACGTAGTGGGTAGCATATTTATCATAGTTTAGTATTTAAGTCTTATTTTAAATCCGTAATATGTTACTGTTTGTTTTTCCTAAATAAAAAGTGTTCGGTTGAAGGCGCAAAAATGTCCCAGGATCATCATCTGCCTAGCCATTTCCTAACTTTGTTGGGATCGGCTTCCAGTCTAACCCGGTATAGCTGAATACCAGTATCATCTAGCATCCACAACCCAGTCAGTACTGGGTTACACGATACCCCTTGGTAACACTGGTTCTCAGACTTTTGGGCCACTGACTGCCTGTAAAAACTGTCAAAGATCTACAAATGACACCCGTGACCAACTGCTCAGCGAGCATTTCGTGGCAAGGCGGAAGGTATATAATACGTGGTCACCCATTGATTCAAGGACCAACTAAAACTGAAATTTGACCAGCGGCTGTTATTATTTAGCCGTGAGCTCCTCAGGGATATGGTGCGTTAGGTCCATGTTCACCGAAAAGATAACAGTCTGATTATGTAAAAACAGCTGTCAATGTGACATGTTTCCATACAAAAATGTGTTTTAAACAGCTGTTTTTAGATAATCGTCCGTCATATTTTTGGTGAACATGGACCTTAAAGTGTCACTTAGATCGTGTAGTTAGTGGTGTCAGAGTTTTTTTGCTGTCTGGGTTCTGGTTTTGCTTGATTGAAAGAAATGATCGCTGTCCAAAAACTATAAACTTCACATATTACTGCAGCGGACTTTAAATAAGGTCTTTAAATACGGGGAGGGGCCCGCAACGGCCGAAGCCGTGTCGACGGCGCGTTCGTGTTCCACGCGCGCCTCAAAGAGATGTCAGCGTTAGGGGAGGGGCCCGCAAGGGCCGAAGCCTGCCGGGGTTGCGGGCCTGTCCAAAGAGATACCGCGGCCCCAGATCATAAAGGGCGAGGAAGGAACATGGATGGGTTTTGCCCAGAGTGTCGAGAGTCATTTGATGATTTCCCATCCCAAAAAAAAAAAAGGTCTTTAAATACGGTAAATAATAAGGTATTTCATGGTTTGTTTAAGTATCCTCTACACATACCTAAACGAAGACCAGTTCAACCATGTGCCACAACCAAATCGAAATGGTAATGGG
Source organism: Xestia c-nigrum (assembly GCA_916618015.1). Lineage (NCBI taxonomy): Eukaryota > Metazoa > Arthropoda > Insecta > Lepidoptera > Noctuidae > Xestia > Xestia c-nigrum. The sequence continues at coordinate 21,213,124 of OU745260.1, forward strand.
CTATCTACGCCAGCTCCCATAACAAAAATTTTAAACCTGTATGTGTACAATTTACCGCTAGAAATAGCCACAAACGAAGTAGTGGTGCTCGCCATAGCACTTCTCCAAACAAACCCATCCACAAGAATCTTCTCCATCACTAGACCTATCTACACAACCCTTTTTCCGGACATACCTAATTAAAAAGTAAAAGGAACCAATTACGCTTGAGTTAATGAGTTGCCCACACGCCCAACATTTGCAGGAAAAATACAAAATATTTACGTCGCATTCAATGTAGGCGTTTTCGTAGTCATTACGAAATCTAAACACTGTTAATTACTATTATGCTTATGATTAAAATTGTTTCTTTAATAATGTAAAACGTTTTGGTCATAGATTAATTAATTCGAATGAGAACAGTAGTGGCATAATCGTGACTTCGAAAGACAGGCGCATTACTGTTATTTCATCATCACTGCTCTCAAAACGGTGAAAGAAAACATCGTGAGGAAACCAGCATGTATTAGAAACAAAAAGGAATACATGTGATATCTACCAACCAGCACTGGGCCTGCGTGGGCCATTCCCTCTCATGGAGAGGAGGCCGTGTGTGCCAGCAGTGGGAACGTTATAGACTGATTATGCTTATGCCAATGAATTCGCATAGAAGGGAAAATCCTGTAACTACAGGGGTCTTCTTCATCTTCTTCGTGTCGATTATTCCCATAGTTATTTAATTTTAGTTTCATTTTTGAAGTGAAAATTTTTTAGGCGTGTTGAGCACTTTTGAGTGAACAAAAATCATGGAACTCGCGTGACCGTCACATATGATTTTCGTAGCACTCGTAGCAGATCCACTATTACTGCTACGAGTGCTACGAACTGGTAGCTGATCCACTACGGGTGGCGTGGCCGTAGCGGATTGTCTGCTAGTTAACTCTTCTATCTGCAGTCCTCGAAAACTGCCCCATATGTTTTTTTTTGCCACCGACTTTAGAGCGCACAGTAATTTAAGTAACTTGCAAAAAAAAGTTTTATTTTTAACTTTCATCAGTTGATGAATCTCTCAAAATCCTTTTACATTGTAACTAGAAGATATAAGCACATCATCGACATATACGAAGAAAAAAACGCGCAAAATATAACTCATAAACACATAACGGTCTGGTTATCTAAAACAGCTGTTTAAAAGACATATTCCCCTACAAAAAAGTATTTAAAACAGCTGTTTTTAGATAATCAGACGGTTATCTTTTCGGTGAACATGGACCTAAATGAAAAATCAATCGGTAAATCGGATCGGAGAAACCGACGAATTTAATAATGGTGGTGTAATGGACTTAAACATAGCTGGTGAAATGTGGGTGTGCTATTTTTAAACTTCTGCCTTACCTTCAGGGAAACAGGCTACATAGGCGAGTGTACTGAGGCCCTACTCCCTAACGTTTCGTCCATACGGACGGATCTATCCGTCTCTATCGCGCACGTCTGCAAACGAGTGCGTGTGAGAGACGCGGATAGATCCGTCCGTATGGACGAAACGTTGGGGAGTAGGGCCTCTAAGGTCGATGTTCACCAAAAAATGACAGTCTGATTATCTAAAAACAGCTGTTTAAAACACATTATTGTATGGGAACATGTCACAGTGACAGCTGTTTTTAGATAATCAGACTTATCTTTTCGGTGAACATGGACTAAGACGATTTCGCTTCTATCTATTTAATCTATGGCACAGTCTTTGAAATTGAATCGTTCGTAAATTTAAATGAAAGCCTAACACTCGCGAGTAATGAAACGGCTGTATTGCTCGCTCACTCTTGATGAAATAACTTTTAAATGTAGGTACGGACATATTGTGGAGTGGAGCCGCTTTTCATTATAACTGGTTTTGTGTTTAATACTTACATTAAACATAACGCTTATAAGGGTTAGGCAATGGTGTTTTTAATAGGACACCCACATTTCGACAGTTATATTTAAGTCCCATTTAACAGGGGGTGACCTTATTGCCATCAACCTAGCGCAAAGCTAAACCTAAGACTGAAGTCCTGAGACTTTGCGCGACCTGGGAATCGAACTCAGGACCTCATGCTCAGCAGTCCCGCTTGCAACCTTGCACTAGACCAACGCGGCAGGAAATGGTGTCGATTCTGTTGTGCACAAACTTAACTTAATTTAGGCTATTGCTATCTTTTACTAAAAGGCAGTGCGAGAAAAGGACGGCAATAGCTATCAACTAAGTTAGAAATGTCAAACTAGTTTATGCTTTGCGCTTCACCGTGATTTTAGTCGACATGTTTTTACGTGCACCCTTCATTTGTATGGAAATATTAGTTCGAATTAAATTTGACAGCTCTAAATTACGTCCGTCTGTTTCTCGTTCTATTAGACAGAAAAAGGTAGAAATAGCCTAAATTAAGTTTAGTTTGTGCCCAACAGAATCGGCACCAATATATCTTAATATATATAAATTACGTGTCACGTTGTTTGTCCGCGATGGACTCCTAAACTACTTAACCGATTTCAATCAAATTTGTGCACCGTGCGCAGTTTGATCCAACTTGAGAGATGTCCCTGTGTATTTTTTTCATTACGTACACAAAATAGAAGTAAAAATATGCACAAGTATCAATTAGAATTACAAAAGTGCCCAGAAGGCTGGCAGCAGCGTATTATTTATATCTTTTGATGTTTTAACCATTCGAGGATGGTTATAACGAAATTAGAAAAAGGTTCGTATATAATTTCCTTACATTTTCCTCAAATTGTAGGAGTTGTACAACATGTTCATTCGACTTTATCCGGCACAGGCCGGCCACAAAAATCAAGTTCTGATTATCTTGGCACCCCCGCAATGCGGTGTCGTGTCGAATCAGGTATACCCTAACATGGGTATAACACGCCTAACTGTAGCAATTGCCCAAATTAAGTTTAGTGTGTGCACAACAAAAGCGACACCATTATCTCACTTATATTTTGCTCATATCAATCAAAACGAACAAAATCCACGTCTTTCGTCTTTTAAGTTATTATTGAATTCAATACAATATCGTAACATTACTCAAATCCTTTGACAGGAAAATTGAATTACACTAACGAATGAAGTAGGTATTTACTTAAAACAAATAACAATTTATCATAAGATTTATACAACTCCAAGATATACCTACATTAATTTTCATGTCAAACTCTATAATAGAATTAATTTAAGTCTATTCAGTGAGAGTTTACTGATTTAACTGTAGGCGTCTCATAAAAAGAACCTCGTTTGACTTTCAACTTTCGACTCTTATTTAAGTGTTCAAATTCCAATAGCACATAAAGTTTAGGCATCCATTTAGGTATTGTTCTATAATAGTGAAAACAGGATTTATTGTACTATTTATCACAATTACGCGGTTTGTTAAAATAACTTTGCAGTTAGTTACGAATATTTCATGAAAATATTCTGAACGTCAGAATTGATTACTTAAAGTTGTTCACTAAAAAGGTTAAACCAGTTTAAACTATATGGAATCAGTTTTTAACTATTTTCATGAAACAATAACGAACTTTGATGATACTTAATTAATCTTTACAAAAAAATCGTAGGTATGTCAACACGATCATCTGCCTAGCCTTTTCCCAACTATGTTGGGGTTGGCTTCCAGTCTAACCGGACTTAGCTGAATATCAGTATTTTACATGCAGCGACTGCCTATCTGACCTCCACAACCCAGTTAGTACTAGATAGTACGATACCCCCCAGTAAGACTGGTAAAAAATAAACCGAAATGTGACGTCACACGTCATCTATTTTTGTTTACATAAAAAAGAAAAGATATGACTGTGTCCAAAAAATTATGGAAATCTTTATCAAACATACGAAAACGGTTATTTATCGCGAATTTACCTTTAATTTAAGCCCGACGTTTCGACCGGATTGCACCAGCCGTGGTCATATGTCCCGTTTTCATGTTTTACAATGTGTTCTGATCGTGAAAGTTGAAAAAAGACAATCTTTATCAAATCAAATGTTTATGGAACAGATAATAAAATCTAATTTGTGTTATTTGATACATGCACAAGCACATCTTAAACATCTTTTGAAGAACTAATAGGTTTTATTTTCGTCTTCCCTATTACATTATTCTTTATAATAAACATAGTATAACATGCTACTACGAGTATAATAGTGACATAAAGGCAAAAGTTCAAAAGGTTATCGACTTGTATAACTGCCGCCCATTAAACGCATGTGGAGTTCGCGTGACTATGCGACATTCAGCTGAAAACGCCATGCGTGGCCATTATCCGGAAATACTTTGAATGTGAGTCGATTTGTGTTTATTTTTGGCGCTCTCAAAGCTATATGAATAGATACCGATCATCTAGTCGCCTAACGGAAACCACAATCAAATAATTAGTTAAGATTAAGTGGAGTGCAGCGTTTTAGAATGTCATAATTATTGACTGCCTCGTGACTCTTGTGGTATTAGAATGTCATAATTATTGACTGCCTCGTGGCTCTAGTGGTTTTAGAATGTCATAATATTATTGAATGCCTCGTGGCTCTAGTGGTTTTAGAATGTCATAATTATATTGACCGCCTCGTGGCTCTAGTGGTTTTAGAATGTCATACTTATGGCCTGTCTCGTGGCTCTAGTGGTTTAAGAATGTCATAATAATTGACTACCTCGTTGCTCTTGTGGTTTTAGAATGTCATAATTATTGACTATCTCGTGGCTTTTAGATGTCATAATTATTGACTGCCTCGTGGCTCTTGTGGTTTAAGAATGTCATAATTATTGACTACCTCGTCGCTCTAGTGGTTTTAGAATGTCATAATTATATTGACCGCCTCGTGGCTCTAGTGGTTTTAGAATGTCATACTTATGGCCTGTCTCGTGGCTCTTGTGGTTTAAGAATGTCATAATTATTGACTACCTCGTTGCTCTTGTGGTTTTAGAATGTCATAATTATTGACTGCCTCGTGGCTCTTGTGGTTTTAGAATGTCATAAATATTGACTGCCTCGTGGCTCTTGTGGTTTTAGAATGTCATAATTATTGACTGCCCCGTCGTTCTAGTGGTATGAGGTCCTGGTTTCGATTCCCGGGTCGGGTAAATTGTTGTTATGTTTTTTCTCATGAATTTTCCAGTAGCAGTTACGGGGGTCCATATTGACTCACCTAAAGTTCTTTACCCGAAATTGTTCTTCCTAATGATTTGAAATCCGAATGATCACTCTTCATAAAACTTTTCATCCTAAAGTTTTCATTCATACTATTTGTAGTGCTACCGGCGATGTTCATAACACTCATGTTTCCGAAAATTGTAATACTGCAGTGAATCTTATATTTTCTGGCATTATAAAACTCACGCTTAGCTCTTGTCACCTTAATCGAGGTTCAAAATTTCTCTACATGTGTTCATGTAATGCATCTATTTGTGTATATATCATTGAAACCCGTTCGGGAGTTTTTGCGTGAAAGAGTAACAACATCCATATTTCGCATTTATGATATTAGTAGAAAGTAGCACCCTACTCTCTCAAAACTTTCTTTAAAAAACTATTTTTGACAATAGTAGCCATTACTTACACTAGAGCAAAATGTGACCAAACCTCTTACCCTTTTAATTGGTCTTTGTTTATAGTTGGGGGCTGCATTACGGGCGGTGTTGCTGCACTTAAAGCTGCTTACGACCTGAGTTGCCATATAATAGGCACTTAATATTCCGCTGGTATTTTACGTCTCTGTTAACAGCTGGCCATTGTTTCAGTAAACAACAAAGTATTAAAAGGTGTAAAGTGGAAAAACTATTTTAGTACTTTTAGCTTTTTATAACGCTAAAGGTGTTTTTTTTTTGTTAATTGCATCTCGCAGTTGAGGAGCTCGTAGCTAAATTATAACAGCCGCTCGTGTCAATCTTTAAGTTAGGTTTGCTTGCCTAGGTTGGTCTGTGGATGGGTGACCGCCCGTTAAATATCGAGTTTCCTCCGTCGCTTGGAAAGCACGTTAAACAGTTGGTCCCGCCTGTCATTTTTAGATTTTTGACAGTCGTTACAGGTATTCAGTGGCCCAAAAAGTCTGACAACAGTCTTACCAAGGGATATCGTATAACCCAGTAATAACTGTGTAGTGGAGGTTAGATAGGCGTTTGCTCCATGTAAAAGGCGAACGGGCGTTACGAAAAGTGTGATCGGGTGAGGCGAACAGGCGTTACGAAAAGTGTGATCCTGTGAGGCGAATGGGCATTACGAAAAGTGTGATCGGGTGAGGCGAACGGGCGTTACGAAAAGTGTGAGCCGAACAGACGCTTGTCTTGGGAGTAAGCTGGTGATTGCGTGACAAGAGCGTTCGGACGTTACGAAAAGTGTGATCGGATGAGGCCAACGAAAGTGGAGATAGAAAGAAAGTGAGTTACACTGTTTTAAACTTACAACTAAACTTAAAAAATGGGACCGTTAGTGACATTTTTAGTTTAGAGTTAGAGTTTAGAGTTACGTATCGTATATTCTGTAGAGGCAAGAGCGAAAGATGCGAGCACACATTTTCTCTCATATCATTACTTCAGTCGTGTGGTCTAAAGTACACTCGTTTTTTATAGTACCTACACGAAGGAATAGTCAATTGCAGAGTAATTTAAATACGGCAACTGATCTAAATCGACGACTTATCCGTACAAAGTAACGTATTTTAGTTATAAGCTTACTACACACGCGCTGCACGTTTCGAATAAATCGTTTCCATTTAACAGTCCAGGCCAATCTGTTCTATATTCACTGGATCGTGTTTCAACGATCGCTGTCAATTTCTATTTCGTTTGTAGCGACCTTAAACTAGTAGCAGACGCTTCACTAAAGCCTTTCATTCTGCTTCTTTCACTGTAAAACGAACCAATTCGAAGAAAAAAAAACACTAGTGAACTCAACAAAATGGATTTTAGCACTTTTGATTCACTTACAATTACCAATTTAATTAACTTCTGAATAATTGGAAAATGAAATGAAAGAGAAATAAGAATAGATTCATCCCTATGTATCAATTTCGGTGTCAATTGAATAATGGAATGAAACAAAAAACAAACTCCCGAAAATCAACCATTTACTCGAGTGAATCAAACATAAAATTCACGCATTTTTCCCATGCGGGTACGCAAACAATGCATAACCCCACAAACTACGATCTATAAACACTCCTTATGGTAAGTCTCGTTCATACTTCTGGGCATACACGTTCCGAAACGTCCGACATCGGCTTTAGAGCAATGTTCAGAGTGGAACTAGGCATGTGGACTGATTGCTACCCGATTGGTACAAAGGGAGGATTCTGGGCCTAGAATCAAGTGCTGCGCTGCAATGGAGATGTTGCATGTTTGTTGGTTGTAGTTGTAGGTAAGTTAGTTAGAACTGTATCTGATAGAAGATCGAATACAATGGAAGCTATCGGTAAAGTTACGGCGTTCTCCAGGGTATTGTTTGTGCCATTTAGTATTTACTAGCGACCCGCCCCGGCTTCGCACGGGTACAATCACAGAAATATTAAAAACAGGAGAAGTGGCAAGGGGGCGTGTCGGTGACCACGTGGAGCTGGCCGCGTCGCTCAGCTATTGACTTGTACTACTTGATTTATGTTTTCTTGTATTACTCCGACTGTATTATGTTTGCATTAAATACATTGCTCTTTTACAACCACCTTAGTCTGTCACTGAGTGACTGAACGAGCAATGTACACCTGACATAACGAAACATCATTAAGCCGTCTTGTCGCATGTTGCGTCCGCTGCTTCGGTCCGCCGTATTTGAGCGCGAGCTAGTGATGTGCTCGTGGAGGTTTGACAAAGTCTGTCGACAAGAAAGTGGACTGCGAATTGTTATATTACTATTTCACATTTTTTTTCAATTTGTTAACTCTTGTAATCCGGTTGGAAGGCCGATGTGGTTCTATGCTTAATTTTCTTTTTCTCTTTGGCAATTCAAAAGAGCCTGTAACTGGCCTAATTGAAATAAATGCTTTGATTTTGATTTTGAACTACGTGTAACTGTGTCATTTGATTTTTAATTGATTTAAAAGTATTTTTATTCATTGAATAATGTTTGTAGGTTTCATATTATTTATATTTACTTTATTTCCAAATCCTTTATAAAAATAATCGATATATTTATCGATAACTCTTCGATTTAGTCAAGCACTGTGTCGTATCCGCCCCCGTGTCCCGACAACACACAATGATAATTGTTTTAGTGTGAGTAAATTATACGGAAAAAGTACGCTGTAGTTTAACAAATAAGGTTTGTATTTAAATGACAGAGTTATCGATGGCGCGTGTGTGCACTTGTTCGTAGTATTGTTTTGACAGAGCTCTGTGTGCAATATTAGCGTTATGGAGGGGCAACTGTGGCTTCATCGGTTTTCTATACATTTTGAACTCCACGCCATATCTCCTTCTTTATTATATCTATGGGTACAATGCTGATACTAAATACACTTAGGGTTGCCAGGTCCTCAGACGCAAAAGCCGGACAGACCTGTGAGTTTGTCCTGACATTTGGGTAAAAAATCCGGACATCTTGTTTTTTTTGTCCATTTTTTTATAAAAAGTGTAAAACTAATTTTTTTTTGTCCTAACATTCGGTCGAAAAATCCGGACGCCTCACATTTTTGAAAAATTTTGGTGTTACTTAAAAAAAATGGTCAACTCGGCTAGCCGAGCGCGCGGCCGCCGGTCGCCGCGCCCCGCGTCGCGCCGATACTCGTTCGGCGTGATTCGATCTCGATCCGCGCGCGAATTTCGAAATTGAGAAATCCTACCTAAATCCTAACAGGCCGGATGCCGCTTATTTTGGCCGGACAAGCAATCAAAAATCCTACGTATGTCCTGCTTTATCCTAACACCTGGCAACCCTAAATACACTACAGAAAAACTGTTGTATATAAAACATAGGCTCGCTCCCGCCGCCCCGGCCGGCCGGTACCGCCGCAAACGCTACGTCCCGCAATTTTTAAATCTGTAATGTCTTCGAAAACATTCATTTAAATCACATGCTGTGAAGGGCAATTTTGATGTACATGAAATGCACAACGCATCTAATGTATTCTATTGGATAAGGAATGATACTGTATCGTTTAAAATAGCTTGGTAAATAACGCATATTTTTTTTGTAATCTTTAATATATATAAATCTCGTGTCACAATGTTTGTCCTCGATGGACTCCTAAACCACTTAACCGATTATAATAAAATTCGCACACCATGTGCAGTTCGATCCAACTTGAGAGATAGGATAGTTTAAATCTCAATTTACGCAGACGAAGTTGCGCGAGTCAGCTAGTATGTAAAAGATAAAAATGGTTACTGTGGGTTATCCTTAGGAGATAAACATATGCTGTCCCAAACTTTTTTAATGATAAATATTTTAAGATATACAATTCCATAGCACATAAATTTGATCTATCTCGTAAGGGTTAGCCGGCGTTTGCAATGTAAGCGCAGAAAAATATGTTTGTTACGACATCACATTACAAATCTTTAAATTTCTCGGCATTTCTCTACTATAATATGCATGTATTATACATTTAAACCTTCCTCTTGAATCACTCTATTCATTAAAAAAACCACATCAAAATCCGTTGCGTAGTTTTAAAGATCTAAGCATACATAGGGACATAGGGACAGAAAGCGACTTTGTTTTATACTATGTAGTGATAGTGATAGTGATAGTGAAGTGATAGTGATGATTCTGTTATTGTTCATTAATGAATTGATGGCGGAAATTGCGCAGGAATACCAATTGTTTGTTTATAGTTTTAGCAACATGTTTTGCCACTCTTTCTTGTCTGCTCAAACACTGGAAAATATAAAAGACAACTTTTTTTAAATTGTCTTTTGTAAATGTAAATGTAAGTTTCGACTTTCAAATAGTAATTTACTCTGTACGGTCGCCAACAAAATGTTGACGGTTAAGTTTGTGCCGACTTGATGCTGTGGCGACAGTTCCTAAAAAAAAAGACGTGTGGCACTCGGGGACTGCCGCGGTAAAGCTATTGCATTTGTTTTTTACGGGGGGTGTTAGGTTATTTTCGTTACAGAATTTCTGGATTCGGTCTCCACGCTCAGACCCGCGATAGAAACTATGCAATAGCTTAAAAATATTTGTCGTAAATAGTCATCAGTTCCCACAACATTAATGGACCGCCATTGGCTATAAAGGATCGAGGAAATATTTTGAATCAAAAGTAAAAGAATCTGTGTGCCATATTATTTTCCTCATTTAATTTACTTACCAAATTGCACCTACCATCAGTAAAGAAGACATTTCTCCATCTGATCGCAACTGCGTCAGATACTCGAGTCGACTGAATTATTTACATCCAATACAATTGACGTCACCATTTTTATTTTAAAACGTTGACTGTCCAAATTATTAGTAGGATGGGAACTACCTAGTTCACTGATGGTCAACCAATTTTCAACCTTATTGCTTAGGCATAAGAGTGAAAAGTGGACTGCCAGTGTACTCGGTAGTATATACTAGGTATTTTCCCACTAAGGTCCATGTTCACCGAAAAGATAACGGTCTTTTCTGAAAACAGCTGTCACTGTGACATGTTCCTATACAAAAATGTGTTTTAAACAGCTGTTTTTAGATAATCAGACTGTCATCTTTTTGGTGAACTTCGACCTAAATAGTCTAACTGTCTTGTAAACTAGGATAGAATATTCGTTGGTCTAGTGGTGCAATTACGACTGCTTATCATGAGATCCTGTGTTCGTTTCCCGGGTCGGGCAAAATGTTATTGGGTTTTTCAATCAGGAATTTCTCAGTAGCAGTCACGGAGTCTGGATTTTCGCCCGGTTGATGATAATAGGCCCACCCGCTATTACATGGGACGGGCAGAATGTGGGTGTACCTTTAGGGCCTTATCACACTAGCGAGTTGCGAGCGAGTGGAAAGCGGGGTGAGTGCGCAGCGAGCTCACCGTGAAGAAATACAAAGTGACTCATTTGACAAAATGCGAAGCGCACCGCGAGCTCGCTGAACACTCACCCCGCTTTCCACTCGCTCGAACTCGCTAGTGTGATAAAGCCCTTTCAAACACCTCAGCCAAACCCTTCAGGTGATGTTATGTTATGTTATATTCTTAATAATGTGTTACATCTCACAAGTAACATTCAGAAGAGAAAACATTTGACATACCTAAGGGTGACACAATAAGCGGTCCTATCGCTCAAAGCACGCTACAGTGTTGGGTAGACAACCAAAATGAGGTCGGAACCATGGAATGTAGATTGGCATGCAAATATCTTGTACGAATTCTGGTGAAATCGGATGCATTGACCGGACGACAAAATAACAAACCTTATTATCATGAAGATAAAGTTTTTTTTGTGATTGTGGTGTTAAAGTGTACTAGCTAGAAAAAATATTTTAAGACTAGCGACATCCATCAACCTGTACTAGGCCTGTATACATAGTATCAGACTTAACGTTTTCTGATGTATGTAACGTTTAATCGAATTAGTTTTTATTCTATTTGTTAAATTTTGTATTTGTATTTTGTTTTTTCAATATTACTTGCCATCATATTTTATGTTTCAATTCAATTTAATTTATTGCGTGTTTGCATTAGTTAATCTTGTCTATTTCAATTTAACTTATTCCCCTTCAAGTTATTTTAATTTTAATTGGTATTCATCTTGAATCATACTTTGCTACTACTCAGAATTTAAGTTTACTTAATTTGGTACAAAAAAGTATGGTCACTATCTAGTATGAAATAAACATTTCTATTTTACTGTATTGTGTCTTGATCACACAAAATAAGTCCTGTGTCCCAACAGTGGGTGCCCATCTTAAATACCGATTTTACTTAAGCTTGGAACGACACAAATATTCATGAGATCATCGTCATGTAAATGGGGATATACATCAACACGCGAAAAATAAGAACATTAGCTATGTTTTTTTTTTATATTTCCGTAGAGCGTGTAAAATATCTATCGATTGCCAGAATTCTGTTATAAACTTGTCACTAGTAACATAATTCATATCATATAAAACATTAAAACATTATATTTTATTACTCATTGCGTAAAAATAGACTTTGAATACGTTCTATAGGTTTAATGTTCGTATACCTCCCAATAATTAAACTTTCAGGGGAATGATCTTAAAAATACCAAAAAAATAATATAAAAATAAAAATATGAATATACCTAATCAATACCACTGGACATTGCACACAGCCCCGTTTTTTTTTCGGATGGGTAATCATCAAATGACTTCTCTGGGCGGAGCGGGAGGGAGTGTCAGACTTTTACTGACTAAAACCCATCCATGTTCCTTCCTCGCCCTTTATGTTTCGGGGCCACGGTATCTCTTACGAACAGTGCCGCAGCCCGGGCAGGCTTCGGCCCTGATGATTTCCCATCCCAAAAAAAAATCGTCATCAGGCGAAGTATATCGGCAGTACCTACCTTTGTTTTTAATAGAATTATTATAAAGTCATGTTTTTTATTTCAAAGCACTCCCACGTTCACTCATTAAGTTTAAAAACAAGACTGTAAAAGAATTTCCTCTGCCTTGCTTTACTTGTTCCTTTTATAAGATGTAAAGTAACAAGCCTTTTGTTGAAGCTTGACTCTTTATTTTTACAGGAAAATACTACTTTCAAGAATTGTAAATAAGAAGGTACTTACTTACAGGTACAGTAAGTGTGTTATCGTAAGAATCTGGTTCCTGGTGGTGAAAGTATAAACGGTACTTATAAAAAAAATACACATTTTGTTTAATTTTTGTCAACGGCTCGACTGATTTCGACGGGACTTTTACTTGGTGATGTTATAAGAGTAACTTAGACTAGGTAATTTAATTTCAGAAAAATGGTTAGAGTGTAGGTATAGTGTTAAGAAAATCCGAGTCATATAAATAGTGAAGTCATAATATTAAAAAATTAATACCATATTAATAAAAAAGTTGGCGGCAACAGCTAGTTATTTAAATATATTAAAAGAAAGTTAAATGTAAACTTTAGCTTTCGAAACCGCGCACCCGTTTTCACTAAAACGACCCAGAACTTAAATGATGGAAACAGTAATCGTTAACGTCACAAACTTAAGTCTATTAATTACGACTGAACAGTTAACGGAACGGGTTACCGAAACAGCATTGTTTCACAATATGGCCGCCGGTTATTAATAGTTTGTTTTCTTTGACTACGAGTTGCGTGTGCGCAGGAGAACGCTTTTGAATCGATGTGAATTTTCTTGGTGAATGATTTTATTCTATATTGAATTATGGAATGTTTTTGATTTCATTTAGGATGAAAATCACCATTTACTTGCTTCTTTCTTCTTCTTCTTCGTGTCGATGATTCCCATCGTTGTTTTATTAAATTTGTTTCGACCAGAACTCAGCCACGTCGACGGCGCTGGTGGTGGCTGCGGACAGGTCCCTTAGAGCGCAGGTGGAGTTGCACAAAGAGCATGTCAGGAGGTGGGCCATGGTTTGAGACAAGGCTCCGCAGTCGCACTCAGCTTTATCAGAATACCCCCACCGGACCAAGTTGAACCAATTTACTTGCTTAACCAATGTTTTAATTAATTGAAGTTCAGGAAGAAACAAATTAAGTTTTCCAAACTTCGGCGACTGTCAGACACTTTGCCTTATGTTTTTGAGGTATGAGCAGGGGAACATTGGAACCCTTTTTATTGTTAGCCTTAGGGTTTATTACACCGCGGCCCCGCGGACGTAAAGGGCGAGGAAGGAACATGGATGGTTTTTAGTCAGTAAAAGTCTGACACTCCCTCCCGCTCCGCCCAGAGTGGGAGTGGTCATTTGATGTTTCCCATCCGAAAAAAGGATCTATTACAGCTATCAGTGACACTGACGATGCAAAGCGATCATACATTGTATAAAACCAAAATATTTTATTTCACATAAGCCTAAATGGGCACTTATAAAACGTCGAAAAGGATGCACGGTTCGCGTTGGTCGATTCCATGGAGAAGAACCGGCAAGAAACTCCATGGTTACTCTTTTCAAATCATTTGGTATTACAATATTATTATCTTACAGCATTAGTGCTTTAGTATGGGGGGGCAGCATAGACCCGACTATAGATCGTTGCTCGCTATGCAAAAAATATAACACCAAATAAATATAAAAAAGCCTACAATGTTCACTCATTCACAAATTATGAGTAAAAAAAGCAACTCTAAAAAGGAAGAAAATATAAAAAAACTAAATTAAAAAAGTGACACTAATATTGTCCTCAGTGCTGTAACTATTCTGAGCAAACGATGAGAAAAATGATTTGAAAATTAATGTAAAAATCTGAATAAAACAAAAAAAAACAAAAATTATATAGACGACATAAGCTACAGCAATGAGGAGCGCGTATCTATATATCACCGTAAAATTGTTAAACACGTTAGATTGTAATATAACTAGAGAGATTGTAAACTCTTGGAAGATTGTCAAATGAACATACTGCTTACATTATAACGCATTATTTTTCGGTAGATTGTAATCAATCGAAGTGAAACCGTAATATTGTAAAATGTATGCGATGGAAGTCAACTCGCGTCGTCAGCGGGAGGGAAGGAGGGGTCCCCCTTGCCCCATGGTACCACTCTCATGAAAAGATAATTTACCATTCCTGAGAAATACCGATTCATATACCCTAAACTCAAAACACTTTATATTCCCCTAGAAAGCGTAGCCGGAGCCCCGCTACGCCGGGGGTACTAACCTAACGTGCGGGTGCCCCAAGTCCCGATTATAGCGGTTGAGATACTTCCGTCGTATGCATTTCACAATATTACGGAATCACTTCGATAGATTAGCAATTTAAATTAATTGACCGCAAACATTGATCTTAATATGGATATTCCACGGGATTCCGACTGATACTACGGGATTTTATTATTATATTATTTGTTTAAATAAGTGAATTATTGTTGAACTGTATTGATTATTATAATTAAGATTTTATTGTAAATACAAATTGTTCTATTTGATAATGTTTTGACTTTCTGAGGTACAAATTATTTGTATGGTAATATGGTTTTGTACCTACAACTTCAGAATAAAAATGTTTAAATGATTGTTGATTCTTGAATAAGATATTGTTACGCAAAAAACTTTTTTGTGGTTTAATGAATCAAGTTTATCTATTTATTACACTATCACTAATCCCGTCCTTCTTATATTTACCCGTCAGAAAGGAAGTGTAATCTTTCATTAGTCCCGAATAGTTTTTTTATGATTTTACAACCCACTTATAAACCAAATCCCGGGACTCGGGGAATATCAATATTATACTGTTAGCACTTCCCCTGCCATGTGCCCTACTGTAAGCCGTAAACCTATAAAACAGGCGTGCATACGGGCGGACGCCCCTTTCGCTCGCCAGCCTTCGTGAAGTCAAGACGTGGTAGTCAAGTATTTTGAGTTTGTGTGTGTACACGTGAGGGAACTAAGGGAACTATTTAAGGATATTGGCATCATGACGGTTCATTGCCAATACATCTACGAAAACATAATGTACGTCAGAAAAAATCTGCATCTTTTTGGTAAAAGAAGTGACAGACACAATTACAGTACTAGAAATAGGAACCAACTAGTTCAGCCAGGCTTTAGACTCGCTAAAGTAGACTCATCTTTCATGGGGTACTGTTTGAGATGCTATAATAAAATTCCACAAAGTATTCTTGAACTGAATGAGACGAAATTTAAAACATGCATTAAACGCACACTATGTAAACAAGCATATTACAAGTTGAGCGATTATATCGCTGATAAAAATGTTTGGCTTAATGCTGGTCCTGCTCCACATGGACAGGGGCGCAAAAATTGATAGCATTAAATGGTATTGTTGGAGCTGCTGAAGATTGTACAACTATCTTTGCATTGTATAAATTCAAGATCTTTAGTATTATATAACCTCATATCCCATATTGTGTGAGTGCCATGTACTAGAATGCTATCATTCACTGGAAACCTACGTTTTTATTTTTTATTTTTTGACTTGAATGTGCCCTGGCGGTTGAGAGTATGTCATGCTCTCTCAAATGTCTCGCTGATGGTGGCGCGTGTGTCGGACCATTTAGTTCCCTTCAAAATGGTTGAGCTGAATGGTGCTGATCCATGCGTCATGTTCGTGAACGGGCGCTGTCAATTGTGACTGGTCATCTCTTAGTCGCCATGGTTTATTTGAATTAATTATTTTGTTTTTGAGTTGTATTTTATTTTTGTTTTGCTATGGACACTTTTAACGTGCACATCTTGCTACATTGTTCTCACATAATATACCATCTCAACAAGAATGATGTAACCAAGATTTTGTAACAATATTTTGATTTAAAAGAGTGTCCATGGAGTTTCTTGCCCGTTCTTCTCCATAGAGATCTACGTTAGGGAATGGGCAACTACAGTACTTTCACAGTTTTTATGTCTTGTGACTGGGACTGTAGCTACTTTAATTGTTCATTTTTGTTTCGACAATTCAAAAGTGCCTGTAACTGGCCTACTTGAAATAAATGCTTTGATTTTGATTTTGATTTTGATTTGAGCCATTTTTATTTTTATCTCGTTATTTTGTATTAAGGTGTTTTGCTAAAAGTTTGGTTTATTATTTTGTTGTGATTAGATAATTTGTAAAAGTGTTAATAAATCTTAGGTTTGTCTTAATTGTGTTTTTTTTTAATTCTAAATTAGTTTTAATGCTAAAATCAGAAGTGGGATAATTGGACCAGTTATCCCAGTTTTGATCAGAACCAAACCAAACTTTGGCAAATCTACCCTCGTGTTATTTTTTATTTTTATTTTTCTATTTCTGTGTTTTTGTTGATATTGAAGTGTGATCGCTATGACGGGTAATAAAACGCGAAGTAGATCAAAACATCGTTCCCAAAGTGGCTCGCGTGTTCAGGCACGAGAGCGTTCGCGTAGCAATTCCGGTCGCGACTCTCGCCGCGAATCTCGCAATAGGGATCGACGTCGATCGCAAAAGTCAACTTCGGGACATAACTCGCGTGATATTATAACGCTTCCTAGGAACGTCTCGCGTAAATACCGATCCCGGTCTAAGGATATTTCGGGTAGAAATCGATCCGGGTCTAGGGACATTACGCGTACAAAACGACGTCAGCATAAGGTTACCTCAAAGTACGTTCGCCGTACACGTAAGGCGCGTTCACGGGATAGGTCTCGCTCTGTTTCTTCAAAAACGAATAGTCAAGTGACGTCATACTCGCGGCATAGATCTCGAAGTAGATCACCAGTCGAAATCATCAGCCGTCGTCATAACCCTATGAGTCGTTCTCACCGTGTTTTGAATAAAACAAATAACGCTGAATCGAGTAGCAACAATGTTCCAAATACCCCCGATTTGAACTCTCAACATTCTGAGGCATCTACCCTCACCCAAGCTTTGATACACGCTCTAAAATCGGTACAGCCGAGTAGGTCACAAAATTATTTCATTTCAAATTTCGACCCTACGATTCATAATATTGAAGCGTGGTGTGAAGAGGTGGATCGTGCCAAAGAAGCAAATTCCTGGAGTGATCACGAGTGTTTGTCTCGTGTTGCCTCATGTCTCAAGGGCGATGCAAAAATATGGCTATCGGAATGGGTCACTAACGATCGAACATGGACTAATTTTAAACTGGAATTTAAGCCCCTTTGCCCAACTAAGTTAGATTACGCAAACATTCTGTTTGAAGCAATGAAGTCCACATCCGATAATTATTCCACGTATTCCGAGTACGCACGCCGAACTCTTCTACGGCTAAGAATAATTCCGGGTTTAAGCGACGAACTTAGAACACTCATAGTCATTCGAGGTATTGACAGCCCGCAAGTGCGCGCAGCTACAGCGAACGCCGATGTAACCCCTCAGAACTTAGTGTCCTTTCTCTCCATATACACAAAACCTAATAGTAGGGCTAATAATAATAATAAGTTCGGTTCCCAAAACGCTTCTAAGAAACATCTTCCTCCCAACACTAAACCACGTAGTGAAGCCAAAGCATGTTTTAACTGCAGTGAGAAAGGCCACTTCAGTCGTAACTGTCCTAAGCCCAAATCTAGTAATCAGACAAAATCTTCACCAGCCAGTACGGCCACAGGCCCCGTAACTTGCTCATTTTGCAAAAAACCTGGCCACGTAGAAGCTAAATGTTTTGCTAAGACGCGCACAGGTCCTAACGGCGGGCAACACAAAGTTAACCTTTGTTGCGAACTGTCTGCCTACTCTAACAATAATGACATCACCATTGCCGTAATAAACGGTGTTCCGATGGATGTCCTCATAGATACCGGTGCTTTAAACGTATCCTTGATTTCTTTTGACGCGTTAAGATATGTTTCTGCTCAACCGAAAGAAAAGCGATGTGTTCTGAAAGGCATTAGCGATACGGAAATAATTTCAACCTCTTATGTTACGGTCACGTTAGAATTTCAAAATATTTCGATTGAAGTAGACCTAGTGGTTGTACCGTCAAACTGCATGAATGCTCCGATCATATTAGGAACAGACGTACTTAACCGCGAAGGTGTGACGTTTATTAGGACGAAGGATAAACAGTATTTAACGCATTCATTCGACGTCTCCCTGAAGGTTAATTCGGTTAAAGCCGTTAGTGACTCGGATGTAAATTCACCACTGATAGAAAAAGAACGTAAGGCGTTGATGAATGTCATTAATGAGTTTTCCGAATTTCTCATATCGGGTACGGCTACGACCACAGTTAAGACAGGTTACATGGAAATAAAACTCACAAGTCCAACACCTGTAGTGTATAGGCCGTACAAACTTTCTTATCAAGAAAAACTTAAAGTACGCGAAATTACCAGTGACCTTCTGTCCAAAGGTATTATTAGACGGTCACAATCGGAGTATGCGAGCCCTATATTATTAGTGAAGAAACGTGACGGCTCCGACAGGCTCTGTGTTGACTTTAGGGCGCTCAATAGGATAACGGTGAAGGATCGATACCCCCTTCCTTTAATCGATGATCACATTGATCGGTTAGGGAGTCATAAGTATTTTTCGAGTCTCGACATGGCTACTGGCTTCCACCAGATACCGATTAAGGAGGAGTGTATTCCTCTAACGGGATTCGTCACCCCAGAGGAGCATTTTGAGTACCTCAAGATGCCCTATGGTTTGGCAAATTCTCCATTCGTCTATCAGCGAATAATAAATGATACTCTGCGCAAACTAATCGACGAAGGTAATGTTTTAGTATACGTAGACGATGTCCTATTACTGAGCAACTCTGTGTCCGATGGGATAGATTTGTTGCGCAGGGTGTTATTTACTTTGACTCAGGCAGGATTTTCTGTAAACTTAAAGAAATGTACCTTCCTTGCCACTGAACTCGAATATCTGGGTAGAGTAGTGAGTGCCGGCAAAGTTAAACCAAGCCCTCGTAAAGTGGAGGCACTGATTAACACTTCTCCCCCAGAGAACGTTAGACAGGTGCGCCAATTTCTGGGTTTAGCAGGGTACTTCCGCCGTTACATTAAAGGTTACGCTGTGAGAACTGCATGTATCGCTAGACTCACTAGAAAGGAGGTTGAGTTCTCCTGGGGACAAGAACAGGTTCGCCGGGAAATAATTCAACACCTGATCAGTGAATCGATACTTGTTGTCTTCAACCCACACTACCCAACTGAAGTCCATACGGACGCAAGTAGTATAGGCTACGGGGCAGTTCTCCTTCAAAACCATCCCGATGGTAAAAAACATGTAGTGGCTTACTTTAGTCGAGTGACCCAGGGTGCTGAGAGCAGGTATCACTCCTACGAGCTCGAAACACTAGCTGTGGTGAAGGCTCTGCAACAGTTTCGACATTATCTCGTGGGAGTGAGATTTGTAGTCGTCACTGACTGTAATGCCTTAAAGGCAACTCAACAAAAAAAGGATCTTATCCCTCGCGTAGCCCGGTGGTGAATATATCTCCAAGATTTTGATTTCGCCATCGAGTACCGCAAGGGCATAATGATACCACATGCTGATTATCTCAGCCGCAATCCTCAAGTTTCTGTAAATCAAATATCAAGGCCTCGTAACTGGGCTCAGATAGCCCAAAGTGCCGACGGCGAAACATGCGACCTGTTACAGAAACTTCAGGAGGGTGCTCTCGACTCCACACGATACGTGGTCCATAATGACTTGCTTTGTTATCGACACACACCCGTCGGGGAGGAACCAAGATTGCTCTGTTTCATACCTAAGGGACACCGTTTAAGTCTTCTCCGAGTCTTCCATGACGAGCATGAGCATATTGGCGTTGACAAAACGGTGGACCTTATCTTAAAGCATTTCTGGTTTCCTAATTTAAGGCAATTTGTCGCAAAGTATGTTAAGCATTGTTTAGTTTGTATATCAAAGAAACGTGTACCACGAGCTCCCTTACAAAACATCACTTCTTGGCAGAAGCCTGACACCCCATTTCACACCATACATATGGATGCTCTAGGTCCACTGACGGTTTCTGAAGGCTTTAAGTTTGTCATTATCATAGTAGACGCGTTCACCAAGTACTGTTTACTTTACCCAATTTGTCGACAAGATACGACAGAACTTAAACGCGTGCTCACACAAGCCATATCGCTTTTCGGTACCCCAAAACTAGTTGTTAATGATAAGGGTCGTATGTTTGAGTCGAGAGAGTTTGTTTCTTGGACCAAAGACTTAGGATGCGATCTACATTCCATAACACCGGAAATGCATCACGCCAACGGACAGGTTGAGAGGTATGTGCGAACTGTCCTTAATATGATTCGCGTCGAAGTCAATCACAGAGGCTCATCCTGGTCAGAGGTGCTGTGGAAATAACAGCTTGTCATTAACATCACCAAGCAAAAATCCACCCGGACTTCTCCCTTGAACCTTCTTGTTGGTATTGACGCGACGACACCGGTCATACGGTCGCTGATTCGCGATGTTGCAATGCCGGACTCCAGTGTTAACAGAGAGGCCACTCGAGAATTATCCAGGAGTCGAGCTCAACAGCTTCTCAAGGCGAACCAATCCAGCCAGGATGAACGTGTCAATCAAAATAGAAGCGCACCACGACTGTTTAATGTCAATGACTTGGTGTTCGTTATCAAGTATTCACAGGTGACAGGAAAATTAGACCCTGGAATGCGGGGTCCGTACAAAGTGACCAAGGTTCTGCCGAGCGGACGCTACGAGCTAAAATTGCTTGCCGGGGGCTATGGGAAGAAAACACAAGCTGCCGCACAATTTATGGTCCCTTGGCAAGGCGAATGGTGTCCGGAGACGTGCGCTGCGTTCTTCGAAATCGACCCTGAAAATGATGACTCTGAGGCGGGATCTTCCACGACCTCAATGAATCCTGGCCCTGGACCATCCATGCCCCCTTCTTGATGAAGATGCTGACGCTGAGCATTCATCAGGAACCGCCGAGCCTCCCAACGTCGGGGACGACTCCGGTCAGGAGAGGCCGTGTTAGCACTTCCCCTGCCATGTGCCCTACTGTAAGCCGTAAACCTATAAAACAGGCGTGCATACGGGCGGACGCCCCTTTCGCTCGCCAGCCTTCGTGAAGTCAAGACGTGGTAGTCAAGTATTTTGAGTTTGTGTGTGTACACGTGAGCCATTTTTATTTTTATCTCGTTATTTTGTATTAAGGTGTTTTGCTAAAAGTTTGGTTTATTATTTTGTTGTGATTAGATAATTTGTAAAAGTGTTAATAAATCTTAGGTTTGTCTTAATTGTGTTTTTTTTTAATTCTAAATTAGTTTTAATGCTAAAAATACTTACATTCTCACTTATGGGATATCTTCCGTGATTATTTGTTATTTTGAGCTCCCGATATTTCGACGCTGTTGCAAACGCCATGATCGCGGGTTACCGGGAAAATCGACGAAATATCGGGAGCTCAAAATAACAAATAATCACGGAAGATATCCCGTAAGTGACAAAATAAGTTTAGTTTTAAACCGTGAAAGCCTAAAACAATATCAATATTATTCTAACCTGTGGCAAGTACATGAAACAGCTCTACCTGTTCCGATCTATGGTTATTACATTATTATTACCTCGCAACCTAGTTTTGGTGTACGATATAGAAGTTATGCTTAAGCAAGTTATGGACAAGTTAGTAAACAATTAAGTTTAACAAACTTGGATTGCCGACAAAGAGAAACTGTTTGTCTAACGCTTGTTAGACAAATATAATTTGTGGGTAAGCAGGATTTGTGGCTTTAGATTTTGTAAGTAAAATTGAGTTTCTGTTTTCCGGTTATTTACTAAACAGTTTCGGGTAGTAATATACTCCATTATTTGAGAATAACCAGCGTGCCTTAGAGATATTTCTTGACGGCACGGAAAGTCAAGTCAGAGATCCATGGGCGATAAAAAGTCAGGCACTAAACACACAATAAAGAAAATAAGAAATCTCATGAAGTAACAAACAAAGGGCTTAAACAAAGACTTATTTTTATATATGTATAAAATTCTCGTGTCATAGTGTTAGTTACCATACTCCTCTAAAACGGCTTGACCGATTTTTATCAAAAATTTTATATGCATATTCAGTTTTCCACCCCTAACATTTTTCTTTTTAACTAGAAATAAATATAATATGTTTGCCGGATCAGCTAGTTATACTTTAATAAATAAAGGGTGTAAAACACCTCTTCACGAAGCCGAAAGGCACTTGTTCTTGCCATTATTGGGATCATTTTTTGTTCTACAACATACCTGGGAACCTTCTATATAGTTACGAAGATATGGTGGATCAAAGTTACAACTTTTTGACAAGTTTTTTTTTAAATACAAGTTTTTTTTGTAAGATTTTGACACCTCTTGACTTTTAACACCTCCACGACCCCCGTACTATTCAATCCATCCATCAGCATAATGTGTTAAGTGCGTACCTCAAAAAAAAAGTTGTTTCCCAGCAATAATTTTTGCGAAAAGTTACTTAGTTTGATGTACAGAATGCTTGGTTAACGGCTTTGTGATGAGGTGGTTTACATCCTGTATATAAAAATTGGAACAGCCTTTGTATTATAAAAAAGTCATCGTATCGTAAAACCCTTCACTGATTGAAATGTTCGCGCCTTAATCAGTGTTTGAAACACATTTTTCTTATTGTAATATTATTATTATGACTTCGATATTCAGTTAGTATAAGCTTGTATAATATGATCTCATTGCTTTCCTATTTTATGGCACATATTCAATTGAAAAGTAACAGTTTTGCGTCTGTCCGTGACACCGTTAGTTAAAATGTGCTTTTCTAAAAAAATATGATACGACTTTGAAGGATAAAATGAGCTTAAAACGGTGTTGTTTTCATAAAAGTTGGAGTTGAAATTTATATCTACATTTTAAAGGCGTTTTCAGTTTCAGGGATATCCAATTTGTTACGTCTCCGTAAAAAAAATAAAACGGTAAACGTACTACGAACACTTTATAATGCCCTTTTTCTTCACGATCTCCAAGCACAGTCTACACACAGGTGGTAGCTTCTTTCTATCTATTTATCCAGAGGTGGAGGTATACTACACTAGGACCTACACAACACCAAAAATTCTTATCTGTTATCTACTCAAGAAATAACAAGGACGGGTGAGACCTTTTTTTTTGTTAGGATGGGAAATCATCAAATGACTTCTCCCACTCTGGGCGGAGCGGGAGGGAGTGTCAGACTCTTACTGACTAAAACCCATCCATGTTCCTTCCTCGCCCTTTATGTTCCGGGGCCGCGGTATCTCTTTCGAACAGGCCCGCAACCCCGGCAGAGGACGGATGTGACCTTAAATAGAGATATTCTGTGTGTAATAGCATTGAGGCTACACGAGAAAATCCTGGTTCAGTACTTATATTTTAGACAGAAAACTCCTTTAAACACCTTGGGCATTTTTAGGTAAACAAAAATCATGGAACTCGCGTTATCGTCACCTAACGCTTCGTAGCACTCGTAGCCGATCCGCTACGGCGTAGCATCACTTAAGCATGCCATTACATACGACCCATAGCAGATATAGATCACTTAGTTTTCACTTATATCGGCAATCCTTAAGATTGCGCATGTTTTTTACCACTAAAATATAAGACACTTAAGTAACAGATAATAAAAAGATATAGGGAAATTAAACTTTATTATTAGTATTATAATTTTATTTATCTCAATCAACATTGGATCATAGGTATAATTACACAGAATTAAAAATTACAAAATCAAAAGCTCAATAGTATTTAAATCATTTTCACAATTAAAATCATTATTAAAATTATTAACAAAATTAAATCAAATTAAAGTCAATCCAAATCAGAGTCAAATCAAATTAAAATCAACATCATAACCGCTCACTTGCTTTTGGAAACGATTGTTTCCAAAACTGAACACCCGTGATTGCTTCTGGCAACTACAATCAGGTGGCAAAAACGGAACCCTCATAAAATTACTTGGATGTTCGTCTGTCCCTATAACAAGACCATTTTTCTCAGGCACGCGCGATATCGAATACTCAGATCTGCTACCACTTGGAGCAGTGACATTAATCAAACTTTTGAGTCAAAACCATCGAGTAATTCCTATTGACCATATCTATACTAATGTTATAAAGCAGAAGAGTTTGTTTGTTTGGTTGAACGCGTCCATTTATTGAGGAAGGCTTTAGGCTATATAACATCACGCTACGACCATTAGGAGCGGAGCAAGAATGAAAAATGTTGCAAAAACGGGGTTTTTTTTTTCATTTCGTTTTTCTATCTTATGTGACGCAGACGAAGTTGCGTGGGTCAGCTAGTAGAATTATGAAATTTGGCAAAAAGCAATGTCTTACAGAAAAATAAACTATTGGGGTTACCAGTCTAACCAGATGCAGCCGAGTACCAGTATTTTAAATGGAGCGGCTGCCTATCTGACCTCCACAACCCAAGTACTATACAATACCCCTTGTTAAGACTGGACCAGGGGGTTGAAACTTCCATAAACTGGCGTCAAACCAAATTTTCATAGATGATAGTGCTGCCATCTGTGTGTTTAAGAACACAAACTTTTCAACTGTTTGACTGTTTTACAACTGTCATAAAGAGAACAGCTTTTTTAGACATTTCAGTGAAGTAGATAGCCTAGCGGTGACAGCGGTTGCCTTGTGAATAATAGTTACCAAGTTCGAATCCGAAGTCAAGAATTACATTTTACATTTATTTGGTTGTACAGAAACTAACAGTGTCATCTAACAATTGAGGTACGGAGTTTTAAAAACGAAAACCAGGGTTGCGCATCTATCTTGTATTATATTTTATCTATGGACTAGACTGTCAAAAATTTACAAAGCGAGACAGACGGCTTAACGTGTTTTCCGAGGCACGGAGGGAACTCGGTACCTAATAAGCGGTCACCCATCCGCAGACCAACCTAGGCAAGCGTAGCTCAACCTAAAGATCGACCCGAGCGGCTGTTATTAATTTACCAGGAGCCTTTGTTTAGCCACAAGCTTCTCGAGGGTAACCTACAATAATTACCAATACCTTAATTAATTATTTAACTGTTTCTGTGGTCCGCCTCAAACAATCCTTTGAGAGTAATTATTTCGTCAATTTGTGGGTAACCGGACAGAACCAAATAATTCAAATTATTTGGGAGGTTTAACAACAGTTTACGTAATTTGTGGATACGTATTTAATAGGGGAACGTTATAATTTGAAGTTATTTAGTAACTATGTTGATGATACCGTGCTATCCACGGCTGGATTATAGAGGTTAGATTTGCGGTCGCTCGTAACAAATATATACGAGGAATTATGTTAAAAGTGACTTTGTATTCGCATATTATTCAAATAAGACTGCAAACTTAGGTACAAATGCAGTTCGTATATCTAGAAAACTGAACTAAAATGGCAGTAGCATACAAAGCGCGATAAAAATTACTTTTTTCTTGCTTTTTAGGCTAATCACTAATTTTGTTCAAAACTTTTAGTTTACTTCTAGTTTTTTCTAGTCTAATCGCCTTTGTAGGAGATAGACTATAATTTTTGCGTTAAGTTACTTAGTTTTATGTACAGAAAGTGCTTGGTTGACGGCTTTCGTGATGATGAGGGTATTTACACCTTGTATACGGAGTACTTCCACATTCTGTCAGTTATTTAATTTTTCCATTATCTAGAGCCCTTGAAACCAGGTACTGCACCTAAAATCACAGTCAGCGCAAAGCTCTTGTCCGGACAGACGCGTGTTCGATTTTATATTTTTTATTCAAATAGTTATTTTCGCAATTGGAACTCTGTTAGTGTGCTATACGGTTGTTAATTCACTGTCAGAACACTCTTCAAATAAGTGAGAGATCTAATTGTTTATCTCTGTCGCCACGAACATCGGAAACGCTCGTGTCGACTCGTGCGGTGAATGGTAACATTCGTAAACGTGGGAACGGTACATCCATCGTTTCGTCCTGCTCGCTGCTTGGCGTCAGCGCAGTCACTTAGATACTGATACCACCAACTTTTTTCAAGACCTACCTACTTCTTGGATATTGTCTGCAGCGGCATAATGAGTGCCCAAAAATCTCCTCCCATGGCAACACGGGATCACATCCAGACCTTTCCAAACTGCGTGATGAATCCACTAGTATCACGTTTAGAAAGAGGAAACATACTGAATGTAACTGTGATCACTCGGAAGTATTACTTGAATTTCAAAATAAAATTATGCAGACGATTACATCCACTCTCGAAACTCAAAATCAGAACATAATTACCACTTTGGAATCATTACGTCAGGATGTAACTGGGTTAAGACACGATTTGGAGACGGTAAATAGCAAAATTCTTATGTTATCCGAAGAACAAACATGCTTTAGGAAGGATGTGGGCGATTTGCAGTCATCAAATACTATCAACAATAGCAAAATACAGACTGTATCACATGAACTCGTGGCGCTTCAGGCAACCGTTGCAAACTTATCGGATCAGCTGCGTGTCAAAGATCAGCAGGGAAGAATCAATAACCTTGAAATAGCTGGAATTCCTGTCACAAAGGGTGAAAATTTAATCAATATCGTACATAATATAGCCAAAAAGATTAATTTTCCCATTACATTGACTGACATCGATTATATCCATCGTGTTCGACGCTTTAAAGCAAATAATTCTAGTGTAGATATCGGTGAGTCGGCTTCAAATGTTACACCCATCCCGAATATCATCGTCAAGTTCACTCAAAGGAAACGCAAAAGTGATATGTTGGCTGCTGTCCGCGCGCGACGAGGTATGACAACAGCTGATGCTGGATTGAATGGTCCGGCGAAACCCATTTTCATTAACGATCACTTAACTCCGCAGAATAAACAATTATACAAGCAAGCACGTCTTCTTGCAAAGGAAAGTGACTATAAGTATGTATGGTTGTCAGACTGTAAAATATTACTACGTAAAAATGATACGTCCAAAACCATGTGTGTGTCCAGTGAAATTGATTTAGCTAAAATAAAATGACTATATACCACCCATATCCATTATATCTGCATGCTTATTGTATTACCTACTATAATATTACTTCTACTTTACTGTAAAATACTTTGTTTTGATATTAAGAAGGAATGTACATTCACTAACGAGCCTCATTACCGTTCAATAATAACAATCAAAACCCTTAAATGTAATGTTAGTGGAACTTGTTTACTCATAGCGGTCCTAATTATTATCAATGTTCGATAACAATAACTTGTCGATTTATTATCAAAACGTGAGGGGATTACGCACTAAATCACACATATTTCTCTCTGAAGTCCTGCGGAACAATTTTGACGTCATATGTATCACAGAGACCTGGCTTAATGATAACTTTAACAGTAGTCAATACGTTGATAGCCGATACGAATTGTACCGTTGTGACCGTAATTACCAAGCGACCGGCAGCGATCGCGGCGGTGGTGTTATGATTGCCGTACGTCGCGAGCTTTGTCCTTGGCAGCGCAGTGACATGCATACGTCACCGCTGTCGGACGAGGTATGGGTCTCCTTGCCTTTGCGCACGCAGTCGTTGGTGAGCCAAAACAATATTGGGTCACCTGAGTACTTACATATTATAGCTACGTATATACCGCACGGTACTAATCATGAACCATTACTAGCATCCTTTTACGACAGAGCGAGTGAATTTGTTTTACGTAACTATAATGATAAATTTCTTATACTAGGAGACTTTAATGTGTCACACGCTTGTTGGTCTTGCAATTATGACTCAAATTCTATGGATATGTATACTAATAATGACAAACTGGCTAGCCTGACCGCCGATTTCATGAATTTCTCTTCCTTATCACAATACAATAATCAATTTAACCATAATAATAGATTATTAGATTTAGTTTTTTGTAACGAATTGTGCCTCATCTCACAGTGTAAACATCCTTTTGTACCACAAGATTTGCATCACAACCCATTAGAAATTGACTTAAAATTAAACTTTTGTCCCGCACTCAAACTCCCATCTGTAACAAAAAGACAATATTATAAAGCGAACTATGACTCAATCAAAACTGCCCTTGCGTCAATAGATTGGGAGACTATTTTTTCCAGTATGACCCATGTAGATTCCATGATTGATTACTTCTTTAGTGTCCTCCAAAATATTTTGGACGAATTTGTGCCAACCTGCAATTTAAATTCTGGACATAGATACCCACCTTGGTACACCAAACCTCTCATTAAGTTATCTAATGAAAAAAGCAAGTTTCATCACAAATGGAAAACATATGGAAACTTTCAAGACTATCGCACGTTCTCATTATTACGAAGTAGATTTAAAAAAATGTCAAAAGATTGTTATCAAAAGTTTATTCAGTATTCTGAAGATAATATAAAAAAGGATTCCAATTATTTTTGGTCATTCGTCAAATCTAAAAATGCATCTAATACCATCCCTGAAAGAATGATGTACAGTGGTAAAATACTCTCTACTGGCGAGGAGATTTGTGATGCTTTTAACGAGTATTTCAACTCAGTTTTCATTTCGTCCACATCTCGACCTTACCCTTGCAGCTACAACACATCTTCTACTGTGGACATAAGCACAATCAACGTTACTTTTGAACAAGTACTAAACGAGTTAAAAAAGGTTAATATTAAAAAAGGTGCCGGATCCGATGACCTTCATCCAGTTTTCATATCCAGGTGCGCTGAGGTACTTGCAGGACCAATAACCTTTATATTTCGCATGTCTATTGAAACTGGAGTGTTTCCTAGTAAATGGAAAAAAACAATTATAACCCCTATTCCCAAAAGCAACAGAAAAGACATTGTGACTGAATACAGACCGATCGCTAAATTGTGTGTTTTGGGAAAAATATTAGAAAAAAAGTAACATCTCAAATTTCATTCGCATTTCGTAATCATATTTCTCAGCAACAGCACGGTTTCTTTAAACATCGTAGCGTAGATAGTAACATGCTAAATTTCTCGGATTTTCTCGTAAACGCTATGGATAAGAATCTACAGGTAGATGTCGTGTACACCGACTTTTCGAAAGCGTTCGACAAAATTAATCATGATATGCTTATTGACAAACTAGCGAGGGCCGGTGTGCACGGCAATTTACTGCGATGGATCCAGTCCTATATAAAAAATCGGAGTCAGGCGGTTTGTGTTAAGGGTTACTCATCTCAATTTCTCCCTGTTCCCTCCGGAGTTCCCCAAGGTTCCCATTTGGGACCCTTGCTCTTTACCCTCTACATTAATGACATAGGAAGCACATTTGACCACAGCAATCACTTACTTTACGCTGATGATACTAAAATATTCCGAGTGGTTGAGTCCGTTAGAGATTGCTCAAAATTACAAAGTGATTTAATAAATTTACATAATTACTGTACAACAAATCAACTCTTTCTCAACATAGATAAATGTTCCATTATGTCATATACGCGTAAAACTCACCCATTAAATTACAACTACGCCATAAATGGCTTAACTCTTAAAAGAGTTTCCACCATCAGAGATCTAGGGATTATTATGGACTCCAAATTAACATTTACCCATCACATAGACCACATAGTTAGCTCCGCATTTCGTAGCCTAGGCTTTATATTACGAATTAGTAAACCGTTTAAAAAGGTTATCACTTTAAAAATTCTTTATGTTTCATTTGTGCGCTCTATTCTGGACTTTTGTAGTACTGTATGGAGCCCATGTTTTGATATACATATAAATAGGATAGAAAGGATACAAAAAAAGTTTTTAAAATCACTTAACTACCGCAATAATACTTACGACGGTGCGTATGAAGATGCAATGCGTAGGCATAAACTGATAAGTCTACGTAACAGACGTGATATGTTCGACATCATTCAATTGTTCAAAATTCTTAACTCATTGACTGATTCACCATCATTGCTTGGTAAAATATCACTAAAAACATACGCTCGCCTACCCGTACGCCCCTCACGTACAACACCACTTTTTGTTCCTCCGCGACTCAATAAAACATACACTCGTAATTCATTTATATACCGTTCCACTAACAATTATAATAGAGAATTTACAGACATAGATCTTTTTAACAATTCTCTTAATAGCCTTAAACAAAAACTTAAAAGTAGATATACCTATCAATAATTTAAACTCAAATTTACTTTATCTACGAAGGTACTAATTTTCAATGCAGCTTGATTTACAAAGTGAAGTCTTCGATTTGCTTTTTGAATTAGGCTGCATTGAACATTTCAGTTCTCATACAAAAAAAAAAATGTATTTCTTGCACGTTTTTCCTTGTCAGGAGTTAATTGTATATATTTTAAGACACATTGTCGGCACTATAGGTCTGTTGTAAAGAACCAATTTCTAATATCATTGTTTGTAAATACATGACTGTTTGTTGCCAAAATAAAATAAAATAAAAAAAAATAAAAAAAAAAAAAAATCCGACCCTTCCTTACTCTGGCGCACCAATTACCACATAAATCACTTCGCATGCTACTGTTTTACAAAAATAAACGCGCGTAAAGGTCGGGCTCTTTAAATAATACACGCCTTAGGCCGCGTGTACAGTCAGCAAAACAGTTAGGTTTACAGGCTAGCAATCTTCTTACTACTATTATAAATGGAAAAGGGTTATAATCAATCTGTTTGCAATTTCATCCAAATCCTTTCAGTAGCTTCTGCGTGAAAGTATAACAAAACTGATCTTTACAGACTTTTACATTTATAATAGTCGTAAGAAGATTACTAGCCTGCATACCTAACTGTTTGGCTGACTGTACACGGGGCGACTAAGGGCCTGCACAAACGAAGGACTTTTGTCCGCCGGACAGAAATTAATGCTCCTGTTCATTGGTTGTAATGTTGTTTCTTCATCTATTGGTTGACGTCCATTGGTTTTTGCAAATGGATCGCGGACAAATTATCTATCGTCTGCTGCTTTCAGACTACGCTATGCCATTGAGCTATAAAGTATAGCAGACCAGCTGAAGAAGGAGGACCTAAAGCAGCCTTTAGACTACGCTATAATATAATAGCATATAGTATATAACTCATAGTACAACAATATCGCTCACCAACATTTGTTATGGACACCTTCACACTGTACTATACTATATATTATTGGCTTACTATACACCATAAAATGGTGCGATGCGCTGAGTTCATGCTATATCACGCGCCGCCCTCTTCCTCCTCCATCACCCCCGGCCGTACCGTAAGACAACAGCATCATGCTGAGTGGTAACCTATTTCTCGCACTCACGAATTGCAACGAGAAAAGAGTAACCATGGAGTTTCTTGCCGGTTCTTCTCCATGGAATCGACCAACGCGAGCCGTGCAGCTTTTTCGACGTTTTATAGGTGCCCATCCAGGCCTATGTGAAATAAAATATTTTGATTTTGATTTTTGCAACTTTTTTTCTTTATTTCTCCATTTTATCTTACAATTATTTAATGCTAATGTTGTTGTGTTATTTTTTTTGTTTTAGTCGAAATATTTGTGTTTATCTTAATGCGTTGTATGTTTACACGAATATTTTTTGACGTGATAACGTCTTATAAATTGATAATACCAGCAACACTCATGAAAAATAGTAACGTTCCATAGTAACGTTCCATAGTAACGTTCCACCTGTTTGTATTACATAAAATAATTAGTGATGTGCCGATTATGACTTTCGCCGACTAGCCGACTAGCCGATTAGTCGGTTGTAATAAGACCGACTAGTCGGCTAAGCCGATTACGGTTTCGGGGATTTCCGTAACGCTTTGTTTACGGCTGATTCTCGCGCAATCGCATACGCCGCCTGCGAACGTGTCGGAACATGTTTTCTTTACTTCGCATTGTTCCTTCATTTTTGCTTGTGTAATGGTCGAGAGCGGTGTTTTAGTGTAAAAAAATATTTTTTTGTGCATAATTAAAGATAATACTGTTATTATAAAAAAAAATATATATATATATAATCAAGGTTTTTATTTCATGTAGTTCCCCCGCATGCATATTATTGAGAAATACATACAACGTAAGAAGCCGGATAGTCGGCGCTCTTTGCCGATTAGTCGCCGACTAATCGACGACTACAATAGTGGCCGGATAGTCGGCTTTACCGACTAGTCGCCGACTAGTCGGGACATCTCTAAAAATAATGATTATGACGTTATCACGTAAATCTATCGTCCGTAAACCGACTTTACAGACAACCAATTTTTTTTTTTCTTTTTACCCAACTTAGTCCCAATAAACTAAATAGCTAATAAATTTGGAATCCGACACAAATTAATAACTACGAGTAAAAGGTTTCGTTGTTGCTTTGAGTTACGTTCAAAAAGTTTTGTAGTAGTAACACTTGTGCATTTGACACATTCTTTTGGTGAACTAAACGTAATGTTATCGTTGGGTTCTTAGGTCTGTGTTCACCAAAAAGATGACAGTCTGATTATCTAAAAACAGCTGTTTAAAACACTTTTTTTATGGGGACATGCCACAGTGACAGCTGTTTTTATACCACACAAAAACAGACCGTTATCTTTTCGGTGAACATGGACCTTAGACTATCTACATGAATAGCTACTTACCCGTTGCTATGGAAAGAATTTCTATGTCTTTGTAACGGGAGATTTTCTTGATCCGACTACGTTACTGGGTGCCAAAGCCAAAACGCTTGAAAAACACACGTAACACACGCTCGTTGACTGTCACTTTTGTTTGCATCAGCTTCCGAATATAATCATTAGGTCCAAGTGATATTATGTGACGTTCTGTTCCTTGCAGTAACGTAGTCAGACTAGCGCCATCTATCCAGCGACTAGGGAAGAGTTGAAAAAGAAAATCCCTCATTGTAGAAACTCGAGTCTACGGGACGCCCCATACTCGGGCAGAAGAGATGTCGATTTGAATAGAGCCTTGTCTGTTCTTGATGGAATAAAGATGGAATTGCTCAAACTACGCGTACTAGAATAAATGTTTTACAGGTTGTTCCTAATTTCGCTCGTGGCTATATAATAACAGCCGCTGGGGCCAATCTTTAGGTTAAGCCGTGCTTGCCTAGGTTGGTCTGTGGATGGGTGACCACCCTTACATACCGAGTTTCCTCTGTGCCTCGGAAAGCACGTTAAGCTGTTGGTCTCGGCTGTCATTTGTACATCTTTGGCAGTCGTTACAGGTAGTCAGTGGCCCAAATAGTCTGAAATCCAGTCTTACCAAGGGGTATCGTATTACCCAGTATTAACTGGGTTGTGGAGGTCAGATAGGCAGTCGCTCCATGTAAAATACTAGTATTCAGCTGCATCCGGTTAGACTGGTAGCCGAAAGGCTAGGCAATATTCTTCTTCTGTTTCTTCTCTTCTAATTTCTCCTGTAAGCTATTCACGTAGTGTGCAGGTAGCTTTACATCTCACAGCAGTAATAAGGAACTAGGGTCCCTATTCTCTGCATTTACATTATTTAAAATACAGCGTACATTATATAAGATCTACACTGAACCCTTTTTGGCTTAACCCCTTGGTTCCGTATAGAAACTGGAGGCAGGCTTATATTGAGAATAATGTGATGTGCTTAGATTATTTACCTACGTCAGTGAAAGGGTTACATTGGTGATAAGATGGTGAAATATTAATGTACTAGCTTTTGCCCGCGACTTCGTTCGCGTGGAATAGTGACTTCCGGCACATTTTTGGTTTTACCCACATTGCCGACTCTTGACCAATAGATGGCGCTGTATGTCCGGAATAAATTTTATTTTTTATTTTATTTTTTGTAACTAAAAAAACTTTAAAAAACTATCCTATGTCCTTTCTCAAGTTCCAAACTATGTCTGTACCAAATTTCACACAAATTGGTTCAGTAGTTTAGGCGTGAAGCAAAGACAGACAGACAGCCAGAAAGACAGACAGACAGACAGAGTTACTTTCGCATTTATAATATTAGTTTGGAAGTTTGGATGTTTTAAAGAAGGGATCTGTTTTTACAGGTGCATTATAAACCAACTAGGTAGCTAATGCCCGCGGGTTCGACCGCGTAGAGTTAAATAATTGTCCCACAAAATCGTTTACCGAAATAAAAACGTATCCTATGCGTGAATACAGGTTATGAACTATCTATATGCCAAATTTTCTATGATAACCCTTTTGCGGCAGTGTCCCTTTAATTTTTTTGTAAGTATCTGGTTCAACAATAACGATGATTTCCGCAATTTTAGACCCAGGACAGTAAAAACAAACTAGTAAAATCCTTGACATTTCAATAAGTTACTCAAACACTAACCTGTAATCGAAATGTAAAAGGTTAGTCCTATACTGCTTACCCTTTTACGACAAGTGAGTGTGCTCAATAGTGTGGAGAGGCTTCGGGGTCAACCCTAGAGTTTCGAGGAGTCAAGTGACCCTTGAATGTCAACGGAGTGTGTGTAGTGATTCAGATTTGTAGGACTTAGGTAAACAGGTAGGTAATCTCTGAATAGACGGTATGTAGTTAGTATGTATTGGTCAATTCTTGAAACTGAATTTCGAACCATTTCCTCCAAACCGATTGAGCAGAACAACAGACATGACTTGATCCTCTAGCCTTACTTCCTCACGAGAGAACTCCTCAACGGTTAATAGCGCTGACACAAACAATTTTATATACAACGTTATTTTTTAGTCGTTTTAATCCCTTTAAGGGCGGTGTTTAGGATTACGTCAAGTATTTTTAATCTTCGTGCGTTTTTCCACCATTCATATTTACTTAGAAGATCTACGAACCAATCAAAACGCTTAAATATCACGCGATACAAAAATACGGCCTTGGCATTGGCCAATTCATTGTTCCCTTACCCCACTATCCTCGATCAATGTAACCAAAATTTAATATGAATACACACGCCATATGGTTTTCAACGTTGAAGCATTTTGATTTCTTTTCTCCCGAAAAACAACCCCAAAAAAGGCCCAAAAACCAGGCCACAGTTACACCAAATCCTGTACCGGCGCATCAATCCGGTACATGTGGTCCTTCGAAACCAAATCTCAAGAATCAGCATCCTGTGGATGCGTGGCTGTGACCGCGTGGCTGGGCTACGAGAGAAGACGCACAAATCTGGACACGCGAGACCAACTGGAGGCCAAGCGCATATTGGAATTGAAGTTGGATTGGCATTTCATCGAACATACGCAATCTGGTGGGACCAACCATCCTTTCTTTTCCCTATCACCTCCTAGTTCTCTTTGTGATACCTGTGTCTAAACTGATTTCAGTGAGACTTCCGCGGAAGAGTATTGAATTAGTTCGTCAATTCGCAAGGCTGGTGACGTCGCTATCACCGCTGACGTGTTCGCTTTCAACCGTAAGTACTCCTGTTTTCACTGACCACCAAAATGCCTACTGAAGGTGCTAGATCACGCGATAAATCCCCCGTTTTCTTAAGTGTAGACAGTGCTTCCCAATCTGCCGATCCTAATTTATTTCGCGACTTAGTTAAGAAACGAGGAATAATCAAAGGCAGACTGACAAAATTTGCAAGTTATTTAACGTCTTTAGAAACTAATGAAACGCCATCCTCTAGAGATTTCATTGATCTTAAATTACGCGCTAGAGGGGCATCCGATCTACTTAACGAATTTAATGAAATTCAAAGTAAAATCGAAGAGTGTGTTTCTGATAGTGATATTCCTATTCAAATAGACAACAGAGAATCGTTCGAAAACTCTTACTATAGCATATTAGCCCGCGCGGAATCGATGCTAACCGATGGTGAGGTTACGGACAGTTCCAATAAATATTGCTGTAGCGAACAAGCGCAGACAGTTAAACTTCCCACAATTTCATTGCCTACCTTTGACGGTTCGTATGAGCACTGGCTGGAGTTTAGAGACACTTTTTTATCGTTAGTGCACAATTCTAAACGTATCAGTAATATCCAGAAATTCCACTACTTAAAGTCTTCGCTGAAAGGCGATGCTGAGATGGTCGTAAACTCCATAGAATTTTCCTCTGATAATTATCAGGTTGCATGGGAATTGTTGCTAAATAGGTTTAATAATAATAGATTATTAGTACACAACCACGTAAAGGCCTTGTTTAGTATTACCGCGTTAACTAAGGAATCGCCCTGCTACATTAGAAAGCTTATTGATACCGTACTAAAGAATTTGCGTGCATTAAAAATGCTAGGTGAACCCACCGACTCGTGGGATACGCTTATTAATTATACTATTGTTTCTAAACTGGATAAGACGACCGAACGCGAGTGGGAGACGCATAAGTGCACGTTATTACCAACCGATAACAATTCTAAACGCATAATTAGAGTGGATGAATTGATCGGTTTCCTTAAAAACAGAGCGGATATGTTAGAAACATTGCAGCTTTCACATAATAAAACTAATAATACACAACTCGACAGTAAAAAACAAAGTTCACAATCACGTAACACATCACACTGCAATGTTTCTACACATAAACCGAAGGACAACCGTACGTCTCGCTTCAGATGGTCTTGCGTGAAATGTAATGGTGCACATCCACTTTATTCTTGTGAAAAGTTTATTGATAGTGACTTAGAATCGAAGATAAAGTTAATTCGCGAGCACAAACTATGCGAGAATTGTTTACGTTCGGGGCATGCTCTGGATAAATGTGCGTTTGGGCCGTGTAGGAAATGCAACCGCAAACATAATTCGCTAATTCATAATGATAACGCCGATAGTTTAGTCACATTCCATTCAAGTATCGCGACTGCGGGCTGCGCTGGGAGTGAAGGCGCTGTGCCTGCGCCGGCGACCTCCGACCCCGCTTCCTCAATCGTCGCGGATTCGCCACCTATTCACGTAAACAAGGCACATATGCATAATAAATCTATAGGCGTACACTCGGTTCTATTATCCACAGCTGTGATCGAAGTAGCCGACGTTCACGGTGTTTATCATCGAGCGTGCGCACTGCTGGATAGTGGAAGCCAACGGTGTTTTATAACTAAATCATTTTGTAAATTAATTAACGTACCGATGTTACACTCCACTTATGAAGTTAGGGGTGTAGGTGATTCAGTACTGCAATGTTCCGAAACTTGCAGTATTGAAATTAAATCGCGAGTCGATAATACATTCAAAACACGCATCACTTGTTTTGTACTATCGCAAATAACATCTACGATGCCGGCGTTATGTCAAGTAAGCGCGCAGTTCTGTATTCCAGACAACATAATGCTGGCAGATCCGCAATTTTTTGAGTCTAAAACCGTAGACATTTTGATAGGCGCAGATAGGTTTTTGGACTTGTTAGGAGAAGGTAAAATAAGACTTCCCAACGGCCCTTACCTACAAAATACTAAGCTAGGTTGGATTATTTCTGGCACTATTAGTGACACGCGCAGCGCAAGGCGCATTCACTGTAATATAAGCAGTTCGTTAGATTCTCAACTACGTTTGTTCTGGGAGGTTAAGGAGCTTCCTAAAGCCAGGGATGCGCGCACTCAGGAAGAGCGTGCATGTGAAGACCATTTCATTCGCACTACTACGCGTAATGGCGAAGGAAGGTTTTGTGTACGCATTCCATTCAAAGAGTCACCTGATGTTTTAGGCGAATCATACACGCAAGCCGAACGTCGTTTTATCGCATTAGAAAAACGATTACAGCGTTCGCCTGAATATAAATTATTATACACGCAATTTATGGCAGAATACCTAGACCTAGGTCATATGAGTCCTGTTAGCTCTTATGAGCGTCCGTGCTATTTCATGCCGCATCACGGCGTATTCAGGGAGCATAGCACCACAACCAAGTTGCGTGTGGTCTTCGACGCCAGCGCCCAAACAACTTCTGGAAAATCACTTAACGACTTGCAATTAGTTGGTCCGGCAATACAAGGTGATCTTATTTCTATTCTTTTACGCTTTAGACAGCACAAGTTTGTCGTATGTGCGGACGTCCAGAAGATGTTCAGAAACTGTTTGGTGGCCGAAGACCAACGCAACCTTCAAATGATTCTGTGGCGCGATGATCCATCGCAACCTCTAGGCATATTTCAACTAAATACGGTCACGTACGGAACCGCCTCCGCCCCTTTTCTTAGTGTGAGGTGTTTAAAGCAGCTGGGGGCTGAATCTTCTGACCCTGAGGTTCAAAGGGCTACTCAGGAGGATTTCTACGTGGACGACTTACTAACAGGTCATAATGATGAGTCTATTTTATTACAATTATGCGAGAACATAAAAAATGCGCTGCAGGCGGGCTGTTTTCCACTCCGAAAGTGGATTTACAACTTCCCATGCGATAATAATGAAATATCGAATCATTCTGTAGAAATTAAATCTAACGAAAACATTAGTTCT
This sequence comes from Xestia c-nigrum, assembly GCA_916618015.1. Lineage (NCBI taxonomy): Eukaryota > Metazoa > Arthropoda > Insecta > Lepidoptera > Noctuidae > Xestia > Xestia c-nigrum. The sequence goes on from OU745260.1 coordinate 21,251,873, forward strand.
AAGACGCTAGGTATAAGTTGGAACAACGTTAGCGATCATTTTTATTTTAATACGGAATATCATAATGATAATAAACCTATCACTAAAAGGTTTATTCTATCTAGTATTTCTCAAATTTTCGATCCTCTCGGTTTATTAAGTCCTACGATAATTATTGCAAAGGTTTTGTTACAGCAATTATGGCTTCTTAAGATAGGTTGGGATGACATAGTTCCATCGAGTGTAGCGCGAACGTGGAACCGGTTTGTTATCTCTTTGCAAGCGCTCAATACGATTCATGTTCCTCGCCACGTTATAGGTAGCAAACCTATGTATATGGAACTGCATGTTTTTAGTGACGCGTCGCAGACAGCGTACGGTGCTTGCGTTTATGTTCGCACAATAAATATAGATAACACGATTTTAGTTAGATTACTTTTTTCTAAAACTAGGGTGGCGCCATTGAAACCTATAAGTATACCGCGACTTGAACTTTGCGGTGCTTTGCTGGGTGCTAAAATACTCGACAAGGTTCGCAGTTCGTTGCGTTGTGAGTTCAAAAATATAGTTTTTTGGACTGACTCAACCATTGTCTTAGGATGGTTGCGCATGTCACCGAATAAACTAAAAACTTTCGTTCAAAATAGAATTTCGGAGATTCATGAACTCACACAAGACGTTCTTTGGCGCCACGTGAGCAGCAAACAAAATCCCGCTGACCTTGCATCGCGTGGTTCGAATTTGGAAGAGCTTTCCTCTTCCTCTTTATGGTGGGAGGGTTCAGACTTCTTAAAAAACTCAACATTTTCATTAGATATTAATACAGTGATCGTGGAGGACGATGACCTCCCTGAGGTTAGGCCTTCTATTTCTTCCTTCGTAACCCATGCCTCATCGGATTCACTTTTCTCGTTTATTCGATTTTCACAGTTTAAGCGCATGAAGCGTGCTGTTGCGTTTATGTTGCGTTTCATCCACAATATTCGCAATAAACATAATAGACTAACAGGTGTCCTTACTGTAGACGAGTTGAATGAGTCTGAGATGATTTTGGTTCGGTGGGCTCAAATGGAAAGTTTTCCTACTGAATATAACTTATTATCTAATTGCGCACAAATAAAATCTAAAGGTAATTTATCGAAATTAAATTTATTTTTAGATGACAATAAAATCATTCGCGTCGGTGGCCGATTGGGTAATTCGAGTGAGTTTAGTTACAATAAAATGCATCCAATGTTAGTTTCTAGTAAACATTATTTTACTGTTTTATTGTTTCGCCATGAGCACCTGCAGCTCCTCCATGCTGGGCCTCAGGCATTACTTTGTCACTTACGCGAATCATGGTGGCCTTTGGGTGGTAGGAGCCTAGCTAGGCGCATAGTGAACGTTTGTGTTACGTGTACTCGCATTAGGGGTAAGGTTTTAACGCCTCAGATGGGTAATTTGCCAAAGGAAAGGATAACTCCTAGCTTTCCTTTCATTCGATGCGGAGTGGATTACTGCGGGCCAGTTCTCATACTTAACCGTAAAGGTAGGGGAGCTAAAACTACGAAAGCGTACATTTGTTTATTTGTTTGCTTTGTGACGCGCGCAATACATTTGGAGCTCGTCAGTGATCTCACTAGCAAAGCATTTTTATTAGCGCTTAATAGGTTTACTTCTCGTCGTGGCAAACCTTTAGAAATATATTCCGATAATGGTCGTAATTTCGTCGGGCTAATGAACGACTTTTCAGATTTTTTACGCAAATGTAGTTCTGATATTTTGGAATTCGCTACTAGCCAACAAATTAAATTTAAGTTTATTCCTCCTTATTCGCCTCATTTTGGTGGTCTGTGGGAAGCAGGAGTAAAATCTTGCAAATATCATCTACGCCGCGTGGTAGGGAATGCGCATCTCACCTTTGAGGAGTTTAGCACAGTTCTTTCGCAGATAGAAGCAGTCCTCAACTCCCGACCACTTTCCCCTCTTTCCACAGAACCGCAAGACCTTTCTCCTTTAACTCCCGCTCATTTTTTGGTTGGTCGACCGCTGACTGCACCCGCATGCGATGACCTCACCGACGTTCCTGAGCACAGGCTGAAGCGGTACCAGAGAGTGGAGCCAATTCGCCAGCATTTTTGGACCCGCTGGTCCAAAGAATATGTGACTGAGTTGCAGGTGCGGAGTAAATGGACCCAAATTAAGGCGGAGCTAAGGGACAACTCACTTGTGCTGATCAAGGACAACAACCTTCCACCTCTAAAGTGGCACATGGGTCGAATCCTTAAAACCATCCCAGGCATGGACGGGATCTCAAGGGTGGCAGAGATACAGACTACTTCAGGCGTTGTTAGACGGGCCTACGCAAAGATCTGTCCTCTTCTTCAAGATCAGGCTGAGCAGTGAGGATTCTAAAACCTTCAAGGACATTGAAAGCGACTGCTTCCAAGGCCGGGGGCATGTTTAGGATTACGTCAAGTATTTTTAATCTTCGTGCGTTTTTCCACCATTCATATTTACTTAGAAGATCTACGAACCAATCAAAACGCTTAAATATCACGCGATACAAAAATACGGCCTTGGCATTGGCCAATTCATTGTTCCCTTACCCCACTATCCTCGATCAATGTAACCAAAATTTAATATGAATACACACGCCATATGGTTTTCAACGTTGAAGCATTTTGATTTCTTTTCTCCCGAAAAACAACCCCAAAAAAGGCCCAAAAACCAGGCCACAGTTACACCAAATCCTGTACCGGCGCATCAATCCGGTACAGGCGGATAGTACACATGAAAATGAACAACTTTTACTACGGGACCAACTATGAAATCTCGAAAAAAAAATCTGCAGCTTCATACATTATTGGTCGCCTAACTCGGAAAAATGTAGGCAACAGCTGATATTTTTTTCGAGATTTCATAGTTGGTCGCGTAGTAAAAGTTGTTCATTTTCATGAGTGCTATCCGCCTTTTAAAGGGATCAAAACGACTAAAAAATAACGTTGTATTTACCTTGTCCGGAAGAAAATACAGAGGAAAGAAAGAAATAAAAAAAAATATAGGCATATTTTTTTATTTATTGTCATAATTTTTTTATTAATAATAAATTACTTTCGAAATAAGCAGTACCTTTGTGCTCTTCTATGTTTATATTATTGTCCTTTTAAGTATTTTGTGTATACATAAATAAATAATATTAAACAAAAATAAAAAAAAAAAACAAATGTGATAAAAAATAAATAATGAAAATCTACTACAAAAATAAAGTATTTTTGTGTTGTTTTGTTTATTTTTTGTTTTTTATAATTTACACTATATGCATATGCACCATATGCATAATAATATAAAATGTACAGATTACCCAAAAACATTATAATGAATTGCTCATGTTCTGCACTGTGTCGTATAATAGACCTTAGTAAACACGCAATAACTTCTAAATTGCACCCTACCCTCATCGCTCAAACTTTTGTGTCATTTCTTGTGTCCTACCTCCCTTCTTCTGATTTGATAATCATGGGTACATGTTGTTCTAAAACGATGTACCTATGCTAAGTCGAAGTTTTTTGTAATGGTAGTTTTAAGATACGTATTTGTATTTGTTTTTTGTTTTTATTTACGCTAACTGACAGCTAACATTGTATATCTATTTATGTTTTTCTCTGAAAGTGAATTTGTAATTCTTTTGAGAAAATAAATATCTTTGACCGTACCTAAATAATTCGATTAGGTACTTAGTAGTTACACGGGCTAAATTTTTTAGGTGGGCGTTGATAGCCAAATCCAATGATGCAGTTTTAGTTTTCATTGGCTCGAGACTCCTGTCAGTATAATTTGCTATTCCTCATAGTTAGTTTCGGACTGGCCATCCACACCCACTTAAAACAATCACACTGTATTCAAACCCAAACTCTGTTTGTACAATCAGCATAAATGTCAACATGAAACATGTCATGTTACCGTGTATTGAGCGATGTTTGACTTCCCTGACATGTTGGAACATGACAGGCGTGCTTGTGTAAGTCCCTTCGTACACAAGGCTACAAAAATCTTCGATACTCGACGATTTTTGTCTCCAAGCGACTGCCGCCATATAAATCCATTGAAGTTCGTGCACGAGTCGCGTCGCCGACATTATGGATTTGTAAGGCGGCAGTCGCTTGGAGACAAAAATCGTCGTGTATATGCGGGATGCAGCAGCACCCTCCTTCGACACGTATTTCGCGCCTCCACTGGGCATCATCAGAAGCTCGAGCCGAGAAAGAATACAAACTAGTTTTACTTACCATTGAAAGTTAAGACATTTTTTTTTTAAGATAAAAAATAAAAGTTGCTATCACACATCTCTTCCACAACTGTAAAATACTGATCTACTGTTTAGAACAACATCCCTTTCGATGAAAAACAACTACTAAATAAAGTACACATGGATTACTAAAATAATCACTGATTCATTACTTACATCCTTTTACTTACGTATTTCTTATATTATCTGAATCTTCTATTACTAATACGTTACAAAAACACGTTTACGCAAAAAAAAAAACGGTTCATTTCGTGATCCGACTATAGTTGAGTTGAGCCTTCGGCGAATATGTCCAATTTGCATCCGGCACGTTATCAAGTTTGTGCGTAATCCTTTTAGGTGTCCAATTGAACTGTTTGACGATTTTCGGGCTGACTGTGGTGTAATTTATAACTTCTTTTTAAGATAAATCACGTAGGGGTGTGCTGATTGGTGCAAACGGATTTTAATTTGGAGAAAATGATAATTAGATTATTATGTATTTAATTGAATACCTACAATACGCGTTGTGTTGTGCTATGTTGAATATTGCTGTATTAATCTGAAAGTCGTAGTTGATGGATGCCAAGGAAGAGGAAGGCTAAAGAAATGATGAATGAAAAAGAAGAAGGAATGATATGAAAGAGAAATGATGCCGTGACTTCGGACAGATGAGAATGGCAAAAGAAAACGTGTTGCGTCGACCCCAAGTAGAATAGGACAAGGGCAGGAAGATGATGATGATGATGATGATCTGAGAGTCATTGCGCTGAGAATCGGTGCATTGTATTGCGCCACTAGCATTATTTCGCTGTTTGAAGGCAAGAAAAGAGATGGCTTATGGGATGACAAGTAGAATGGAGAATTATGGAAGAAGAAGACATGCCCCAAATAAATCGTGAAAAGGGCAGGAAAATGATGACTTGCATTAGTTTGATAGCTTTGTCTATGAAACTCGCTACGTGGCACATCACTAAGCGAACACAATGGTATGAATCAAAATTTGACAAAAAAATCGAATTAACCCGTCATTTTGACGACCCGAATGGCATAGTGGTAGTGACGTTGCCTTACGTTCTTAGGGTCCTGGGTTCGAATCCCGGTAGAAGCGAATGATTTTGTGATAGAGCTGATATTTGTTTGTGTATACAAAAAAAAAGTATATAATATGTATAGTATATTGTTACGAGCTGGGTATGAGATAAATTAATTACTACCGATTAAACAACACAATAACTTTATTAATCACAAAACACTTTAAACTTAATCACAAATACACTACTGTTTACTATTCACTTAGATATCGCACTTCAAGTTCTCTTCGATTCGCTTCGTTGTGTCGCTAAAACAAGACTGCCGGTCGCGGCCTTGAGCGCTCTATTTATACTCGCCAACAGACACACCAGAATAACCACGAACATTCGAGATGGTCATAAAAAACACTAACAAAAGAAATAGTAAGTACCTACCTACAAGGTAGGTATTACCTATAAAAGTTGTAGGTATAGGCTACTTGTACAAAACAAACAAATATGAACCGTATGCCCTAGGCGTACGGTCGAAATTCTAATGTCTTTGTTTAAATAGGTCGCGAGTTTGTACCTACCTAACTTTAAAACTAATAATAATGGAATGTTCTCGAACTTCTAACGTACACACACTGTAATCACTGGCTTTCTCGAATGTTCTAGTAGGTCCGATGTAACACTGCCCCCTCCTTAGACATGCTCGTCCCGAGCATCATTAGTCCCGTAGTATCGCGCCAACCGGTCTACATGCACAATTTTAGGCGCACCTCGTGGACCCTTCTGTATTCGGTAGGTGACATCGTTGATCCTAGTCACGACTCGGTATGGTCCATCCCATTTTGCTTGTAACTTCGGAGACTTCCCCTTGCTCCGCACTGGGTTATGCAACCACACCAGTGAACCCTCGTCGAAACCTCTACCGTTGGCTTTCCGGTCATAACGGGTCTTCATCTTCTCAGACATCTGTTGGCCGGACTGTCGGATATGCTCATAAACATCGTTCAACTTATTGCGCAAGTCATTCGCGTAATCTGTTACGCTACATGGAGCATCAGGGGGAGTTCCAGTGATTAAATCAGCAGGTAACCGTAATTCCCTTCCAAAGTTCGCGAAGGCTGGTGTCACAGTCGTACTTTCGTGGACTGCACTTCGGTAAGACAGAAGAAACGGCTGTATGTGCTTGTCCCAATCCCTTTGCCGGCTTTCCACAACTTTCGCCAGATATCTCTCCAACGTTTGGTTGAATCGTTCCACCATTCCATCGGATTGTGGGTGGTAAGAGGTGGTTCTGGTTTTATAGGTACCCATCAATCGACAAGTCTCTTGAAATACTTGCGATTCAAAATTTCTTCCTTGATCGCTGTGTATTTCTAAGGGTACTCCAAAACGACAGAAGACTTCTTGAACTAATTTATCTGCGACAGTTGTTGCTTCTTGGTTAGGAATGGCGAAGACTTCCGGCCACTTTGTAAAGTAATCCATGACCACCAGGAAGTACCTGTTTCCGCTCTCGCTTACTGGAAATGGTCCCGCAACGTCTAGTGCTATCCGTTCCCAAGGGGCTCCAACGTTGTACACTTTTAATGCACCTCTGCTGCGTGTACGGGGTCCTTTCACGGCCGCACAACTGGTACATTTACGGCACCAGTCCTCCACATCATCTCGACAGTGGATCCAGTAGAAGCGTTCTCGAATTTTTAGTAGAGTCCTTTTTACCCCCATATGTCCTCCAGAACATCCATCATGGTAGAGCCGTAGAACATCCGGTACCTTAGCTTTAGGAACAACCATTTGTAGATGACAGCTGTCCCCTCTAGCGTTTTCCCATTTACGGCACAAGACTCCATCCTGGATCACCAAGCTGTTCCATTGCGCCCAATAACTCTTCGTGATGGAACTCATCGCTGCCACATCACTCCACCTGGGTTTAGGAGCACCAGCTTTGATCCACTCGAAGATTGGTTTGATGTCCGAGTCATTTTGCTGAGCTTGCTGTAGGGTCTCTTTCCATTCATCGCTGAGATTCGTTCTAAGCATCCTCACAGGCACTACTTCCTTAGTCTCTTGCCTGGCACAGTGCTTACAGTCTTCAGGACAAGGTCTTCTTGACAAGGCGTCTGCGTTACCGTGAGTTCTCCCACTGCGATGTTCAGTTACGAAATCAAACTCTTGGAGCAGTTCTATCCATCTCGCCACTTGCCCCTCTGGATTCTTGAACTGTAATAGCCACTTCAGTGCAGCATGGTCAGTTCGTAATTGGAATTTACGTCCCAGCAAATATTCACTGAAGTGCTGCACTGTCTTTACTACAGCGAGTAGCTCCCGTCTTGTAACGCAGTAATTTCTTTCTGGCTTAGATAAAGACTTGCTGAAGTAGGCTATTACAACCTCCCGGTCTCCTTTCCGTTGAGACAGCACGCCCCCAATTCCAGTATTACTGGCATCTGTGTCAACTATGAAGTCATTTTCAGTGTCAGGATATCCCAAAATAGGTGTGTTGCACAGACGTTTCTTTAATTCCTGAAATGCGACGTCGCAGTCCTCGTCCCAACAGAATTGCCTCTTTTCCTCAGTGAGTTTGTGCAGAGGTTTTGCAACGTCGGCAAAATTCTTGACAAACCTTCGATAGTAGGAGCACAAACCCAGGAATGCTCTGACCTGTGTCTTGTCTTTCGGAACTGGCCAATCCTTGACGGCGACTACTTTTTCTGGGTCTGTTTGAACACCTTCCCCCGAAACTATGTGTCCTAAGAAGTTCACTTGCTGTCTGAAAAACGAACACTTTTTCGGACTTAACTTGAGATTTGCTGTTTGGATTTTCGACAGCACTCGGTTGAGGTTTTTAAGGTGATCTTCAAATGTACGGCCCACGATGATTATGTCGTCTAGATAGACAAGACATGCGTCTCCAATCAATCCGGCGAGTACTTGCTCCATCAGCCTTTCAAACGTCGCAGGAGCGTTGCACAAACCGAATGGCATAACTTTAAACTGCCATAGCCCTTTTCCTGTTGAGAATGCAGTTTTCTCCTTGTCCTTGGGGTCTATTTCTACTTGCCAGTAGCCACTCTTCAGATCAAGTGTGGTAAACCACTTCATACCAGTCAGCGTGTCCAGTGTGTCATCGATCCTAGGCAGCGGGTAGCTGTCCTTTTTCGTGACGTCGTTAAGTCGTCGATAGTCCACACAGAAGCGCATACTGCCGTCCTTTTTCTTTACCAGGACCACAGGAGAACACCATGGACTCGATGAAGGCTCTATAACACCGTCCTTCACCATTCCCTCAATCATGGTTTCTACCTCTTTTTCTCGTGCAACTGGCAGTCTTCTTGGTCGCTGACGGATTGGTAACTCGTTACCTGTATTAATCTGGTGCTGAACAAGTCCAGTTCTCCCTATGTCAGCATCATCCGAAGAGAAAATGTTGGCGTACTGAAGTAACATCTTCTTAGCCTTGTCCATTTCTCCTTTAGTTAAATCGCAGTTTTCCAAAAGCGTTGACACGTCAAATTTTGAACTGCGAATTTCATTTCTGGTAGGGATATCTTGCAATTGACGCATCCAAGCTACTTCCTCGCAAGTGCCGATCAAGGTGCCCTTCTTAATCACTTGCTCCTGGTCACTTGGATTCAGTATACGTACTGCTGAGACGTTGGTGGCCTTGACCAGAGTTCGTGCCATCTTCCATGGGAAGTCATTGTTTACCCTTTCTATCAGTACACTTCGATCTCTTTGTCCAGAATTCCGTGGCAAACAAATTGGCACAATCGTTTCTGATCTGCGAGGAAGAACAATCTTCTTCAAGCAGTACACTTTCCCTGACGGTGCACCTTCCATGAAGACTTCCTCTGAACCACATTTCAGTACTCCTTGATCAACGTCGATCTCACAACGATATTTCCGCATGAAGTCCAAGCCCAAGATGCAATCGTCCACTATGTCAGCCACGATGACATTCTGCTTGTAAAATCTGTCACCCAATTTTAACTCCACCTCCTTCTTGCCTCGGACGGTAATGTGCTGACCAGTAGCTGTTAGTAAATGTATACGGTCGTGCTTATTGAAGTAGTCCCCAAGAAACCGACTTGCTAGTTTAGAATTGACGACCGTGTGAGAAGCTCCAGTATCCAACGTCAGTTTGCATGGTGTTCCATTGACTTCGCCTTTGATGGTCAGGCTGTTCCCGTCATGTGCTTGCGAGATCAAGATTCTCGGGGCTCTTTCAATACCAGCCAGCACCCGCCCCCCAGTCCTGGCATTTACTCGTTTCCCTGCTGTGGCTGGGCAGTCACTTCAACCACTCTTCCCTGCTGATCTTCTCTCGGGGTGCTGCGCTTAGGGCAGCTGGACCGAAGATGACCCCTTTCTCCACATGTGTAGCACCTAGGACTATACCCCTGTGGGCGGTCGCGTACAGGTGATGCTACAACCTCCCTGACGCGGTGCGTTCGGTGGTCTTGCCTCACTGCCTCTACTTCTAAAGCATGGGCCAAGGCGTCCTTCAAGGTCTCATGATGCCCAAGTCTCACGGCAGCTCTAACTTCTAAGTCACGTATTCCATCAACGAACGCCTGTACCAGATTTCCATCAATCAGTGCAGGGGCAGACTGGTAGGCTTTCCGAACGAGTTTTTCAACTTCCAGAGCCCACTGCTGTAGGTTCTCGGCACTTCGTTGAAAACGGTCCTTCAACTTGGCACGGAATACGTGCTCCAGGTGCGCGTCGCCGTATCTGGACTCCAACGCCTCCAGCAGCTGCTCGTAGGTTACATCCTTGCCGAGTGCCTCGAGAATAGTTAAAGCCTGGTCTCGGAGGCCCAAAGTGAGCGCGGTCATGGCTTGTGGTTTTGTCCATCCATTCGCCTTCATGACGGCCTCAAACTGTATTTTGTAAGCCGACCACGAAGATGTGCCGTCGAATGGAGGCACTTTAAAACCACGCGAAGATGGTGCAGCAATCACCGAAGCTACAGTCCCACCTTCAGTCTTCAGTTCGCCCAAAGCCTTCTTTACCCCAGCAATCTGAACTTCGGCCTCCGAGATGCGATTCTCATGCTGGTGGACCTGTTCTTTCATCAACTTGATGTCCTTGCCAAAACTTGCATGCAGATCCTTTATGAGGAGCATCTGCTCGTCCTGGCGGCGGACCTGCTCCTCTTTGTCCTGCTGCAACGGCTCTTCCAACCGGCGAGCCTGCTCCTCTTGACGGCGAGCCTGCTCCTCTTGACGGCGAGCCTGCTCCTCTTGACGGCGAGCCTGCTCCTCCTTGTCTCGCTGCAGTTGCTCTTCCAATCGGCGAGCCTGCTCCTCTTGACGGCGAGCTTGCTCCTCTTGACGGCGAGCTTGCTCCTCTTGACGGCGAGCTTGATCCTGCAGCAGCGCCATTAAAGCTGACAAGTCTGGCGCCCCTGATGCTGGAGAAACTCCGGATGGGCCAGCGACTGGCTGTGACCTAGGCTGGACACCACCCGGTGTCTGTGTCGGAGAATCCCCAAACCGCCTTTGGTCCATATCCTGCTGTCGCTGACTTCTGGTACGGATACCGTCCGTGTCGTCCTTTGGTAGGATTGGCATAATTTATTTCTCACTTCTGACACCAATTTGTTACGAGCTGGGTATGAGATAAATTAATTACTACCGATTAAACAACACAATAACTTTATTAATCACAAAACACTTTAAACTTAATCACAAATACACTACTGTTTACTATTCACTTAGATATCGCACTTCAAGTTCTCTTCGGTTCGCTTCGTTGTGTCGCTAAAACAAGACTGCCGGTCGCGGCCCTGAGCGCTCTATTTATACTCGCCAACAGACACACCAGAATAACCACGAACATTCGAGATGGTCATAAAAAACACTAACAAAAGAAATAGTAAGTACCTACCTACAAGGTAGGTATTACCTATAAAAGTTGTAGGTATAGGCTACTTGTACAAAACAAACAAATATGAACCGTATGCCCTAGGCGTACGGTCGAAATTCTAATGTCTTTGTTTAAATAGGTCGCGAGTTTGTACCTACCTAACTTTAAAACTAATAATAATGGAATGTTCTCGAACTTCTAACGTACACACACTGTAATCACTGGCTTTCTCGAATGTTCTAGTAGGTCCGATGTAACAATATCAACTATTTAGTGTCCACGACACAAGCTTCGCTTAGTGTGGCACTAGGTGGCGCTGTGTGTTAATGTTCAACGATATATATTTAGATTGTAAAAAATATGTGATCCGTATTTTTTTTTTTGTTAAGTACTTGAATCAAAAGATATGACGCTTTTATAATTCTCAATACATTACGCCTACGTATAATTTTTAGAGTGTACTGACGTCATGAGCTTTGATGCGTTTTATCTTTGTCAATATTCATTGATTTACAAAAACAAAAAATACGTGTCCATTATTTCCCAATACTCTTTAACTGACGGACTAAATAGATTTTTTTTATTTGGGAAAAGCCCGCCACACACGCCCAAACCACTGTAACTCCTGAAAGCCAGAATCAACAGTGGCGACCACCAGAAAAGCGCCGAGACAATGAAGCTCGACGAAGTCCCAGAGAATGAATTTAACTGTCTTGGATCCCGCAACGAAATTAATCAGAAAGTATAGCGGAGGAGCAAGAAAAAAACTGTAATTTCCACTAATTAGATTTGTAAAACTTTGACACTGTCGTCATACCTATTGACCAAAGATATTTTGCTGCAAGATAACACATCCATACTACTAACAATGTATGTGCCGATACAAACAGACACACTATAAAACTTAAATAAAGAAATAAAGAAAGAAAAAGCATTTATTAGTCCGCACAGGACAAAACACATCAAAATTGTCAGTATAAAACTTACACAGAATAAAAAACAAATATATATTTAAAAATTAAAAGAAACGAAACTCGTCCTGTACGAGGCCAAAAGGCTCCTATCTCAGCATGGTGCTGTAACATTAAAAAAAAACGTCACAGCGCTGCCGCTGGTATTCTGATAAAAGAAACCCATCTCAAAAACAAGTGTAATTTCAATTTCAAATTGCAATACAATACTCAATTCCATCTTATAGGACTACAACTCCATAAGAATGATTGGAATGGAACGCCTTCGATAGTCGTTTGAACCGAGTTTAATTTTATGAAACCACTTGATGGCCACGGGGTTTTATTACTCCGCCTTATTGCTAGAGGTAGATGAAAAACGGATTGTTAAGGATACTTGATATCGGAATGGAACATTTTCCATAAATGTATTGTGAAGTATCAGGAACCATTATCATCATCTGCCTAACGTGATAAGTACTTTACTACTAATAATATTCTTATTTTTATTGTTTACAACGTTAATCTTAAAATTTAACAAATTGTCTCATTGTCAATCTGTGGAGAACGTGGTTGATTTCACATTTGTATCATTTTTTGTACCTTATTTCTTTGTAATTCTTAAAATAAATATGGCTGGACATTACACACAGCGCCATCTAGTGCCACACTAAGCAAGGCTTGTGTCGTGGTCACCAGAGCAGTTGATATACTACATATATACTGTTTGTTTGTAAATACATACTTATCATACATATAAACACTCATGACTCGGAAACAAGTGTCATTGCTCAATTTGCTCATCACACAAACATTTACTCCTACCGGGATTCGAACCCAGGACCCTAAGAACGTAAAGGTCGTGGCTCACTTGACAAGCACCGCACCAGCACGGCACCAGCACAGCTCCTGACCGGCATCGCCTCGAATATAGGATACGGCGCGCGGCCCGCGCGGCGCAAGCGAGGTGTAAGCACGCGGTCGCCTCGCTTGCGCCGGGCGGGCCGCGCGCGGTCCTCTCGCTTGCGGCGCGCGGTCGCCTCGCTTGCGCCGCGCGGGCCGCGCGCGGCCCCCTCGCCGTCCGCAAGGCGCAAGCTCACAGTCCGCACGCTGGTAGTAATAGTCCAGGAGGTAGCATTGTATTTTAGGGAATTATCTCTAGTAATTATATTTTGTTGACGTGGATTCGTGGTTGAATTTTTCTTTCCATTACAGTTCTGACATTTTTTTAAGTTCAGTATATGTAAATTATTTTTTAAAATAGTTTCAGCCGGTGTACTGTAACGATTGGTTACAGACCGACCGACCGACCGACTGATACTGTTGTAATCGAAGGTTGATCTTATAAGATCGTGGTATCTAAGATCTTATAAGATCATCTCATAAGATCAACCTTTGATTACAACAATATCAGTCGGTTTAATAGGGCATTTTTATTTGCACCGCTACCTCCCGGAATAAGAGCTTGCTGTCACCCCGAACACAATTGTAAGGCATTTGTGATTGAACACGCGTAGGACTTGCACGCCTTTGGGAATAATCGGATTGGCTCCAGAGCTCTTAAGCAACTAGTTTGTGCTACTTCGGTGTCAACAAGCTTTCGATTTGTACTGAATTTCACATAACTTGGGAGTCTTATCATAATAGTAATGGTTCTTTTAATAGCGCCGCCAGGTTTATGCATTGCAGCATCGTGACCATCGTGATATATATAGATATTATCAGGGAGTCTAACCGAACTAGGTTTAGTGTCGTGGGCTCTTTAACTAAATTTGTAACTGGCCATACATTAAACAAAGAGTACTCACGACGTAGAGAAGCACGACGGCGCAATGACGTTGTTTCGCGGGCCACTCGGCGTCCGCGCGCGGTCCCCTCGCTTGCGGCGCGCGGGCCGCGCGCGGTCACCTCGCTTACGGCGCGGCGTCCTCGCGCGGACCCCTAGCTTGCGGCGCGCGGTCCCCTCGCTTGCGGCGCGCGGACCGCGCGCGGACGCCGCGCCGCCCGCAGGGCGAGGCGTATGGTAGCGGCAAGCGCGTTGACCACCCGCCGTAAGCTTTTTCATATGGACATTAAAAAATATGTTATGCGACACACGATTTAATGCTCTAATTTGAATGGCAAGTAAATTGCTGGGTTGGAGCGGTGCTGGTGCGGTGCTTGTCAAGTGAGCCACGACCTTAAGGCAGCTTCACCACCGCTGCGCCATTCGGGTCGCCAATGTGTAATTGTTTGTTTATCCTAAATAAATAAAATAAAATAAAATAATCTTTTACCAACCTATTGTGTTCCTTAACGTCTATAATGCAACATAAGATTATTAATTAAATGTCAAGGACAACAGTAGGCGTTTCAAACCGACATACTTTCGAACTAATAAATTACCGAACAAATGAGCAATCGTTGTAGGGTTTTTCGTAACAGGATTTTTCGCACAAACGTTACATCGCACCAATAACGCATCGACGGAATAAAACATCGTACAACTGATTTATCGACACACCGTGTTCGATATAATAAAAATCGAATCATCAACTTTCGAAAACAAGTAGGGAACCCGCTGTTAGCTATGAGCTTCTCGAATATTAAGGTATACTATTGGTCAAACACAATGGGACCTAGCTAGGTCTGTGTACCGGTTATTGCACAGACAGCAAACATTCCCATCTGCATCAATAGTACTAGTTGTAGGCACTCAAGTTTAATCCACAAAGGATGACTGCTCACAGAGCGAGCTCAAAGGGAACAGTTGGACACGGGTATTAGTGTGCGCGAAACTACTACATAGAGAATTAAAATGAACAGCTACAGTGTCCATTTTATATCATAACTTCTATTATGCGATGTTCTAATCAATTCGCTCAGCTTTGAAACTTCAAGTGCTAGACAGAGACAGAAAAGATTCAACCGGATAGTTCCCGTTCGCGTAGGATTATTGTAGTACGGAGATAAAATATAGCCTATGTTACTCAGTAAAGACGTGGCTTTCTAATGCATTAAGATTTTTTTAAATCGCTCGAGTAGTTTAAGAGTTATATCGTAACAAACACACAAAAAACATATCTTTCCTCTTTATAATATTGATTAGTATCTATAAATAATAAATAAATAAATATCGCTGGACACTAACACACAGCGCCATCTCACGACACAAGCCTTGCTTAGTGTGGCACTGCCACGCTAAGCAAGGCTTGTGTCGTGGACACCAGATAGTTGATATACTACATATATACTTTTATATAAACATCCATGACTCGGAAACAAATGTCCATGCTCATCACACAAACATTTGCTCCTACCGGGATTCGAACCCAGGACCCTATGAACGCAAGGCAGCTTCACTACCACTACGCCATTCGAGTCGTCAGTATACATTAGTATATGTAGATTTTATTAGCCCATGATGGCCCACCGCTGGGCAAAGGTCCTCTCTACACTTCACGTGGCTGCCCACGTCCAGTCTCGATTCTTACTAACATTATGAATGCGAAAATTTGTGACGATGGCTGCATGGATGGATGTTTGTTACTCTTTTACGCAAAAACTACTAACCGGATTTAGATGTTTTTTTTTTTAAACACAGAAGTTTATAACCTGGATTAACACATACTCGTAGAATACTTTTTATTCGGGTGGTATGACGTTGTGGGACTATGATGAAAATTCCTTCATAAAACGGCCCAACTCATCTCACCAACTTAGCTTCGACCTGCCACGACGTCAAGTTCTTTCCCTTGTCTCCCATCTAATGAAAGGACTTAGAAACGTCGTTAGGTCTCGACCTAATTTCAACCAACATGTGGTTTGACCCTGACCTATGACTTTTGCCCCTTTGATCGCTTTAGGGCTAAACATTCAATACCTTACATAATATAAATTAAGCCTACTTAACCAACCCTCTGTAAGTAAATTACCTGCATGTTTGGAACAGCCACTTAAATCTTCAGGAAATACGTACTGGTAAATAATACCCATTGTTTTGGTAGAGGAAAAGATACCGGGGTTGTTTTCGCCAAAAAAATTGAACAACCCTCTTCCTACGGGTGTCGTAAAAGTGGCATGGCTTGAAGGGAACGTAACAACAAACCTCAGAATGTAAAATATAAACATTTCTGTTATCAAATACAAGGTGTGATTGTTACTACCTATTACGACTGTCAAATATCTACAAATGACAGCTGGAAGCAACAGCGTAACGTGCTAAGACCAAACCAACTTTTTTATATGCCACAGATAGAAAGATATACACACACAGAACGACAGACCCGTCACTCGCATAACATACGTCAGAGGTTAATAAAAGCAGTAACGTTATAACATGATTGTACATGCCTGGTGACGCATGTGTCGCTGTCATCATAATCTTGACACGACAACTGTTGGTAGCAGTCCAACTGTAATGCGTTCAGTGAAATATTGAAGAGGACTTTCACAATGTAGAATTGTGATATTAACTACGGCTAGTATTAATAACTCTTTTGAAAGATTTACAAGAATTGAGATGCTGATTCTTATGTCCAAGCTAGTGTTGTCTTTGTAGGTGGGTCGGCTTAGCAGTTTGTGGTGTGCCGAGCGGCAAACTGAACGACGTTTGCCACATTGGCCACCCGCTTTAAAGTGTATGTAGATCCTGCTTTGTCAAATGCCGCCCGGCTTTGTCAAATGCCGCCCGGCTTTTTCAAATGCCGCCCGGCTTTGTCAATTAATGTCATCCCAAACAACCTTACGAATACGCGCGTAAACCTTTATAGTTGTTGTTGTTCCATTATGCTAATGATAATCTTTTTTTGTTTCAGGTAAGCAGCTGAAACCACATCAAAGCTTTCAATCAAGCTTCATTCAAATAGATAGTAAGGTAAACTATGTAACTAAATACAAGCCATGTAGAATAGAGAACTTTAATTGATAAGCCACTTTCACTACTATCCAATTTTGCACTTTTATATATGCACGAGTATTACTTTTTTAACCTGATTTGCATTACACAGCTAAATAACGAATAATGGCCAGTTGCTCATAAGTTATTTATTGATGTACAGTCGAGGACTTGACTGTACATAAATTAATTCATATCTAGATAGAGAGAGAGAGAGAGAGTGAGAGTAAGAGAATTCTATCTATCTATCTAGTACAAATACCATTTTGCATACCCTGATGTAAATGCCTTCTGAAATAAAATTTAATCATTTTTTTGCGCGGTGTTTTTTATAGTTTTACAAAGAAGCAACATTAGTCTTGGTTGGCCTGTGGATGGGTGACCACCCTTACATACCGAGTTTCCTCCGTGCCTCGGAAAGCACGTTAAGCTGTTGGTCTCGGCTGTCATTTGTCCGTCTTTGACAGTCGTTACAAGTAGTCAGAGTGGCCCCAAAAGTCTGACACCAGTCTTATCAAGTGGTATCGTATTTCCCCGTATTAACTGGGTTGTGGAGGTCAGATGGGCAGTCGCTCCATGTAAAATACTGGTATTCAGCTGCATCCGGTTAGACTGGAAACCGACCCCAACATAGTTGGGAAAAGGCTACACAGATGATGATGACAAAGAAGCAACATTCCAGCATTTCCTTCACACATAAAACTAAAAACGACCCTGTTGTAACCTTACTCCAAAGGCGTTCAAATTAACTACAAAATAGAGAACTACGTACAAAACTACATAGTTAGCTGTAGTTTACAAAGTAGAAGTGTTTGGTAACGGAACACACGTGTGGTAAAGTTTTTATACGATCAAATTAACTGCAGAAACAGGAAATACGGTGGAGTTTACGAGTTGAATACTGTATAGGAGAAGCTGACTATAAATACTAATAAATAGCATGAATTAGGAAAAACTAAAATTTTATCAGACTAGGGTAATTTAGGAACATGTATAGATTTCCTTTTTTCATTACCTATCTCCTTTTCTCAACTACGTAGTTGTCGGGTGGACTTCCAGTCTAACCGTACAGCTAAATACCAGTATTTTACATGGAGCGACAACCTATCTGACCTCCACAACCCAGTCAGTACTGGATTATACGATATTATCCCTTGTTATTACTGGTCGTCAAACTTTAGGTCCACTGGACTACCTGTAACAACTGTCAAAGATCCACAAATGACAGCAGAGACCAAATGGGCTTAAAGTGCTTTCCGAGGCACCGCGGAAACTCAGCATGTATTGGATGGTCACCAATGCACGGCCCAACCTAGGCAAGCTTAGCTTAACCTAAAGATCGACACTCGCATTCTTCTGCCGACAAAAGAGAGTTTAATAACATATAATGTAAACTATAGTTAAGCCCGCCGGCTTCTCTCGTGTAGAATTCGATAATTGTCCCACGGAATCATGCTACTGGGATAAAAAGTATCGAATGTGTTAATCCAAGTTATAAACTATCTGTGTGTCAAATTTATCCAAATCCGTTCAGCCGTTTGAGCGTGAAGGAGTATCAAATAAAGGGTGTAAAGCAATGTTTAAGTGCGCAACATTGAATTTTACTACAAAACATGATTATTCACTCCAAAAAAAGTCGTTTACCAGCAATATTTTTTGTGTAAACTTACTTAGTTTGCTGTACAGAATTCTTGGTTGACGGCTTCGTGATGAGGTGGTTTACACCCTGTATACACGCACACACACACAAACTTTCGCCTTTATAATCTTAGTGTAATGATACTTAGATACAAAGTAACATGGCAGTTTCATAAGCAGGAAAGGTACGGTCGAAAAAGCTATTTGGTGTACAGTTTACAATGTATTTTGTGGGTTAAACTGTAAACCAAATAGCTTGTTCCACCGTACGTCCAAAACCATTGTTTGGTACATATGACCCTATAAAACTGTATCCATACTCCAAAGGGTTGGGGTCACTGACCCAATTTGTCGCGTGCACTGAACCCGACTGAATATTTCCTTTCATCTCGATATTTCCGGGGTTTCGGAAAAGTGGTGGTTTATTGGTAGAAAGCTGATACGGGGTTTGATTTCCAGTTAGAGAAGTGGTTTTTTGAAAGTTTTTGTGAATATATTGCTAAGAAATTAGTCGGGTGAACTAAGAATTTATAAAAATTTGTTAATAAGTTATTATAGAGTTTTTTATGATTTTCTCCAATAAATAAATCAATAACTGAACAAAGGGATTTATACGCCCCATTCGCCCCTTATGGCGTCAAGCGTTTTGCCTGTACGTTACTTATAATAGTCTTCCTAAAATATTATACCTTGTCCTCCATTAAATCCATCCGAAGATTGTTTTGAAAACATCACTTTTGCAATAAGACATTGGGACAAAGGTGACCCTATATTTAAGTTCTAAAGGGTGTAAAACACATCTTCACGAAGCCGAAAGGCACTTGTTTTCCCCATCATTGCGATCATTTTTTTGTTCTACATCATACCTGGGAACCTTCTAGTTACGGAGATATGGGGGGTCAAAGTTAAAACTTTTTGACAAGTTTTTTTTTTAATACAAGTTTTTTTTAATATTTTTACTTTAAACACCTCCACGACCCCCGTACTAATCCATCTATCCATCAGCACAATGTTCTAAGTGCGTTACATTGAGTTCTACCACCAAACATTATTTATAACCTCGAAAAAAAAGTTGTTTCCGAGCAATAAGCTTTGCGTAAAGTTACTTCCTTTGATGTACAGAATGCTTGGTTAACGGCTTTGTGATGAGGTGGTTTACACCCTGTATAATGTAATACCTGTAATTTATCTGGTATTTGACCGACTTGGGAATTGAACCTAGAATCTCATGCTCAGCAGTCAGAATTGCGAACACTCGAGCAATATGACGACCCGAATGGCGTAGTGGTAGTGACGCTGCCTTATGTTCTTAGGGTCCTGGGTTCGAATCCCGGTGAGAGCAAATGTTTGTGTGATGAGCATGGACATTTGTTTCCGAGTCATGGATGTTTATATGTATAATACGTACGTATTTACAAACAAAAAAGTATATAATATGTAGTATATCAACTATCTAGTGTCCACGACACAAGCTTTGCTTAGTGTGGCACTAGGTGGCGCTGTGTGTTAATGTTCCGCGATATTTATTTATTTATTAATATAGCAGTCAGTTGATTTAATACGTATATCGATTAAAGCATGACCCCTATAAAAGCGCACCTTTCATGAATTAATGCATTGGCCGCACTTCATGCAGAATGAAATTAATAGCGTTAAAGTAAATTTAACGATAGAGTAATTAATTAAACACTGGTTGATTGCCATTAACCCGTGTTGGAAGTGGTTTCTTTAATGCTTTGTTATGAAAGCATAAAATATCCTGAAAACGTACAATCATCTGCCTAACCTTTTCCCAACTATGTTGGGGACGGCTTTTAATCCCTCCGGATGCAGTAGAATGGCAGTATGTTATATGGATCGACTGCCTATCTGACCTCCACAACCCAGGTAGTACTGGCCTACTGATCCCTGGTAAGACAGGTTGTTAATCTTCCGGACTACCTGTAACGATTTTTAAATATCGACAAACAAGTTTGCGTGCTTTCTGAGGCATAGAAAAAACTCCAAATGTAACGAGTGGTTATCCATCCATGGATCAACTTAGGCAAGCGAAGCTTAACCTGAAGATCAATCGGAGTGGTTGTTATTATATTTATTGCCACGAGTTCCACGTCCACTGATGTATGTAAATCCACGACAAAAGCCGGATAACGAGTGCGTATGACACTAAACGTATTAATGTATTCCCTTTTGTTGATTTCCATCATTTGTGTTATGTAATAAACTCAACCGCACGATCATTGTGCCAACTTGACAATGATAGAACCTTTGTTTTGTAACAGGATAAAGCGATACGGACAAGTAGAGGACACCGGATTCATCTGCAGTATAATATCAAATTCCGGTGTCCGCTTTGGACCTACGTTGAAATAGTTACTGAAGTTATATTATGTTAGTTTCTGTGTCCAGAGTAACTTTTGACAACCGATTCATTTACTTTATGATTTCATTTTCACTTTCAACGATTTCATGAACTAAATTAATTTCAAAATACGTTACTTGCTTGCTTCAGTAGCTCGTTGCCGAATAATAACAGCTGCTTGAGTCGATCTGCAGGTAAAGCCACGCTTGCCTACATTCGTTTTTGGATGGGTGAACTATGTCATGAAGAGTTTTCTCCGGGCCTCAACAAGCACGTGAAGTCGTTGGTCCGGGTTTTCATTAATAGATCTTTGACAAAATGACAGGGAGTCAGTGGCTCGAAATTCTGACAACCAATCTTACCAAGGTGTATCGCATTACTCAGTACTAACTGGCTAGTGGAGGTCAGATAGGCAGTCGCTCCATGTAAAATATATATATTCAGTTGCATCCAGTAGGACTTGAAGCCGACCCAAACATAGTTTGGAAAAGGCTAGGTAGATGATGATGATAACTTGCTGCTACATTTTTATAAATTTCAATTTCATGGAATAAATTGACTTTTCTAAACTTCCCTCTTGCGCCCATGGCTAGGTAGGTACCCAAAATGTTCATAATTTCCACTCGAGCCGAGTAATGAGCCTACACTCTAGTTACTTAAGCCGTGTTCAGAACTTGAGCAACTCAACGGCGTAATGATACTGTGGTTCACTGAATTACTAATGAATTTTGAATATTACAAGCGTCTAGGGTTGGTTTATTAAACATGTGAAATTCTGTAGAGTTATTTGTTCGGAAAAGGCGTTTAGTTGAATTCTTTCATACAATTATTTCGGTCTAAAGAGGTGTCTGACGAGATGACAAGTAATAGAGGAGTGGTGCAAGAAGACATGTTGCGCTGACCATAAATAAATTGGGATAAAGGTAGGGAGGACGACCTCTGTTGCTACTGGACAGATTCTCAGCTGGACAGTTTCGCAGCTGGACGGAACGTGTCCATGGCTTTACCAAAATGTACTTTAATCTACTTCTTGCGACCCTATAGAGTCTACGGGTGATTTCGCCACTACATGACATGAGTATACACAGATATTCCTGAAACATCATTACTTGCTCAATACAATTTTAAGTTTATAATATTTAGTTTAGTGTAGAGTCAGTGTCCTGATACCAGACATCTGACATAAAATTGATTAAGCTGTCTTGGACACACAATAGATAAGTTACTCGTGGAGGCTTTTTGCTACCAATAATTTATGTTTCATGTGACAACCCTAGCGCACCGTGTACCGTTAATTTATATCATGTTTTGCGGCCTCGCTAGTGAGAAAAGGCTTAAAATTACAACAGAATATTATAGTAAACGAGACCCTTGTTTTTATGTTTATTTGCCTAATTACTATAGTTAGTTTTATTCGTAGTGTAATGTATTGTATTGTATTGTACAACAGGCTGGTCTCCGCAACTCCACGTCAAAGCGCGTATTTTGCGTATGGCCTATTATAATACACGACGCGGGCCCAGTGCGGGTTGGTAGATGTCACATGTCTTCGTTTTTTTTATTCTTGGACATGCCGGTTTCCTCACGACCTCTCTCGGATTCTCCTTAACCATTTTTGAGAGCAGCGGTGATAAGATAAATTACACAATGTAATGCGCCTGTCTGGGTTCTAACCCACGACTTACTGTTTGTAAGTCGGGGCCGCCACCACTGGGCCACTGCTGCTTTCATCGTGTAATATTATCAATTGATAGTGATAATACACCTATCTGACTACAGCAGTTGATGACCTAAAGTGGTTGTCGAAAGCTTTGGTGTGCTGCTCTTTCATGTGGTCTCTATTAACCAGCATATCAGACTTTGACTGAAAATTTTTGATCACAAAGTGGACATATAAGAACATTGTAAATAGCCGGTTATTATAAATTACCATATTGTATAATCCTTTATAATTATTGTGGTTGATTTAAGTTTAATTATTGTATTGTATTTTATTGTATTGTACAACGGGCTGGTGTCTGCAACTCCACGTCAAAGCGTGTATTTTGCGTGGGCTATCAACCACGCGGGCCCAGTGCGGTTTGGTAGATGTCACAAGTCTTCGTTTGTTTAATTTTATAAACTTGCCAGGCTCGTAACTACGAAGCTGTTGGTTGTCTCATTTGCAAGCATGAGATCACGGCAACACCCGACGATATTGCTGCTTTTGTGGATTTATTATTTCTTTAAAAAAAAGTAAAAAAAAATGGTGCATGCGAACTGTCACATACGATCGGTTATACCTAGATAATCACACCATGCAGGTATAACCAAGTGGAAAACGTAACCATTTCGATATTCTCTAGGGTATATATACGGGTAATTGAACTGTACAGTTTCAGGAGAAATTAATACAAGAAAAACGAAAAAGGCATACAGTTTCAAAGTATATAACATAAGGTCTAAATTGCTTTGGCATTCTTCAACGGTTTGTCTTCCTTTGCCCTGGCTCTAAGGTCATGTTTCCGGTTTAGACAAGCATTTTCAAAAGCTAGGCAGGCACGTTTAGTTGAACTTTGTTTTTGCTGTACGTAGACACAAAAGGAGAATAAATAACATAGGATCAAAAACCAATATAGAGCCTAAACCCACTTTTATAGATAAAATAAAATAGAAAATCGAAAAAAAATCCTTCTATTGAAACCACTCTACTGAAAAAAATATCACACAAAGAGTTTCAAAGGTAAAATGAAATTTTTATTGAAACATGTTCGATAAAAATGCTGGTATTTTATTTTGTAACAAAAATACGCGGAACCCACTCTGCTATCGGTACGAACCACTTGTATTAGCAAACGTGTTGATTTATTCGTTTCTATTACAAATTGTTAGCTGCAATCTTTGTTTTTAGAAAATCATCATCTGCCTAGCCTTTTCCCAACTATGTTGGGGCGACTTCCAGTCTAACCGGATGCAGCTGAATACCAGTATTTTACATGGAGCGACTGCTTATCTGACCTACACAACCCAGTTAATACTGGGTAATATGATACCTACCACTTGGTAAAACTTTTTCAGCCACTGACTACCTTTAACGACTGCCAAAGATGCTTAAATGACAGCCGGGACCAACAGCTTAACGTGCTTTCCGAGGCACGGAGGAAACTCGGTATGTAAGGGTCACCCATCCACAAACTAACCTAGGCAAGCATGGCTTAACCTACAGGAAATCACCCATTGTTATGTTGAAAGTATTAAATAGGATTTAGATCAATTTTGTTTAATGACAGGGCTAGGCAAATGATTATGATGAGAACACACAATGAGGAAAATGTCGAAAGGAGTTGGAAGTTAGAAGTTTTGAGTATGAATGTTGGAAGGTATAAGAGTGTAGAAAGACGAAAGAAACGATAGATGGACTCTGTGAAGGATATTGTGGGAAGAAAGGAGGTTTTCGCATGGGATGACGAGTAATAGAGAAGAAGTATGGATGAAGAAGTTAGTGCTGCGCCAAGGCAGAGAGGGGCAGGACCATTGTTTGATGACCCGAATGGCGTAGCGGTAATAAGGCTGCCTTATGTTCTTAGGGTCCCGAGTTCAAATCCCGGTAGGAGCAAATGTTTGTGTGATGAGCATGGCCTCATGAAATCAAAAACAAAATCAAAATCAAAGCATTTATTTCAAGTAGGCCAGTTACAGGCACTTTTGAATTGTCGAAACAAAAATGAACATTTAAAGTAGCTACAGTCCCAGTCACACGACATAAAAACTGTGAAAGTACTGTAGTTGCCCATTCCCTAGCGTAGATCTCTATGGAGAAGAACGGGCAAGAAACTCCATGGACACTCTTTTAAATCAAAATATTGTTACAAAATCTTGGTTACATCATAGACATTTGTTTCCGAGTCATGAATGTTAATATGCATAATAAGTATGTATTTACAAACAAAAAGTATATAAGTAGTACTTAAATCAATTGTCTGGTGTGGCATTCGATGGCGCTGTGTGTAATGTCCAACGATATTTATTTATAATTTATTAATTATTCTATGTATTTTCGAATATTTTGCTAGTCATCATCACCATCATCATCATCAGCCTATTAATGTCCCCACTGTTATAAGCTACAATCCACCTCGCAGCAAAATCACGATTTTGTTCAGCCATGGAGTCCTTTTTTTTCGGATGGGAATTAAATGAGTTCCCCCACTCTGGACGGAGCGGGAGGGAGCGTCGGACTTTTACTGACTAAAACCCATCCATGTTCCTTCCTCGCCCCTTATGTTCCGGGGCCACGGTATCTCTTTCGAACAGTCCCGCAGCCCCGGCAGGCTGCGCGCCATTGTGGGCTCCTCCAAGACTGAGGCCCCTCGGTATGGGTCCGGTTGATGGTAATAAGCTCGCCCCAACTTTCGTAAAACTTGAACAATATAAAGTACCGCTCTGCTGAACTCTTAAGGGTTTACAGCATGATGTTTTGTTATGATGTAATTTTTATCAAGAATGTATTTTTTCTGTTTTTTTTTTCACAAAAAAGCCATGGTAATGTTAAACAAAGCAAAACAGATGCAAACTCACGTTCACAACAATACATTCAATTCAATTACAACCACAGAACCCTCCAGGCGCATTTAACGACCCCAAGTGCTTGATAATAAAAGTTGATTCAAGAAAATGGCGTCTCAACGTGTAATGTGTTCATGATAAGTGCACTAATGCACTCTTTCTAACACTTTACGAGGCACCTGGAGATCTGTTAGCAGCGGCAAAAGATAGGTAAATGTTTCATGGTTTTGTCAAAGGAAATAGAAAGAAAGAAAGAAAGAAAGAAAGAAAAAGCATTTATTAGCCCACACAGGACAAACACATCAAAATTTACAGTATACAAATTACACAGAGAAAAAAAAACCAAATATATATTTAAAAATTAAAAGAAATGAAACTCGTCCTGTACGAGGCCAAAAGGAAGGAGGAAATAAGATATTTCTTCATTATTTTTTTAACTTTAAACTTTCGTAGGTAGGTAGCCATTTTGTGATAACTATGTTATTTTTTATTCGCCCATATCATAACGTCTGTAATCTTCATACGTATTGGCAGAGACATCCATAAATATTACATCCATACCTATTACTTCGCCAGTTGATGTACATAATAGGGGCGTGCCTATTGCCACCATAATAAATTCTGAGGCCGGGCTGGAAATCCCTTGTGGCGAAACCCGATAACACTTAGGTCCGTGTTCACCAAAAGATGACGGTCTAATTATCCAAAAACAGCTGTTTAAAACACATTTTTTATGGGAACACGTCACATTGACAGCTGATTTTAGATAATCAGACTGTTATTTTCTCGGTAAACATGGACCTTAGTCGATCTGAGAATAACATTATAAACAGGTTGTTATTGTAACAAATTTATTTTTCTGTGAAGGTACCTTTATTGTCTGAATTAACGGTAAAATAGAAATATCGCGCTTAGAGTTATTTTATCTACACTAATATTATAAAGAGGAAAACTTTGTTTGTTTGGTTGTAATGAATAGGCTTAAAAACTGCTGGACCGTTTTTAAAAATTCTTTCACCATTCGAAAGCTACATTATCCACGAGTAACATAGGATATATTTTATCCCCGTACTCCCACGGAAACGGGAATTACGCGGGTGAAACCGCGTGACGTCCGCTAGTGTTGGATACATTGAGTGGACCACCATAGTAAGACGACTAAAAAGTGACGGTGTTTATGTAAATCCGCAGTACAAAATGTATCAGGGAAAAAAAGAAAATAAAACGATCGCTAGCAGAATGAACACTCAAAATAAACACAGCCTCAAAAAACTGTGTTAACCATAAACTAAAAAACTTTCAACAAAAAAAAAATCCTGAACAAAGATTGGAGCGAACAATTTTATGCGACCATTACTGGGATGGTTCACTCATTCACTCACTAACTCATTGTTCAACTGGTTGACAATGAGAATGAATGGACGATGGATGAAAACATTTTTACATTGACGCTTGCAGTTTTGAGCTGGGCTTTCTGAAGGCTACTTCGGTCACATTGTATTTTTTAAATGGTGAACGGTTCGGCCATTTTGTTTTTTGTACGTCCATTTTGTTCTTGTGCGATGCGAAAATGGTTTTGAATCGGGGCATTTAAAATGCTGTTTATTTTCTGAACAGTCTGTTTTATTTTTGTTGTACATTGTACGAAATTGAGCTGTGATAAAATTACTTAATATAAAACCTAATTACTGTTTTAGTACAGTTATGATGCCAATTAGTTCAGTAATTAATGAATTCTGTAACTAATATCATATTCAGTGGCCGATAATTAAGCGCAGATATTGTTAATTAATCACCCTTGTTAATGAACTATGTTGTAATTTTAACATTTATAAACATATTTGTACTATTTGGCGGTCATGCATCATTAAAATGTTGTGGTTAATAATGAAGTAGTTTGAATAGTTAATTTAGTTATTGTTTAACATATGTATAATACGCTCTGGTCCATCTTCAAATTGAATCGCACTTGCCTAGTTTGGTCTGTGGATGGGTGATCATTACATACCGAGTCTCTTCCGTGCCTTGGAAAGCACTTTAAGACCTTTGTCCGATTCGGGAATCGAACCCAGGACCAGATGCTCTGCAGCCGCGGTTATGACCACTAGACCAACGAAGCAATCAAAAAACACGAAATAAACACACAAACACACATACGTACAAAAATACAAATTATTACTATAACCCAAGATTAGATATAATCTGAAAGTCCCACTTGACTACTTTCATCCCTAGTCACAAAAACACATTTATTAGCTCAAAGGCTCAATGAACCAGATAAGAGACACTTCAGGCTAAGGTTCTGTGTCTATTGGAGTGAATTGGTAAGGCTAGAAAAAGAAGAGCGAGCGAACATGTAGTGTAACAGAGTGTACGCAATCAAGCTACACAAACCCTTTATAATTATTGTACGGGATATCTATGCAAAGCAAGGCCATTTTATACTAGAAAGGTATGTATTAGCTTCTGTTGCAATTTAAATAAATAAATATCGCTGGACATTACACAGCGCCATCTAGTGCCACACTAAGCAAGGCTTGTGTCGTGGACACCAGATAGGTGATATACTTACTACAATACTATTTGTTTGTAAATACATACTTATTATACACATTAACATCCATAACTCGGAAACAAATGTCCATGCACATCACACAAACATTTGCTCCTACAGGGATTCGTTCCGGGGTTACGTATCTAAATTATTGCACTGTTGAAATGTGTTAACCTTTGTTTCGTTTCTCTGTAGCCATATAAATGCCATTATAGTGAAAGCGCCAGGCCATTTCATGAAAAAAATATTCAATGGGGTTATATGTATTAACTTAGACAGCTGTATTGATGATTATATATATTATATTTCTGTAATTTTAATACAATACCTGTTAAGGCCGCGATTAGAAACATTTAATTTCGCAAGATGAAGACAAAATTCCACGATTTTATTAAAGTGAAACTTATATTACATCGTCTCAAACTTTTTCGTCTGTGTGTTGCATGTCGCGTGACGGTTGCCCGCGGAGTCGGGATAAAGTGAAAGGTGCTCGTCAGAGCAGCGAAGGCCAATATGGCGGCGCCTGTAGTTCGCAGCAGCTGACCGTGTAGTGATGTATTAAATGATAGATTATTTGTCTATTAGATAATCAAAATCAAAATCAAAAATCAAAATCAAAGCATTTATTTCAAGTAGGCCAGTTACAGGCGCTTTTGAATTGTCGAAACAAAGATGATAATTAAATGTAGCTACAGTCCCAGTCACAAGACATAAAAACTGTGCAAGTACTGTAGTTGCCCATTCCCTAGCGTAGATCTCTATGGAGAAGAACGGGCAAGAAACTCCATGGACACTCTTTTAAATCATAATGTTCTTACAAAATCTTGGTTACATCATTCCTGTTGAGATGGTGCATTATGTGAGAACAATGTAGCAAGATGTGCACGATAAAAGTGTCCATAGTTAAAACTAACAAAAACAATTCAAAAATAAAATAATTAATTAAAAATAAAAACAAAAGCCGTGGCAACCAAGAGCTGACCAGTCCCAACCGACAGCGCCCGTTCACGAACATGACGCATGTATCAGCACCATTCAACTCAACCATTTTGAAGGGAACTAAATGACCCGACACACGCGCCACCATCAGCGGGACATTTGAGTGAGCATGACATACTCTTAACCGCCAGGGCACATTCAAGTCAAAAAATAAAAAATAAAAACGTAGGTTTCCCGCGAATGATAGCATTCTAGTACATGGCACTCACACAATATGGGATATGAGGTTATATAATACTAAAGATATTGAATTTATACAATGCAAAGATAGTTGTACAATCTTCAGCAGCTCCAACAATACCATTTAATGCTATCCATTTATGCGCCCCTGTCCTTGTGGAGCAGGACCGGCATTGAGCCAAGCATTTTTATCAGCGATATAATCGTCCAATTTGTAATATGCTTGCTTACACAGTGTGCGTTTAATGCAAGTTTTAAATTTGGTTTCATTTAGTTCAAGAATGCTTTGTGGAATTTTATTATAGCATTTCAAACAGTACCCCATGAAAGACGAGTCTACTTTAGCGAGTCTGAAGCCAGGCTGAACTAATTGGTCTCTATTTCTAGTACTGTAATTGTGTCTGTCACCTCTTTTACCAAAAAGATGCAGATTTTTTCTGACATACATTATGTTTTCGTAGATGTATTGACCATATACAGTCATGATGTTAATTTCCTTAAACAGTTCCCTTAGAGAATCGCGCCTACGAAGATTGTATATGGCTCTGATGGCTCTTTTCTGCAGAATAAATATAGACTCAATATCAGCAGCCCGTCCCCACAGCAAAATGCCGTAAGACATTATGCTGTGGAAGTAACTAAAATAGACTAGTCTAGCGGTATCTACATCAGTGAATTGACGGATTTTTCTAATGGCATATGCTGCTGAACTTAAGCGCCCCGCAAGAGATGTTAAATGAGAACCCCATTGAAGCCTTGAATCAAGCGTAAGCCCCAGGAAAACCGTTTTATCTACGAATTCGAGTTTCTCTTTATTCAATATTATCTCACAATCACTACTTTTAACATTCGGTTAAGCAAATCTTATGCATTTCGTTTTTTTTTCATTTAATACCAAGTTGTTTGCTGTGAACCAATTATGGACTTTAAGTCACCGGACAGGCCTGCCGACGTTAATAGCGAGGCAGAGTGGTTCCAGGAGGCCATGTCCGACATTTGTGACGTGGCAATGCCCCGAGTCCGGCCAGGAAGCGCCCGACGTCAGGTGTACTGGTGGTCGCGCGAAATAACGTCTCTACGCGAGGCGTGCGTTGAAGCGCGGCGCCTGTACGCCAGGCATCGCAGGCTCCGCATCCGCCCGCCGGATGCGGCAGCCATTGAGGCGGAGCTGTACGAGGGATACAGAGCGGCGAAGACCGCCCTCCGAGACGCTGTCCTGCGGGCCAGGGAACTGGCCCGATCGGAGATGCTGGAGACTCTCGACAGAGATCCGTGGGGGCGCCCTTACAAGATGGTGCGGAATAAACTCCGCACCTGGGCTCCCCCGCTGACGCAGAGTCTCCGGCCAGACCTCGTGGAGGACGTGGTGAGCGCTCTGTTCCCCTCGCGGGGGGAACATCCGCCCCCGCCTATGGCTCCGCCACCTGCGGTGCCGGAAGAGGACCCAAGCGACGACGACGACACTCCGGAAGTGACTGGGGTAGACCTGAGAGTGGCGGTAGGAAGGCTCAAGGCCAAAAACACCGCCCCGGGACCCGATGGCTTGCCTGGCAAAGCCTGGGTCCTGGCCTCGGATGCGGAGGCTCTCGGGCCCCGACTGAAAGGGCTCTTAAGCGCATGCTTGGAGAGAGGCCAGTTCCCGCTTCGTTGGAAGACGGGGAAACTGGTCCTCATCCAAAAGCCGGGGCGCCCTGCGGACTCTCCATCCGCATTTCGGCCCATCGTGCTGCTCGACGAGGCGGGCAAGCTCTTTGAGAGAGTAATTGCAAACCGCCTCGCCGAGCACCTAGAGGGGATGGGGCCGAATCTTGCGGAGAACCAGTTTGGTTTCCGCAAGGGGCGCTCTACAGTGGACGCCATCATGCGCGTGAGAGCCCTCACGACGGGGGATGCGATATCCCGGGGCGGGGTTGTTTTGGCGGTGTCTCTCGACATCGCCAACGCCTTCAACTCCCTGCCCTGGAGCTGCATCATGGAGGCACTCCGGTATCACCGGGTGCCGACCTACCTCCGTCGTGTGGTCGGGGACTATTTGACGGACAGGGCCGTCATCTACCCCAGTCGCTGCGGAGACTGGAACCGGCGAGAGATGTCGTGCGGTGTCCCACAGGGATCGGTTCTGGGACCGCCCCTGTGGAACATCGGTTACGACTGGGTGCTGCGTGCGGACCTCCCCAGCGGTGTCAGCGTCGTCTGCTACGCAGACGACACCCTGGTGCTGGCACATGGGAGGTCGCACGAGGCGGCGGCCGACAATATGACACGCGGGGTTGCGATAGTCGTAGAGAGGATCCGGCAACTGGGTCTCGAGGTGGCGCTGCACAAGTCTGAGGCCATGTGCTTTCATGGGCCTCGGAATGCGCCACCGTCGGGATCCACACTGACGGTAGGAGGGGTATCCATCGGCGTCGAGTCGACGTTGAAGTACCTAGGACTCGTCCTCGACAGCCGGTGGAACTTCGTGGAGCATTACCGACGTTTGGCCCCCAGGCTGGAACGGACAGGGGCTGCCTTCAGGCGGCTCCTGCCCAACCTTGGGGGGCCAAACGCCTCCTGCCGTAGGCTCTACGCGGGAGTCGTGCGGTCCATGGCCCTCTACGGGGCCCCAGTGTGGGCGCGTTCGTTGAAGCGGCGAGCCGCTCACCATTTGAACGCGCCCCAAAAAGTGGTGGCCGTAAAGATGGTCCGTGGGTACCGCACGATCTCTCGCGAGGCGGCGGGCCTGCTTGCCGGATTGCCGCCGTGGGATCTGGAGGCGATAGTCCTCGCGCGCCTGCATGAGTGGCGCGCGGAGATACTACGCCGGGGGGAAACTCCGCTGCCGCGGCAAATTGCCGCTCAGCGGACTGACCTCCGGCGCGATCTCATGGCGACATGGAGAGAGCGACTGTCGCAACCCCGTGCAGGGCACGCCACGATAGTGGCGGTAAGTAATAATAATAATAATAATAATAATAATTGTTTATTGATCAAATAGGTACAGATGGTGCGAAAAAGAACTTAAACTAGTAACAGCAACATAGTTTTACAATTTTATGAACTATATATGTGTGATATATTATACTATGTGGGTACTCTTGTGTAAATGGGATTTTGGTTCAGTCATCGATCGGCCATTAAACGTGTAACGAACACTCCTTGTTTTATTCAAGTATTATCCAAGATACTACAAATTGGCGACGAGGCGATCTTCACGAGAGCAGGAAAGGGATTTTTCGACATAATAGGTGTTGAAAATAAAATGGCTCAAGAAAGAATGCTGTATGGAGGACATATCACGTTTGACCACCGCGTGCAGGAATGGAACATCTTCAAAAGTCGTTTTACTCAGTTTTGTTTGGTGAACGATATCACGGACGACACCGACAAGGCGCAAGTAAAACGAAGATCCCTGATATTGACGTGTTTGGTGGAAGAAACGTACCGCGTCGTTAAGGATTTGGTTTTCCCGGAAGAACTTGAGACGTTAGAATTCAAAAGTCTAATATCTAAGCTAGACAGTCATTTTGCGTCTAAAAAGTGTACGTTTGCAGAGCGGTACAAGTTTTATAAAGCGGAGCAACGTCCAGGAGAAGATTTGACTGAATGGGCGTCACGTGTACGTCATCTCGCGCAGTACTGCGGGTTTAAAACAGAACTCGAGTCAGCATTGCGAGATCGGTTTGTCCTCGGGTTAGAAAATATCAAGGAGAAAGAGAAGCTGTTCGCAGAAAGCATGGACACGCTGACATTTAATCGTGCATTAGAAATAGCGCAAAGTGTGAGATGTGCAAGGTTGGCGTTAAGGGAATCACACAGCAATGGCGCTGTCACCGAGCCATCCGCGCTGCCAGCGGAGCCGGCGCATTCCGTGTTCGAGTTAAGACAGCGCGGCGCAGTCAGTGCGCAGCGGCCAGGAGCCGCGGGCCGCGCTGCCGCCGGCGCCGCCGCGGAGGTCTCGAAAGTCGGGAAGTGTTGCAGTGTGTGCGGCTATAAGAACCATAGTACGGAACAGTGTCGATTTATAAACTATGCGTGTAAAAAGTGTAATCAAAAGGGCCATTTAAAGCGTATGTGTAGAAATAAGGTGAAAAGTAGCAAGTTCTTAACAGCGGATGACGATGACTCATTTGAAGGTATTTATGAACTGTTTAACATAAAATGTGTCAATGGCGAACCGATGCAACAATTAGTGTCGGTGGGCAGTACAATGCTTATGTGTGAAATAGATAGCGGCAGCGCTGTTTCAGTTTTGCCAGCTGTTGTTTACAATTTGAATTTTAGGAATAAATACAATTTAAAGTCCTGTAATACAGTGTTGAATTGCTATAATGGTAGCAAAATTTCACCGTTAGGTAGCTTAACATTGCCTGTGACTTATGAAGGTCGTACAGAAAATTTAAAGTTTTACGTTGTAGATACGGGGCAATGTAATAACAAACAACCTTCGCTGTTGGGTCGCGATTTCATTTCTAAGTATAGTTTACAGCTATGTAGTGTTCCGTGTAATCACATTAGAAGTGTTGACCTTGAAAGTTATTTGAAAGAAAAATACGCTCGATTGTTTACTGATGAGCTGGGTACGTTTAATAAGCACAAAGTTACGTTGAAAATAAAGCCAGACGCACAATTAAAATTTTTTAAACCACGACCGGTACCGTTAGCGTTAAAACAAAAGGTGGAGAATGAATTGTGTAGATTATTAGAATTAGGTATATTAGAGAAAGTCGAGCATTCGGAAGTAGCGACACCGATTGTACCAGTGTTACGACCTGACGGTAATATAAGGATATGTGGTGACTACTCAGTGACACTGAACAAGTGGTTATATACGGATAGTTATCCTTTACCGCGTATTCAAGACCTATTCGCGAAACTTCATGGCGGGGTTCAATTTTCAAAACTAGATTTATCGAGGGCCTATAATCAGTTATTACTGGATGACACCAAAAAACTGACATGCATTAACACTCATAAAGGTTTATTTTGCTTTAATAGGTTGGTATTCGGCTTGTCAACAGCTCCAAGCATATTTCAAAGAATATTAGAAGAAGTGCTTGCGGGCATTGACGGAGTATGTATTTTTCTTGATGATATTTTAATTACGGCAGAAAATCAACAACGGCACCTTTTAAGGTTAGAAGAAGTGCTGAGTAGGCTTGAAAATTCAGGGTTTAGAGTTAAGGAAAATAAATGCGATTTATTTAAAGATAACGTTGAGTACTTAGGATTTATTATTGATAAAAATGGATTACGTAAATCGAATTCTAAGGTAGAAGCTATATTGAATAGTGAATCTCCTAAAAATATAAGCGAATTAAAGTCATTCTTGGGCATGGTCAATTATTATAGATCATTCATTCGTGGAGCATCTAGCCTCATGGCTCCCCTACATTTACTTTTAAAAAAGGGTATTAAATGGAAGTGGGGTGAGGAACAGGCTCAGGTTTTTAATAAAATTAAACGCGAACTAGCATCAGAACGCACCTTGGCACATTATAACCCGGAGCTGCCCACGATAGTAACTGCGGACGCGGGACCGCGCGGTCTCGGCGCGGTATTGTCGCACCGATACCCCGATGGCATGGAGCGTGTAGTCGCCTACGCTTCACGTTCTCTGTCAAAAGCTGAATGTAATTATTCTCAGATACAGAAAGAGGCTGCGGCTATTGTGTTTTCTATAAAAAAATTTCATCACTACGTGTACGGTCGTGTTGTGCCGTTTACATTGCGTACAGATCACAAACCGCTTTTAACTATATTTGGCAGCAAAAAGGGGGTACCAGAGATAGCGGCAAACCGTCTGCAACGTTATGCGTTATTCCTGTCGGCATATAACTTTAACTTAGAGTATGTTAAAAGTGAACAAAATGTTGCAGATTATTTATCTCGTTCGGTTGCCGAATACATTAAGTGTAATAATGAGGTGTTGAAAGATGACGATAGATCAATGTTTATTAATCACATTACAGATAGCATATTAAAGCCGATTACACTTGAAGAGATTAAACAGGAAACTGAACGCGATGAAACGTTACGCAAAATTATAGGTTTTGTTAAAAACGGTTGGCCGAGGAGGGTTGCTGATTTGCGAATTAAACCGTTTTTCGCTTGTCGGGGTGATTTAAGTTATGAAAATGGGTGTTTGCTTAGGGGTTACAAATTGGTAATACCATCTTTTTTTAGAGAACAGATTCTAGACATGCTACATATTCCTCATTTTGGAGTAGTAAAGACGAAAACAGAAGCAAGATCGCGGTTTTGGTGGCCAAATATTGATAAGCATATAGAGGAAAAGGTGGGTGCCTGTACTAAATGTAATTCGCTTCGCAGCAACCCGCCTCGTGCTCCGCTTACTGTGTGGCCATACCCAGCGCGACCTTGGGAACGGGTGCATTTAGATATGTTCACGCTCATCGGCAAACAGTTTTTAATTGCAGTAGATGCGCACTCAAAATGGGTGGAATGTTTTCCAATGACAAATACAGATAGTGAAGCTATTATATCTAAGTTGTCAGAAATGTTCAGTAGATTCGGAATAGTGCGTACCTTGGTCACAGACAATGGAAGAAATTTTTGTTCAAGTCAATTCGATCAATATTGTTTGACTAACGGCATTCAACATTTAACAACCGCTCCATATCATCCGGCATCAAATGGCCAGGCAGAAAATACTGTCAAAACCGTGAAACGGGGCTTAAAAATAATGTTAAATGAAAATACAAATCCAAAACTAATACAACGCCAGCTTAATGAATTTTTGTTTAATTATAGAAATTCAAAACATTGCACGACAGGATTTTCACCAGCACAGTTGTTGTTTGGTCGCTCATTACGCTGTAGGCTCGATTTGTTGCGAGTTTCGGACGCACATTCCAAAGGAATGAGTCATACAAATAATGCATCAGCTGTGTCGCTTGCATCCGCTGCTAAGAATAATGTCGTTCAAAAACAGACCTTACAGCATAAACAATACGGAGGCAGACGTAAAAGTGAATGGTTTTATAATGATGAGGTTTTAATTAAACATTATTATAATAATGGGACAAAACATATATGGCATTATGGTGTTGTAAGGCACAAAATCGGAAATAGACTGTATGGTATATACGTGCCAGTGTTAAAAACTGTTTTAAAAAAACATATAGATCACATTGTTAGCTATAAAGGGGCAAAGTCGCAACCACCCGAGATTGAGGACGTCGGCGACTTCATACAATTAGCATCAGTAACGGATCCCACAGACACGCTCGTGGAATCTGACGCCACGGCACAGGTTGACTCAGAGGGAGACGAGAGTGACAGTTCATTCTGTTCTGTTCCCGGGTCTCCGTCCTCGGTTCCGCTGAATGAAGAACATCAAACGGATCAGCCGTCACATAAAAGTTCCGAAGAAGAAGGGGAACCGGATGACGGAAGGATCGATCCAATACCTTCGGAACAAAATATTCAACCTGTAAGCACGGGACCACAGAGTACAACCCAGAGACCGGTCAGAGCTGTCAGGAAAAAAATTGTAAATTATAAATGTTAAGATTTTTAGTTTTATACATATGTTTTAAATTATTGGGGGAGGGATTGTGATATATTATACTATGTGGGTACTCTTGTGTAAATGGGATTTTGGTTCAGTCATCGATCGGCCATTAAACGTGTAACGAACACTCCTTGTTTTATTCAAGTATTATCCAAGATACTACAATATGATAGAGCAAATTTATGATACATGGTACATCTGTTGACAATATACGTTTCCCTGTCTCTTAAACTAGGGTATACCTGTATCTTAAGAGACAGTTGACGGCCAAAAGGCTAAGTTCTTATTTTACATATTTAACAAGTGAGGACACTGTCGATCTATCCATCCACAATTAAACAATTATCAGAAAATGATAATGACGAATAAAATTAAATAGTTAAATTGTTGATAGTCTTGTGAGTGTGTATGCATGTGTGTGTGTATGTGAGTGCGTGTGTGTGTGTGTGCGTGCGTATGTGCATGAGCGTGCAAATGCTAGGTTAAGTAAGTTAAAAGTGATTCTGTGTGATCATAATCTTGTTGGAGTAGCCACTCAGTGAGTTTCTGTTTAACTTCCCATTTTGTGAGATCAAGTATATTTAAATGTTTATGAACTTTTCTGTAAATGAGAGAGCTGAGAATAAGATATTGATGTTTGGCAAAGGTTGTTCTGTGAGGAGTACTTGGAGGGATAAAGGTACGTTTTTTCTGGTTGGGAGGGGGTAGGGATGAATGTTTTTTAAGCACCGAGTAGAGCACAAAGAGTTGACGAACGGTAAGAACTTTACAGTCGGAATACAGTTGAGTTGTTGGGTATCTGTAGGGTTTTCTGATCATTACTTTAAGTATAGCTCTCTGTGCTCTCTCTAGTATGAGAAGCAGTGTTTTACATGCCCCTCCCCACACCGTAATACAATATCCTAGTACCGATTGACACAGGCCAAAGTACACCATTTTTAAAGTGTCGAGATTAGCAGATTCTCTCAAGGACTTAAAAATATGTAAGA
This sequence comes from Xestia c-nigrum, assembly GCA_916618015.1. Classification (NCBI taxonomy): domain Eukaryota; kingdom Metazoa; phylum Arthropoda; class Insecta; order Lepidoptera; family Noctuidae; genus Xestia; species Xestia c-nigrum. The sequence goes on from OU745260.1 coordinate 21,289,627, forward strand.
GACGGAGGGTTCTGGTGGTGAGAGCCTCAATTTGTTTATCCCATCTTAGTTCACTATCTATTTGTACACCTAGATATCTAACGCTGATTGTTCTGGTAAGTTTAGGACAGTTGCATGATATGAGCGTACTAGAAGGGACCTGGCATGAGTGAGCAGTAATCGAGAACGTGTCTGATGGTGAGTTATTACGTCTTATAGCAAATGGCATGTAGGTGGATTTTAGTAGATTGAGTGTAAGTAGATTCGAGTTTAGCCATGTCATTATGGTACTTAGTGCAGACTCTGCTGCTGTTTTGACGCTATCCCAAGTAGGTCCATGTACTATTATCGCCGTGTCGTCAGCGTAAGTAAAAATTTTGCATTGTGGTAACTTTAAATTGCATAGGTCATTTATGTAAATTAGGAATAAACTGGGCCCCAGAATGCTACCCTGCGGGACGCCGAAGGAGACAACTTCTTCATCACTGAGGTGAGTACTGATTTTAACACGTTGAGTGCGGTTTCTCAGGTAGTCTTTAAATATTTCAAGGGCAATTCCTCGCACACCAAGCAACTCCAGCTTAGAGATCAGTAGGGGAACAGAAACTGTGTCAAAGGCCTTGGACAGGTCCAGAAATATGCCTAGGCATTTAGTTTTGCTATCCAGATTCTTCGCTATATGTTGCGTCAAGTCAAGTACTGCGTGTTCTGTTGATATACTTTTCCGGAAGCCGTACTGATTCTCAGCGATTATATTGAACCTATCCAAGAAATCTTTAAGGCGGTTGTTGAGTATCCTTTCCAGAATTTTAGAAAGTACAGGTAACACCGATATGGGTCTATAGTTATTGACACAGTTTCTGTCTCCCCCCTTATGAATAGGATGCACTAATGCCTTTTTTAAGGCATCAGGAAAGACACCATTTTGCAAACAGCAGTTAAAAAGGTAAGTTATGTGAGGAACTAACACATTTTTACAGTTCTTTAATAGTAAGGGTGATATTCCGTCCCAGCCAACAGCACTGTCATTATTTAATTGAAGTATAAGTGACTCTACTTCGGCTTCATCTACATCTAGCAGAGCCAATGAGTTGATAGTGGGGATGGAGATATTACAAGAGGACGATCGGTGTTTTGGGAGCAAGGGGGGTGGTGCACCAGATTGGATATTTGCCGCCAGGTTTTTGCCAACGTTAGCAAAGAAATGGCATATTTTGTTAACGGAAGAATAGGGGTTATCACATAAATTTAGAAGCTCTTCAGGTATAGTTCGAGTTTTAGTTGTGTTTGTAATATTCTTAATGGTTTTCCACAACTCTTTAGGATTGTTTTTCGTTCTCTCCAGTTCACTTCTTTCATATGAAATTTTCAACTTGCGAAGTAAGGAGTTACAAAAGTTTCTATATCGAGTGTAGGTTAGCTTAAGTGTTAGATTATCGGGTGATTTTTTGGACTTAATATGAAGTTTATCACGGTTTTTCATACATTTTAGAAGACCCGGTGTTATCCACGGTTTTATAGTTCGTTTGCGTCTCGGGATTTTAATTTGCACTGAGTTATTTGATATTATAGATGTTATTATAGTGATGAATTTGTTCATGGATAGATTTGGATCGTTAGTTACATAAATATCTGAAAAGTCCGTGTTTAGTAGATTCTGCACAATAGCTTCATGATTTATACGGGTGGTAGTGTGTCGTAACTTTCGAACAAGTTTAGGGTAAGCAATAGATAAAAGAGTGGGTCTATGATCGGTAATGTGGGAGTCCAGCACGAGTGTGGTGACAGGTAAGTTGGTTTTTAGGAATGTGTGATCTAGGCACTTGTCTAGCCGGGTAGGGAATAGGTGGGTAGGGAGAAGTCCGTGAGAAGCATTAAGCAATAAATATTCCAGGCTTCGCTGGTTTCTATTATCTTGACTTATATCGATATTAAAATCTCCAACAAGAGCGACATTTGTAAAGGAGGATATTTCACTGTGGACGTGATTAAGACTTGCTAGAAATTTATCATAGTTTTCTTTCGAATTGTATGATGGCGATCGATAGACTGCCACCACTGCCAGCTTATTATCCAATTGACATACCAGGCAATTTCCACACTCAAATTCCGGTTCCCACACTGTACTTTTTAAGCTCTCTTTTATATAAAAAACTACGCCATCATTTTGATTAGAATTCGTTTTCGTACTGTATGATTGAAAACCATCAAGTTTAGGTAAATTTAATGTTTTACTGAGCCAGCTTTCGGTCAATATTATGATGTCATGATTTATACCGGTTTGGCTCAGTAATACTTGAAGTGAATCGAAGTTTTTATTTATACTGCGAATATTTATGTGTAAAAGATTTATATTGTTTGTGTCAAAAAGTTTAACATGTTTTCGGCAATTATCAGGGCTGCATATAGCCGCATCTCCTACGCAGAGTTGGTCAAGGTCGTTGTTTATATTAATGATGTTAGCCATTGATCTATGTTGTTGATTACACAGAAATATTGTTTGATATAAGGTGACTGAGAGTGTTTGAGAGAGTTATGTGCTATTAAGTAGTAAGAGCTTTGTTTTTTTGTGTGTATGGGAATTTTGTGCGTGTGTGTAGAGTGATTCAATAAGTGCATAAGTTTGTGATTGAATCCATTGTAACATGAGAGGTTGTGTAACAAATAATTAGTTCTTATACAAAAATAGTAAAAAAGACATGTTTTAGAGCAATTAAACACCAATGAAGTGGCATGCAATAATGATAACTTATAAAAATAAAAAGATGTTGCGTAATTAGGTACGGTTAGTCACAGGATATTACTGTTGGGTACCTGGAGGCATTTTTCGGAGTTTATTAACTGTTGTCTGTCGCCTTCAGCTTTGCGTAAGAAAATATTACCATTAGCGGTCCAGCAGTATTGGTAAGAGTTTTGTTTAGCGAATTCTCGAGCCTGATAGAATAGTTTCTTGGAACTGGCGGAAAGTTGTTCTTCAACGTATATAGGTTTTCGTTCTCCCGTCATTCCAAGAAGTTTCGTATTTAGCTTATTTTCTTTCCCTTTTCCTCTGTTATACGACCGTACAGCTGTTATAAGAGCTTGCTTCTTTTTTACTGTGGTGAATTCAGCTAATACGGGGCGCGGAGTATTTGAGGTGGCTGTCTTTCCCGGTAGTCGGTATATGTCGCGGAAATCAGATTCCGCTATGCTTAAACCAACGAGTTCGCCGATATTGCATACCGTTTTGGTTAGACTATCTGTATTTTCCAAACTTTCCAGCGGAATATTGCGAAGTTCAATGCCCGACCCACGAGTCATTCGCTGAAGATCTGAAATCTTTTGTTCCAGACTTTGAATATAAGTATGTTGTTCCTGGCGTTCCCTTCTCAGATCTTCCACTTCTTTCTTCATGTCTTCAAATTTCTGGTTCATGAAGGTAATAGACTTGATCATTTCTTCATTAGATTTCCGAATTTCGGTATTAGAAGACTGAATCTTGACATTTTGGGCCTTAATTTGACCAATATCGGAAGCCAATTTGGACATAATAGAAGTCTGCTCCGCCAAAAATTTAGACATATTACTTTCTTGTTCCGCTTTCCAGGCAGCATGATTTTCCTGTAGACTTAACGAGGTCAACCGTGTCCCGCTTTGAGGCGAGCTATTCCCACGTGGACGTTTGCTCCTACTCATGTTTACATAATCATCACAATCACTTTGGAGAACTGCTGTGGCTATATCTGATTCTGATTTGGCTTGAGGGGTTTTTGGCGGGGTGCGCTTCAGCACAGACATCATTCGTAGATATAATAGTAAACAAAAGAACCAACTCACAGAAACGGTTGCAAATAATTGTACTCAATACCGGGAGACCCGCGTAACCGATGAGTCGTAGCTGGGGCGTTCGTAGCAGACGCTACGTCGTAGCACTGTAGCACTCGTAACTCGCGGCGCTGGGATGACGTCAGCAGCACGTAGCACTGGTAGCGTTGTTTGTCACTGCTCGCCACTGTCTCGGTGGCGCGTTGCGCCGGCGCACGGATCCAGGCTCGGAGGGGCGTGGGTTCGAATCCAGCAATCACAGCAATTTTTCTGAATCCAATTTGGATGTTGTTTATAAAAATATTGATGTCTCGCTCTAGGACTGCCCAGTGGGAGGAGCCGCCCGTAATAGATTCTTAAGGAGAGACAAGGAATCGAAATTTGGCAAAGATGACCAATCACAGAATTTAGTCTAAAATAGTGGATTGACAACCGACAAGCGTCCACACTGTACGACGTTCCACGGCCGAATCCAAAGTCCCCTCTTTGAGGAGTGGCTGGAGAGGCGCCACGGCGTCCTCACCTTCCGCCTGACGCAGGTCCTCACCGGACACGGATGTTTCGGGAGGTACCTACACCGAATCGGGCGGGAGGAATCGCCCGGGTGTCTCCACTGCGAGGATCGACCGGAGGACACGGTGGAGCACACGGTGGAAGTCCGCCCTGCGTGGGCGGAGCTCCGCCGTGTCCTCGTGGCGGCGATCGGCGGCGGCGACCTCTCGCGTCCGGCCCTGGTTCAATCCATGGTCCGGAGCGAGACGGAATGGGAAGCCGTCGCCTCCTTCTGCGAAGCAGTCATGCTAGCGAAGGAGGTGGCGGAACGAGAGAGGGAGAGATCCTCTCTTCCCGGCCGCCGCGGGAGACGCAACGGGCGTCGGGGGCCACGTGGTGGCTACCGGCCACCGTAGATGCGGGCCTGTGGACGGCTGGCTATGGGCAATAGCTGGCCGTCCGGCCGTCTAACGACGACGACAGGCCGTGTCGACGGCGCGTTCGTGTTCCACGCGCGCCTCAAAGAGATGTCAGCATAAGGGGAGAGGCCCGCAAGGGCCGAAGCCTGCCGGGGTTGCGGGCCTGTTCGAAAGAGATACCGCGGCCCCGGAACATAAAGGGCGAGGAAGTAAGGAAAAAAAAAGTAAGGCATTATTCACGTCATTTAGATTTTGGGCTCGTCTATTTATCTTAAAAATTAAGGAAGTGTCATCGGCAAATAATACCATATTTTGAGGTTGGTTTTTCAGTAAATAGGGTAGATCATTTATATATACTAAAAAGAGGAAAGGACCCAATATTGAGCCTTGCGGAACCCCCATTTTTACTTTCAATTCACAAATTAACACCATTTATTTGAACATATTGCAGTCTATCACTTAAATAAGATTTTACCAAACTAAGTGCAAGTTTACCTAGTCCGTAATGCTCAAGTTTCAAAAGCAATGTGTCGTGATTTACACAATCAAATGCTTTGGAGAGGTCACAAAATATTCCTACAGCGTCTTGGGACTCTTCCCACGCCATGAATATGTGCTTTAATAAGGTTACACCGGCGTCAGTTGTACAACCTCCCTTGGTGAAACCATACTGTTGATCGTGTAAGATTCTGTTGGTGTTGAAATGATTGAGCATTTGATTAAGCATTATCTTTTCGAACACCTTACTAAAAACTGGCAACACGGATACAGGTCTATAATTATTAGTATCTTTACTATCCCCGGATTTGAAAAGCGGTATGACTTTACTGTATTTCATTAAATCAGGGAAAACTCCTTGGTCTACGCACAAATTAAAAATTAAAGCTAAGTATGGAGCTATCGTCTCAAGTATGGAAGTACAAACTTTGATAGACATTCCCCATAGATCTTCGGTCAGTTTGATTTTTATTTGCCGGAAAGCTTTAATAACCGTCATCGGGTTTATATGTTTAAATTTAAATTCAGCCTGGCATCCAGATACATTCGCTTTTAATAAACCAATTGAGACTTCAGAAGAGGAATTTAGAGCCTCCGTAGTTTTTAACGGTATATTGGTGAAGAAATTTACAAATTCCTGAGCTACTTCCTGATTGGAGCTTTTAGGACCACATACTGTATCTAATGTATAGCTAGTATTACGTACTTTCTTCCTGTTAGTCTCGCTATTTATGACTTTCCAAACTGTCTTAATTTTATTTTCTGCTGTTTTAATCTTGTTGCTAATGTGCAGGGCTTTGGCAACCTTGCATGAATTTCTAAATATTTTTGAATACCGAGCAACATAGTTGTTAAAAGTTTCAGTGTTTACATAAGGCTTAAGGCCATAAAGCTCAAAAAGTGTTTCCCTACTTTTTCTGATACCTCTAGTTGCCCAATCACTAAATATTGAATATATTAATGTGAATAAAGTTTCACTTTTACCATGGTTTCATAAAACCACACTATTATCCTTTTTCCTCTATCACCGTCCTTCTCTGCTCCAATGAACGGGCACCCTAAACTATGATCCTCTTAAACCCTTCCAAAAATCTGACGAGGGTCAATCTCTAGAGACTGTCCTGTTATTAAGGCACGCGACACTTTGTCGGTGTAGTGGACACTTTTCAAGCTTTCTTATACCGTTGGGGATTAGTCTTTCATATAGGTATATTTTGAAATCGCCGTCAAGGTAGACCGCGACGAAAGTGGTGTGACGATCTGGTCTCGTTTGCGGGGCGAACGTGGCCAGATACTGCACTGGATTAAGGTTTGAACGGAGAAAGGGGAGGCAGGGGAGGGAGGAGATATGCCCAGCAGTGAGACACAATGTACAAATGGTACGAGTATGTTTTGAAATCACCGTCGAGGTAGAGGTCTTACGATTTGATCTCGTTGGAAAACATGATCTGAACCAAGTTCATAAAGGACGAGGAATGTCTTTGACCTTGTAAACGTCGTCCCTCGAATTTTATGTAATTAGAGGGTTGTTTTTTTTAACCGACTTCTAAAAAAGGAGGAGGTTCTCAATTCGGACGTTTCTATTTTTTTTTTTTTTTAATTTGATGAATAGTAGTTAATTTAAACACATTTGGAGTTCGGTTACAACAGGGTCGTTTTTAGTTTTATGTGTGAAGGAAATGCTGGAATGTTGCTTTTCCCAACTATGTTGGGGTCGGCTTCCAGTCTAACCGGATGCAGCTGAACACCAGTATTTTACATGGAGCGACCGCCTATCTGATTTCCACAACCCAGATAATACTGGGTAATACGATACCACTTGGTAAGAATGGTTGTCAGACTTCTTGGGTCACTGACTTGTTATAACGACTACACCTGACTACACCAACGACGTTTAATTTATAATGTAATGTCCAAAGTCTTTCAGTGTCGTGTCGTGTGAAAGAATCAATTTTTACAGTCATTTGCTGGGTAATAAATTGTTATTCTAAAACAAGAGGCGATATTTTAATGCAATTTTATTTTATCGTTTAATCCAATTTTATGTGCTCATAAACTAAGCCAGATAAGCGTTCACTATAAATCAGCACAAATCACTTTACGGTTCTAGGTTATATCTCGTGTGTCGTGTCTCATGTTTTATGTCTCATGTTTTATGTTTGATGTTTACAGCCAACACGAGATGTCAAGTACGACTTAAGTAGACTACATTACCAACAAGGGACTATTAGCTTAATTGTAGTTTTTAGAGGTCGGACTTGTGAAATAGTTTGGGAAAATAACCAGGCTAAAATAGTTTGGAGCAGGGATAATCATTTTGGAACGATTTACGCGATGTACTGGGTAATAAAGTGTCCATGTGGGCTTAAGTAAATATAAAGATATACATTTGAATTTGAACTGTGAAAACAGAGTTAAAGGTTTGATTTTCCCAGCATTTTTCCGTACTGTACGGAAAATACGATCGTCAATGTAAGATTTTTTTATTTATAATTTTTATTTTAATGTAACAGAAAATTAATTTTAGTGATTTTATCGCTCCCAAAGTAAAGTCACTACACGCCCCTAAAGTATGTCTCTTGTCCAAACACACACTTTGTATTTTTTTCCAAAATGAAGGTCAAAACCGATACTTCAAAGTTCATGACATTATACTGAAGTACAAAAAAACCCCATTATAAAAAGGTCAACCCTTCAAAGCGAATCAACCATGTGCAACCACCTTAAAAAAACGTATAAAAGAAGCTACGATACCTCAGTGACGTAACTTATGACGCAACACAATACCCGTCTACGAGTGACGTAGGCCGTCGTAGCGCTACGAGTCGTAGGCCTTGCTACGAGGCTACGCCGCCTACGTCAGAGTTCCATTCATCTGATAATGTCACTTTGTATGTCAGTAACTTGAGATATATTTATGTCGAGGCTTTTCTATTTTGTTGGAGAGTCGAGTTGTTCAGTCGTGGAGTGTAGGGTTTTGTAAATGTTTAGGTTTTTGAGTTTATCTTTGAAGTTTTAGTAGTTTTAGGAATAGGTTAGGTATTGTTTGTCTTTTGATATTTGGAAGTCGGTTTCTATTATTAATATTTATTACTAGCTGATACCTGCGACTTCGTTCGTGCGGAAATTTTGATGTGTATGTGTGAGACAAAACAATAGCTTACGTCCTATTCTCAGACCTACCAAATACCCAAAAAAAAACTTAAAAAGCGGTCAAACTGTTTCGGAGGATTTTTGTAAAAAATAACCTGTCACGAAAAATTTATAAACTAAACACACACACACGCACACACTAACACTTATTTATTAGATTATGCTTATTTAGTAAATCAAACAAGTATTTGGATTTACTGCAAGGTATATACCATACCATATGGGTTATACCTGGTGGTGTAACCAAATAATACCAAATCACCATCTGCCTAGCCTTTTCCCAACTATGTTGGGGTCGGCTTCCAGTCTAACCGGATGCAGCTGAATAGCAGTATTTTACATGAATCGACAGCCTATCTGACCTCCACAACCCAGTTAATACTGGGTAATACGATACCACTTGGTAAGAATGGTTGTCAGACTTTTTGGGTCCTGATTACCTGTAACGATTGCCAAAGATTGACAAATGACCGCCGGGACCAACAGCTTAACGTGCTTTCCGAGACACGGAGGAAACTCGGTATGTAAGGGTGGTCACCCATCCACAGACTAACCTAGGCAAGGACGGCTCAACCCAAAGATCGGCACGAGCGGCTGTTATTATTTAGCCACAAGCTTCTCAAATAATACCTACTAATTCACATACTATCTTCACAATAGCGTCTTCATTATCAACAAGCACTTCTTCAAACTCAAGGGTGTGGGGTACAAATAAATGCGACACAAATTGACGACGTCGGCTCACCGGAGCAATTTATTTTGATTACTACCCACTTGTCAGAGCATGTTGTGGAGTTAGAAACTTGTACAACTACTGTTTGAAAGTGTTTGACATATTCAATTATGTTGAAGTGAAGTGGGGAATTACGAAAGTAGGGGACTTTCAGAGTGATTGATGTTTGAGACGGATTCGGTTAGCTGACCAGGTCAATGTTTTATTTTCATGTGAAAACTTCTTTAGGCGCATTGAGTACTTTTTGAGTGAACAAAAGTAATGGAAATCACGTAACCGTCACCTGTCACTTCTTGGCACTCGTAGCCGATACGGCTACGCCGGGATATTTGTTCCTTTCGGGAATCGAGCCCGCGACAAGCAGTGCTGCTGGCAATCGGTCAACCACTGCACCAACTGCAGCGTCCGTTTCACTTGTGACACCTCTGTCTGTTTGCTAACTTTGTTAGGTTCCAGTTTAACTTTTGCAGTTGAATATGAGTATTTTACATAAAACGACTGCCTCTACCGCTCCGCAAGAGAACCAAGGTTACCGAAGTACCCTAAAGAATTGCCAAAATTAAGTGGCTGATGGAGCCGAAAAGTTCAAGAGTGGGAACCGCGAACCGGAAGACGATGCGTTGGAAGGCCTTCTACTCGGTAGACCGATGACCTGGTGAAGGTTACGGGAATCCGCTGGATGCAATGTGGCGACACTTGGGGAAGGCCAATATCCAGCAGTGGACGTCTTGCAGCTGAAATCTTGATTATGACTGCTAGTTTCTGGACAACTAGCAAATGAATATACCATCTGTTATACTTTCTCATTAATTTCGTTGCGGGATCCAAGACAGTTAAATTCAATCTCTGGGACTTCGTCGAGCTTCATTGTCTCGGCGCTTTTTTGATGGTCGCCACTGTTGATTCTGGCTTTCAGGAGTTACAGTGGTTTGGGCGTGTGTGGCAGGCTAGCCCAAAAAAAAAATTACATCCGAGGCTTCCATTTTTTAAGCCCACCACGTCACTAAACAGTTCTTTTTTCAATGATCCGATGTGTTCCGTTTTATATGTCAGGGCCAAAAGATCATCAAAAATATTAGTTTCGATGCATTGGTAATATTACTAACGACCAGGGAGGTAGATATACTAGAAACCACTACAAAAGATAGATCGATTGTCACTCGGCGTGTTTTAGAAGCTACAGTCATCAATCATGCTGAACTAGTGCACCTACGAGAATATAGCTGGGTGATCGATCCTTGTCTAATAAGGAAACATGGTTACAAGAAGTACAATTGGAAATGGAGACTTTTTCATCCCATTAAACCATAATCAGCCTTTCCTTATTACTCCTGGTGGGACTCAGGCCGTCTATTTCGTGAGGCTGTTTTTATATTTCTAATCTTTCTTTCTTGTTTCTTACTAGGTCTATAGACTTTTAACAGCGCCCGCGTAGGTTTAATAATCATCCCATGGAGTCTTACTACCAGGATAAAAAGTATCTTATATTTGTATCCAGGTTATAAACTATCTGTGTGCAAAATTTCATCCAAATCCGTTTTCCGTTTAGGAGTTTTTGCGAGAAAATGTAACAAAATTTTGCGGTATAGAGGTAAGTAGAGCAGCTGATAAAATGCTTTTAAATATCATAAAACGACTATATTATTGTGTATATACATCACCATATTCATTATTCATCACCCCTCAAATACTCCACAAACCGCTAAGAGTAGCTAATGTAAAATTTCATCGTCGGCGTCGCTCCAAACCGCGCGTAAATTATTATCATCATTTGGAGCTTTACCCGCGTATAAAGGGATTTATAGCAGTTCTGTAAATACTTTGTCTGCACTGTGTTGTCGCTTGGTCGTGAGCTTAGGCAGATTTACATTGATCCAGTAGTAGAATCCAGCTTCACTGGATTTCAGCGCAGGATTGACACTGGATCAAGCCGTTTACATTCAGTCCAGTAGACAGTCTTACTTTGTTGAGGTACAGACACGGCGACGACTGGCCATTGCGTCTATACGGATCCAGTGCCACTGGCACGGCTGTGTGCGGCGTACGGGGATTGAAAAATAGGAACGTAGTCTATTCCGAGTGCTAGAAACTGAACGGTGTAATGTTGTTACATGTTTACATTAAACCAGTGCCGATCCAAGGCTGGAAGCCAGTGAAGCTGAATACAAGCTACTGGAACAATGTAAATCAGCCTCGCGAAGCGTGACGCGTGTTATAGTTCTGTTCAAACTTAATGACGTGTGTTTAAGGCTCATTTCGTGCATCTTGATAAGAACTTTAAACCTAGCTGGACCATGACTGTCATCGATGGTCTAACAATCCAGCAAGAGATCCTCAACAGTTAACAGCAGCTGAATCGTCATTGGGCTCACTTAATGCACCTTGATGAGAACTTTAGAAATTGCTAGAATATGACTGTCATCGAAGGACTCATGATGGAGGCTTGGAGACGAAAGAATCGGTTTTCAAGAGTTTACAGCATCTACATCGTATTGTGTTATAGTTCTGTTCAAACTTAATGACGGCTCGGAAGTTAGCTGCTTTTGCCTGTTGCAAAACATAAGTGATACACGTGCGTGACGTCACATTTCAGTTTTTTTTTACCGGAAACTGACGTCACAAGTTCACACACGTAATCTTTGATGCGTTTTATCTTCGCAATATTTAATATTTAATATTTGATAAATCAAAAAACACGTATCCAATATTTAATGAACGGACTAAAGAGATTTATATTTTTTAGCCAGTCGTCATCCTTTTACTAAATATTTGTGGATTATTAAGAAAATATTCTACTACCAAGACAAAGCAAATCTTTCATAATAATAGTACAAAGAAAAGAAACTCCAATACACAGAGACATTGTTATCCTAACTGCTTAGAGATGAATGAAGTCAATAATCGCATGTGTAGGTAAGTACGCGTCGCCATCGCGTTGTGAAAAATGGCGGACAGAGGGGAAATAGGGGATAACCTATTTCCCCTCTGTCCGCCATTACACATATATAGGGTACATACTTGTTACATGTTGACAGGGTGATGGACAACCACCAATTTATGTACAAGGTTTTTTAGAAGGAGTTACAACATCTCTTCTCTCTGTCAAGGTTATATAAGGGATGTTATGCACATGTTTGACGTTCTTAGGGTCCCGGGTTCAAATCCCGGTAGGAGCAAATTTCTGTGTGATGAGCATGGTAATTTGTTTCCGAGTCATGGATGTTTATATGTATAATAAGTATGTATTTACCAAAAAAAATGTATACAGGGTTATTTTTTGTTTATACTAAACCCGAAAAGGGGTCATTGTACTCATCATTTTGAACAACTTTTTCTATGGGACGAACCCTGAAATCGCGAAAAAAAAATCAGCTGTTCCCTACATTTATGTTCGCATAACTCGTCAAAATGTAGGGAACAGCTGATTTTTTTTTCGCGATTTCAAGGTTCGTCCCATAGAAAAAGTTGTTCAAAATGATGAGTACAATGACCCCTTTTCGGGTTTAGTATAAACAAAAAATAAGGTTGTATAATGTAGTATATCAACTATCTGGTGTCCACGACACAAGCCTTGCTTAGTATGGCACTGGAAGGTGCTGTGTGTTTGCGTCCAGCGAAATATTTTTCTTTTTTTTAATCTAAACAGTCGTTGGCAAAATAAACGCAAAATTATGTTGGATAGTGTACAGGTTACATCCGGAGTTATTTACTATACGAACCTTGTGGAAACTAGAACAAATTCCCGTGCGTTCAAGCGTTTTTGCCATACTTGTTATTGGAATCAAATATAACAGCTCACAACTTAAAACCCAGTAATATATTATCCGTGGTGCAACTGAGCCTATCCCATTTGTAAACGGCCCTTTGTGCCTATTGGCCTTGTTTCATTCTGTCTCCTGCTGATATGGACAAAAGTGAAAATTACGGTATTGTCCTCCTTCTCCGCTATACTTCGGTGATTAATTTCATTACGGGATCCAAGACATTTAAATTAATTCACTGGGATTTTGTCGAGTTTCATTGTGTCGGTGCTTTTCTGGTGGTCACCACTGCTGAATCTGGCTTTCAGGAGTTACAGTGGTTTGGGAATAGTGTGGCGGGCTTGTCTCACAAAAAAAAACATATCATGCCCAGGAGCTGTTGGCTCAATAGTAAAAGCACGGCTTGATCATCAAGTATAGCCACGCTCTAGTTTGGTCTATGGATGGGTGGCATGACATACCGACTTTCCTACGTACCTCGGAAATCTCCTGTCTGTCATTTGTAGATCTTTGACAGTCATTACAGGTAGTCAGTGGCCTGAAAGTCTGTCAGCCCGTCTTACTAAAAGGTATCGTATTACCCATAACTGGATTGTGGAGGGCAGATAGGCAATTGCTCCATATAAAACACTTTTATTCAGTTGCCTCCACATATTTGAAAAAGGCTAGGCAGCTGATGACTATTTGTCATCGTTCCATCAATAGTGTAGTTCACCCTAAAAAGATCTTCTTGATAGTGCGAGCGAGATAGAACGGTCTAGCCTGAGGAAGCGGGGGCAAAATTTGAATTTTAGCTGTCATTCTGTGCCGTTCTAAACCGTTGGTCTCGGCTGTCATTTGTATATCTTTGACAGTCGTTACAGGTAGTCAGCGGCTTTGAAGCTTGAAAGCCAGTCTTACCAAACCCAGTACTTACTGGGTTACGGAGCTCATATAGGCAGTCACTCAGTGTTACATACTAGTGTTCAGTTGCATCCAGTTTGACTGGAATCCAACCCGAGTCGAGAAAAGGCTAGGCAGATGATGATGTTACGGACATATATGGCTCGGCATTCGTTTCGGTAGTGTTTATTGAACCACAGAGCAGATCCGAAGCAATTACCACACATATTTGCCTTTCATTCGCCTCGTGCTCTTCGGCAAACTTCATTCGGTATCTACAATTGCAGAATATAAGTCAATACAATCGAGATGCGACACAACCGTTTTCCAGTATCGATATACAAGATGGTCCAAATAGGTCACAAAAAATTAGATTACTCAGGGATATCCGAAAATTGAAACTCGTGGCGTGAGAAATCTATTTGTTTTAATGACGTCACTATTTTAACCACCCAGTTATGTCTTTCTTCTCACCTCTTTTCGAGACCACCTCTTTAGTTTTACTCTTTAAACAATGAACCACCTCGTGTTTAGAGTAGACCAACATTTTGTCATCTATGTTTATGGTCCATGTAATAGGGGGCTAGCCTTTTGCCATCAACCGGACACAATTCTGATCCGTGATTGCTACTGAGTCATTTCTAAAGGGAAGACCCAAAAACACTGCCCATCCTATCGAATCGAACGTAGAAGATCGGGCGCACTTGCGATCACTAGATCATAGAAACAATCAATTTATCTCGATCGTATTTATCTAACTCAAATACGAGTAACTATAATATTTATTGAAGGTAGAGCGAAGTTATTGGACTGAAAAGTGCAGGTAGTTGCATACTACGCAGGGGTAGGTGGCTGCGAACAAGCCAATCTCGAGGTAAGAGCTTTCTGACCAACGCAATCTATATCGACGGTCGTCTCGCTAAGAAAATAGTTGAGAAACTGTTGGAAAATTTAGAGAAAATTTTAGTTTGAGAGCTTTACTTTGGTATAAAGAAACAAGTCCACTTACTTTCAAGTTATGTTATTTATTATTATTTACAGCTAGGTATGGTGCAAAATACATTGTGGAAAAAGCAACATAATATGGTAGACGACGAAAAAATCTTCTTCGTCCGTCAGTTATATTATCAAAAAATATTTGACTCGTATTTTTACTTTTGTTACTCGAGCCAGTAGTTCCTGAGATTAGCGCGTTCAATCAAGCAATCAAGCAAACAAACAAACAATCAAACAAACAAACAAACTCTTCTGCTTTATAATATTAGTATAGATAGCATAACATAACGCCTGTTATCCTAAGGTTAGATAGTGGTATACTTAATAATACACCCACATTCAGCCAGTTATGTTTAAGTCCCATGTATTAGGGTGAGCCAATTCCCATCCATCGGGCTCAAAACCCCCGTAGCTGCTATTGATAAATTGCTGCTGGAAAAACCCATAACACTTTGCCAGACCTGGGAAGAAAACCTTGGAAGTCATGCTCAGTGGTCGCGCTTTCAACCACCAGACCAATGTGGCAACCTGTCAAAATAATGCATAATTACCTTTCATCAATTTGCAATGAATGTCAATAAAATTATTTACGGATAATCCGGGTGAATATTAAATTTACCTGAAATAATACTCAATTAATTAATCCCGTTTCAATATCGGCTATCGCAGTATTATGATTTAATTACGAATTCGCATTCGTAATATCATCATTTTATTAATAATAATGAAACCTAATTATGACTAAAATTAAACCTACTTATGATTAAAATATTCATTTTGGGTTTAATATTTCCAATGCTGTTTTGTACTGAAGCTAAGTTTAACAATATACACGAAAACGATATACGAGGCAGTAAGGGGAGACCTCAACTGTTGTAGCTACACGAAAATAGTCTTAGAAAACCATCCATAATTTTTCGTGAAATTTCGATCCTCAATCTCAGATTTAAAAAAAAAAATGTACGGTTAGTAAGAAAATTGCACTTTTACACAAACATTTTTTTGATGTCATTCGATCTTGTTTCTAATACTGGTAAAAAGTACTTCCAGACCAACCCAGGTTGGAGTAGGTACTCAAAAAGTCAGAAATTGCAAAAAACATACATTTTATTTGAAAATTTTAACCAATTTTTTTTTTATGTTAGTCGTTACTGTTTGTTGTTGACCAACCCGGTTACGAGTACTAAAAAGTCAGAAATCGCGTCGTCTCGTGGTATGTTCTAAACCACTTATTACAGTGTGTTTAAAGATTGCATACAAACAAAGTTACAGGCGACAACTAGTACTGTAGCTATAGCTCAAAGGGTCTCTCATTTTCGCTTTAATTTGATCGAGAGTGTCATTGAGAGTGTCCCAATCATACAATTTGCACGTAAACGATGTATTACACGTATACTGTCGGCGACGGAAGTGGTTGACTTATTCCGGGACTTTAAAATAGTCACATTATTTGAGTGGCTTGAGGATCTACTAAAAAATCTTATGAGGAGTTTAAAGGAGAGAAAATTTGGCAGACTAAGTAGGATTAAGGCTGAGGCTACATTAGGCCGCGACGCGACCTGCTACTCATGAGCGATTAAATGAATGCTCAGGTTACGCTGTACGTCAAATATTATTAGCGATCTTTCGTTTCTTTATGCGATCGGAACAACATTACTGTAATCACGGAATCGGCTACACCAACATAGCGAAATTGAAGCGAATTTATTAGAAAATACGCCGGAATCTCGCTTGTAATGTAGCCATACCAAGTTCTTCTCGTTTCGCTCTTCCAGTCGCATCACAAATCGCTGCCTTGTGTAGCCTTTTTTTTTTTTTTTTTAAGGATGGGAAATCATCAAATGACTCCTCCCACTCTGGGCGGAGCGGGAGGGAGTGTCAGACTCTTACTGACTAAAAACCATCCATGTTCCTTCCTCGCCTTTTATGTTCCGGGGCCGCGGTATCTCTTTCGAACAGGCCCGCAACCCCGGCAGGCTTCGGCCCTTGCGGGCCTCTCTCCTTTTGCTGACATCTCTTTGAGGCGCGCGTGGAACAGGAACGCGCCGTCGACACGGCCTGTCGTCGTCGTTAGACGGCCGGACGGCTAGCTAGCCCATAGCCAGCCGTCCACAGGCCCGCATCTACGGTGGCCGGTAGCCACCACGTGGCCCCCAACGCCCGTTGCGTCTCCCGCGGCGGCCGGGAAGAGAGGATCTCTCCCTCTCTCGTTCCGCCACCTCCTTCGCTAGCATGACTGCTTCGCAGAAGGAGGCGACGGCTTCCCATTCCGTCTCGCTCCGGACCATGGATTGAACCAGGGCCGGACGCGAGAGGACGCCGCCGCCGATCGCCGCCACGAGGACACGGCGGAGCTCCGCCCACGCAGGGCAGACTTCCACCGTGTGCTCCACCGTGTCCTCCGGTCGATCCTCGCAGTGGAGACACCCGGGCCTTTCCTCCCGCCCGATTCGGTGCAGGTACCTCCCGAAACATCCGTGTCCGGTGAGGACCTGCGTCAGGCGGAAGGTGAGGACGCCGTGGCGCCTCTCCAGCCACTCCTCAAAGAGGGGACTTACCTTGTGTAGCCTCAGCCTCAAACGGTAGAAATGACCGGGATAAACGCTTCTTAGAGCCTTTTTGAACTCAAAGAGCTTTTCTAATTAATTCCTAAGGTTCGGGCAAATTGATTTGACTGGACAGCGCACTTGCTGTGGACACCAGTTTTTCACAGATGTTTCAGTACATAATCTGTCTAAGTACGCTGTCTGCAAGTTTTTTTTGAGCTCCAAAAGACGTAACACACTTTACAAAGTATCCAAACAAGCATTAGGTACCAGTGCTGCAAGTTTTCCGAAACAAAACAATTATGTTGCTGTCTGTACACGCAAATGAGATACTCACGTTATTTGTGACAGCGCGTAGCGTAAACGTGAAGTTTTAAACTGCACGTTATTAAAATTTTCATAATAATTAACTGCGAAAATAAAGTTAACTGAGCCTTTGCTAATTACCTGCGCAAACGTGTATAAGTACTGCTACATTCGACGAGTTATTATTATTTTATAAAGGGTGTAAAACACCTCTTCACGAAGTCCGGCCTCTTGCCATCGTCGTGTGCCAAACTATTGGGTTCTAATAAAGCTGGAACACCGAAAGTTACAAGAGATCGGCGGATGATGTCATTCAAGTTCGCGCGTCGCGCAAATCGGCCCGCACTTCGGCTGCATGACAGGCCGTGGTGTCCGAGGCTGTTGACAACTTCACCACAGTGACTGCGGTGAGGAGAACAACATGGAGCGCCTAGGCGCCTATAAAAATTACAACTTAAAATTCATTAACTATGGTGGAAAACTGATAAAAAAAGACACTTATTTACAAAATTGTTGGATTTATTAAACAAGGCCCAGGCCACCACCATTTTCCTCTCACATTCACAATAATGACATCTCAAGTGTCACTGCGACCAACCAATCACACGTCTCCACGTTAACGATATTAGCCGAGGACACCCGATCTTACCCGAGGACACCCGATCATAGCCGAGACGTGACGCGATATGATATCTTTGACACCACTCGAAGAAAGAAGTTGTATTTCTTATAGTTTACCTGGTTTATGTATAACAAGGGATCATAATGTTATTGTGTAAAATACATGACACTGTGACACAATCTTTTAACATAAATTGAGTACGTTTTTCTGACCTACCAGCTAAGAAATGTATTACAATTTGAAAAAAAACCAACTGCTCACTAATGTTTAACTCTTTAAGATAGGCAAAAATGTGCTTCCTTTGAAGACTTTCTTCTACTGAAAAAGAAACGAGTATCATAGTCAAGTCTTCCAAGAAATGTGCAAGAATCTTCAGGAAAACTATCCCATAGTCTAGTATTTCACAGTATTGCCTTTCAAAGTTTTATGGACTCAAGAGTCCATAAGATCTTACTTGAACCATTAAGTCGAGCCCCTTTGGGGTTCTGGACATACAAATCTTCGCTGGCTTGGTACCGGCGGCCCCGAAATGGACTCATGCGTCATCTTTATTGTATAAGTACAATAACAGACTCTAAAGGGACTAGAGCTTTGGTCATATCTAAATAAATAATTACAAAATGCGTAGTTATGCTGTCAGTAAATGTTGGTATTCATTAGAAGACCAATTAAATTAGACTATTAACTATTATTGGCTCTGTTTATCAAGTTCAATATTATAAGAACTATGTATAATTACTACGAAAGACTCTTAAAAAATTCAACTTTAAAAAAAGAACACAAATTAAAATGCAAATATTATTATTCAACTCCAATCAATCTCGTAGTTCAGTGCACATTCATTTGTTTAAGGCGATTACATGAGCTAAACGCGAGTTTTATAATTACTAAAAGTATATGATTCACTGCTATAAAAAAGACCAGAAAAATATATGATATTTTTCAGGATATATGCTAGCATGATACTGTTTTGCAAAAATATTATACAATTGATTTGGCTTGATAAAAAGAAATCACGAACTTTCCTCTAAAAATATCTTTCAAAAAATTAAAAAAACATACTAATATGCATTCGATCATTCATTGTCAAATAATTCTACAAGCAAAATATTAGCATGATACTGTTTTAGTTTTTTTTCCAATCATTAGTTTTTTGTAAATCGATCGAAACCACTCATTTCGCGCTATTTGGCCCGCACTGGCTGACGTAACAACCACTTTGTAGTGCAAGCTGATTAGAACTTTATTCTAACAGCATTTCAAACGAAGTTTGAACCACCACAAATAGAGTTGCAAATTTAGCTCGTGTAAGCGCCTTAAGTTGGAATGTTCGAAGTTTAAAGTGCACACAGTTCTCCGGGTTCAAAAGAACAATTCGTTTCGCTTTTTCATTGGCTGGTAGAACTGAAGCTCTATTTCATTGGCTAATTGAATCATTGAAACACTTTTTCATTGGCTAATTGAATTCATTTACTTCGATGAGAAGGGAATTCTCGCTAGGAAATATATTTTCATATTCAATTGCAAGGATTCGCTCGAGCTTTGGTTTCTTGTGTTTCTTTTTGTATATTTCATTTTGCTGATATCTATACAGAGGTTTATTTGTGTTTTTTTGTTGTTGTATCAATATAATCATATTGTAGCGTTGAATGTATAAAATTAATGTTTGTTCGTATTGAATGCGCTGCCATGCCGATCATATGATTGTTGGGTTAAAACTATGTCTACTTATTCTTTGCACTTGCGCAAAGATTATGTTATACATATTATTTATTAATATTAATAAAATGTACAACAAACAAAAATCTTTCCTAAAATCTCATGTCTGTCTATTTTTTATACATACATGTGAACCACTAAAAAGTGAAATATAAAACTTTAATGCAAAATATACAACTGTTTTCAAAAAACACCGTTTTCGTCTTGAAAAATAACTTTAGCTTTAGATGGTATTTTTCACTCCTTTGTGTTTTTAAAGTCAGTTTTATTTTACACTTAGTCAAGTCGATGACTATGTATACCGGGATTATAAATCACGGATATAATCTCGTTAGTACTTTAAGTGTAAAATAAAACCGTGAAAGTCTAAAACAGTGCAATTTAATTTTTTGTAAAAAGTTTTAATAAATATTTTGGATAATTTTGTTTAAAAATGTACGTTATCGATAAAGGATGTCATGATAAATGGAATATTAGGTAATATTTATTTATTTATTTAAACTTTATGCACTTAATGTACAAAGGCGGACTTAATGCCTTGGGCATTTTCTACCAGTCTACCTTAACCTTATTTAATATTCTCATTTTAACTTCCGTGGGTAGAAAATATCATTGTTGAAAACAGCAAGGACAAAGGATTTCATACCCCAAAATTCAATATTAAAGTAAACATGTAAATTGTCACTGGTAAATCCAAGTCAAAAACCTCCGGTTAATATTAAATTCTGCACGTGCGGTGCCATCGTGTCATGAATGCTGGCATATTATGACGTCATATGCCAGGTGCAACTTACCGTGACAGGGTATGTATGTATTTATGTTACAGTCAAAACTGTTTATCGGTCAAAGCTACTTTTGACCGGTGAAAATTAATCAAAATTACTTTTGACTAGTTAATAACTTACAATTTCTTAGAAACTTATAAGGTTGTTGAGTTTTTTTGTGACCTTTTGAAACACATCATGTAATTCCAGGACTAGTTAATTATAACTGAGTACTTTGACGCTTAGGTGTCCATTAACGTCGCGCGTCGTAGCAAAAACGTAGGTTTACGTTATTTTTGGAATTATTATAAAGAGTTCTAATTGTAGCATTATATAATGTCCATAATAATAGTAAAACATCAACTGAGGCGTTTTAAAACAACATATTTTTACAATAAATCATAATTTTTCACAGAAAATGTTAAAACTTGCCATCTTTAAAATATGACAAAGAAATGTTCGTCCTAAAACCACAACAAGCTAAGTTGCTGTCTTTGTTACGAATTCTTGACTTTAACCTTATAAATATTAAGTTGAAACTTTGAGTTAGAAAGCCTAAGATTATAAAGTTTTAAAAACATAAATTAAAAAGTTTACATCCATAAAATATTCGTTCAGAAACTTGTACGTATATTTTCTTGTAGCACACAAAAGAATAATTTTGTGATATAAATCTTTTGTTACATAAACATTACATATCATCAAGCCAGTATATCCTCTAAGGGTAAACCAGAGCATTTAGCCAGTTATCTGAAATGCCATATTAGGTCCAGCCTATCAGCATCAACCGGACATAAATTCAGATACCTGAGTGGTAATGAGAAATCTTAAAAAGACTCAATATCACTTTACCTAAACAAGGAATAAAATCCAGGACTTCAAGCTCCGTAGTACCTAATGCAACGAAACAGTCTATATAATTTAATCCTCTGAAAAGTTATCGATTTATCACCCGAATATTTTTAAATCTCGAGAAAAGAACGATTTTTCTTCGTACAAACAAAATCAAGTCAGTCGAGGGCGCTTGTTAACCGAATCAATATTACAAAAGCATCTACTTCTTAACTCGGTTGTTTAACGCCTGACCACGACCCCAGGCGTTGCGTCAAGCTGGCAAGCGACCGCCCTTCCCATGTTTTCTTCGAGTGCTCCGTTGCTCCGCCAGTGTAACGTAGCGGTGATTCGCAGCATGATGCTTTAACTACTGTTCAAGCACACTTTCACGGTTTAAAACTAAACTTAAATTGTCACTTACGGGATATCTTCCGTGGTTTCTTTTTTTTTGTGATACTGTGAGTGCGTGTTGTTAGTGTCGAGTTCCAATAGTGCGCGTAGCAAAAGACAAAGAAAGAGGGTAGACAGATTTGTCTGCTCGTAACAATTTTCCATCCACCCGCATTCTCCGGTCAACCAGCGATCATGGCGCTTGCAACAGCGTCGAAATATCGGGAGCTCAAAATAACAAATAATCACGGAAGATATCCCGTGAGTGACAATATAAGTTTATGATGGTTTATTTATTCACAAACTTATGCCTGTGACCTCGTCCGCGTCACAGAAACTAACCCTATGCTATGGCAGTTGTTAAAAGTCCAGCTTTAAATAAGTGATCGATTTTTTTTAATTCGGATGAGTATAGTTTTTTGCTGCCTTTATCCAAGTATGCAAACTTAACCTCTTTTTTAATATTACTTAAATGCAATTTTCGCTAGAAATAGCGATTGTAACTTGGAGATATGATATCTTTCATAAACATATGAGTTCCAGAATACTATGTTTGTAACAACATGAGATTTTAACCAGTGAAACTGGAGAAAAACACTTTTAAATGTTATTTTGTGTTTACATATTGGCGCTCGTGGCTGTACACAAAGTAGACAACATACGTAAAAACACATTCACCTCAAGTTTTCTTCAATTGTTTACTTCGCGTCGCTAGAGAGTGTGGCCAAGACGTATTGTCTACATTTAACCAAGCTAGTCGAAGGGACTCGTTAACCGAATCAATATTACAAAAGCACCTACTCCTCAACTCGGTAGCATTAAGAGGAATCTTCTGGAATTCCATTAAATTACTTATCCGATCCGAAACCGGGAAATGTCATTGACATTTACGGTTCGCCTCAAGACCACACCGCACCGGTCCAATTCCCTAACACGTGTGCCGGAAATCCGGTTTAGTAATCCCGGATGAGATGTAGAAGGGTAATACCCCAGTGGATGGGGTGTTGACACTGTTACTATCGTAATTAGATATTTGGCTTGTTTAATAAGGATGCATTTGTGCCACAAAATTTATATTTTTTTAAATGATTGTGTGTAAACAAACGCTTAAGCCGTCAATCAAAGATTTTTTACATCCAACTAAGTAAGTCTACGCAAAAAATAGTGCTTGGAAACAATTTTTTTTTTGGGTTGATAGTATTCGAGGCAGAATAAATAGTAAACGAGGGTGTTCTTGAGCCAAGAACTGCAATAACAAACGTCTACGTGTAATTAAACGACGTTTTCGATACACGTTTGTAGAAAATTAAATAAACGAATGAAAAATATTTTTGTCACGAATTAGTACGAAGCTATAATTTTAATTTTCTTTTTTTCCGTTATTTGCTTTCGCCAGGTTGAAGGAGAAGCGAAGGTACGTAACAGCCTAATATAAAACATAGTTTTATTTTTATGTTTGAATTGAGAACACCAATACACCGTAAAGACCCAGATTGCTTTTCCGAAATAAAAAGAAAAAAAAAACACCTCTGATTATCATCGAACATATAATTATATATCTGCAACATATATCTGGCATCGAACCAATTTAGACTAAGTATAGGTTGAATATGTGGCAATTTTCATTACCGCACACGTGTTGGAAAACTGTAAGAAAACGTACGCGTGTGAAATACATTTGATGTTGAACCTAATCGTAGTGCGATAAGAACCAGTATTCGAAGAAGTGTATTGAAAATAATGTTTTAAGATAGGATTCAATGTAACGCGTTTAAAACATTATAAATACTGATGAATGCATTGAAAAAAAAAATATCGCTTTGACGGAGAAGATACTTTCGGCTTGGTATTTTAAACCTCTTTTGCCCATTAGAATAGCCATAAGGCTTTTTGATAATGCTATTATAGCAAAATCGCCCTATTATGTTCCCACTGCTGGTACAAAGGTCACACAGGCCCCTTTACTGAACTGGTGTGGGATGATAGATGTCAATAGGCATGACGATGTATCAAAAAATTAAAAATCTATTTGATCCGTCAACTAGATTATTGAAAAATAATGGCCACGTATTTTTTGTTTTTGTAAATCAACGAATATTGACAAACATTAAAACGCATCCAAACTCAGGAGTGGCGGCTCGTGACGTCAGAACTAGCCAAAAATTATACCTAGGCGTGCCATGACGTATTGGGAATTTTAAAAGCGTCGTCTCTTCGTCAAGTTTGATTTACGTAACAAAAGAAAAATAGAAAGAAAGATGAAAAAGCCGTTATTAGCCCGACAGGACAACACATTAAAAAAATGGTAAAATTGTGATTATAACACTAGTTTAAAGTAAACACAATGAAATAATAAAAAAATAATATCGAAATTATAAGAAAAAACAAACAAAATACAAAACAGAATTTGTCCTGAACAAGACCAAAAGGCTCCTATCTCAGCATGGTGCTGTAACATTTAAAAGAAAAACGTCACAGCGCTGATATTCTGAAATAAATAAGGTAAAGGTAAAATGTTTTATTTTTATAATCGACCTGACGAACTAATTCGATTTTTTTGTTGTCTATTCCTATTTCGGTGATGTGATATCGCAGCTTTTTCTCGATGTTTCCTTCACTACCTTAAGACCTATGGGGGTACAAAATCATAATCTAGAACTCGATGGTCGATGTTTTTCCCGCACCTGGCCACCAACCAAGAAAAACAAAAGTTGAATAATTCAAAAAACGAATTAACCCCAAAACTTACTCTTTTTTGTTCAATTCAAACTCAGTTTGCAAGTTTCTTAATTAAGTTGCGTACGGCATCAATACGACGAACTTAACTTTTTCCAATTAGGGTTAGAGATAAGGGTGCACCCATAGACCGACAAGTCACGTCAACTTCTTTATAGGGTTTACCTTCGTGTCATTTAAATGGGTTTTTGGTCGATTCCTAATCGTGGCCGTTTATTCGATGTTCGTGCTTCGTTATTATCTGATCGAAATCGATTTTATTTCTGCAATGCAGGAAATGTTGCTGTTTGAATAAGTTCGACGGAAGGACGCTGGTGGTGAACATTTCTGAAATTAGGTATGTTGAGTAATGTACAATGCGTTTCAAACGAGGATTGAGCTGAAAATTAAAGTGGCAAAAAAAAATTACAAATTACGCAAAATAAATATGAATAACATTTTTTTTTATCGTAATTAACTTGTTAATGTTTATTTATCGTTACTATCCTATGTCCATCTTCAAATTATTATCATTTATTTAAAACCGTGAAAGTTTTGAATCTTATCGTGAAAATTATCATTTCTTTATAACGACTGGTTTTATTCACCAAAGATTAACATTATTTTAGTCGATTTTTTTGTAACATTAGTGTCGCTATCATCTTTTTATTGCTATAATTATGTCTTATTGTATATTATGTTTCTACGATTAAAAAACCATAAACAAATAAAACAAAATGGCGGCTCTATTTCCGCATGTGGCCGGTGGCCGCGCGCCAGCAAATCCTTTTAGAGTTAAAGTGGAGTATTATCATGTGATCAATATAAGGGATGTTAGGATGATATTTTGTAGTGTATTTCATGGGTTTATATTGAGTTAGTTTATGTAAAGTGCTGTGTTAAGTTTGAGGTTTACACTAGCTTTGGAAGTTTCGCTGTTTTGCTTTAACTTAGTTTATAGTTTAAGCCGGTCAGAGGTCTCAACAAGTACCCAAATTACCCTCAGAATAATGTTATTGCTTTTACGGCCAGATTCACAATAATCTATTGATATTACTGTAATATTTGTTACGAAACATGAAGAGTTGGCAATCGGTTGTTTGGTGTAATTCTACAAGATGGAACATTAAAACCACGCTGAATGTTATTTTTTTATTATGTTTAAAAGTCTTGTCGTAAAGTCATTGAAAGATAACTAAAGTTATGATTTTGTTATAAAGATTAGAATAGAATTTCTATTAGCCATTTTTGCGGAAGGCTCTAAAAATAACTCCTTTTTCTTATAATATCACAAAAAATCCGCATATATTTGTAAATTAATCAGAACTGAACACTCACTTTAATAACAAATACATTTTATATCCAAAAGGTAAATGCTCAGCCATTGAATTATAGATTATGTTGCCTTTTTCGGTTGCAGGTTCTTTTTTCATTTTTAATTTTTAAGATTAAAACCGTACAATAATAGTAATTGACACTTTAAGTAAGAAAGCTCTTGTTCGTTGCTCGAGAAACATCCGGTACAATATTTATTAAATACATTAACTAATGTTAGTAAAAGCATTTCTACTTGACACAAATACTTTAAACCCCTTAAAAGTAAGGAAATTAAAGGAAAATAGTTGGTCACTTGTGCTAAATATTTATTTATTTATTTAACACATCAAGCCTTCAAGCACAAAGTACAGAGGCGGACTTAATGCCAATGGCATTCTCTACCAGTCAACCTTTAAATAAACCTAATACCTTTAAATATTAGCAGCTGCTCGGGTAGATCTTTAGGTTAAGCCGTGCTTGCCTAGATAAGTCTGTGGATGGGTAACCACCCCTAACATACCGAGTTTCCTCCGTGCCTCGGAAAGCACGTTAAGCTGTTGGTCCCGGCTGTCATTCGTCCATCTTTGACAGTTGTGACAGTTAGGCAGATGACTTACTTGTGCCGTAACTAGGCAACCACAAGGTCCAATAATTTTAAGCAGTCCTCGAACACACATCCAAATAAAAATTGCTCCGAATAAGCCAATGAAAATCCATACATAAAGTAACACCTGTTTCCCACGAAGGTGTTCGAAATGTCAGTCCGCCATATTTGTTTGCCGAAAAAGTCTTGGAACGAAAAATACGTTGATTTTACTCTCTCTGTACCTTTTACGGAATTAAAAGAAAAAAATCTGAGTGTTTTTGTGTGGTAAAATGTTTTGAAGACTCCCACAAATGTACTTACTAACATATTGGATTAAAAGTAAAAGGTCTAATGTTTATTAGGCTTGTTTATTAGAAACTTGTTTCTTAAAAGGTAAGGTGTTTTCTTTTTAACTATTTTGTTATTGATTCATGAGATAAACCAAACTAAGAGGTGCAACGGGTTGTCTAGAACACTGGTCCCCAACCTGTGGTCCACGGACCACTGGTGGTCCGCAGGAGCCTCGACTACGGTCCGCGAAGATTAAAATGTTATTCGTACTTTTTAACTTGCACAGAAGATGCAAGATGAGAGAGAGATGCAACCCTACCTAATGGAACCTAGAGACAAAATTCTTTGAGAATCTCATACTAAATGATTGCAAAATTTTTCAAACTCAATTCGATCGCTTTTGTATCCATCACTATCTTAATTCCAAAGGTTCTCATCACATTATCCAATTATTGTACAGTGTGAGTTAAAGTCCCCTAGTTTTATAACTAGGGGAGTGATTCCTATCGGTGTCCATGTTTATCTAGGACCTTATGGTCCCTGTTAACAAAAAGCATACCAAAGTGGTCCCTGGTCTAAGAAAGATTGGGAACCACTGGTCTAGAAGAAAAAAAAAATTGTTTCTGTGACAGTACTTTCTTAAAAAGTCGTCTCAAAAAGCTGGCTATTTTAAAAACACGGCGTACGATCCAACCTTGACCTTTTAAATAAGTCTAGACCCAGGTTTTTATGATCCTAGATTTTCTACTTTTTATGACCAAAACAACAAAACCAAGTGACATCATTAAGCCTGAGGTAAAAAACACGCGCGTCAAACTACATTGGATGATAAAAAACACAACTCATTAAAATTCTACGATAAACCGTTTTAAATATAAGTTTGCCAATTTCTCTTCCAACAAAATCCTGAGATGTTTTTAAACTAAGTTTTACGACTCTCACTTTAATTCATGGAAAACACGACACTTTTCTCGGCGAACACGTTACCAGATTCGACGTAAGCAGGCCGCACTTTATACGGCAATGCGGTTCAGTGAGCTGGAAGTATCAGGTGCGGCTTACCTACGTCGAATTGTTGCAAAGAGGCTTAAATGTCAAGGCATAGGGTAGATTATGTAACCTTTTTTATTCCGTGAGAAGTGAGCGATTTTTTATCGCGTCGTTTTAAATGGAAATTTACGTGAATGCGTTGGAAAAGGATTTCCTTGACTGTTTGAAATAGGAGTAGGAAAGTATCAGAGAATACCTTTTTATTTAGTGTTACTGTTTCAATTTGTAGTTCGTCGTACGATGTTTTATTTATGGGAGTAGTTGCCCTTATTTATTGCGGGTTAATGCCAACTTTCTTGTAAGATTTATTTCTTGCTTTAAGGTTAGGTTAAGTTTGAAGCTTAGCTCTAACATGATACATTACAGTTTTAATTAGTGTTTAATTTTGGGTGCGATAAGGTTGGCATTTGCTTACTACCACCGCCAATAAAGTTACGGAACCTGAGAATAACCTCTTCCTTTTTGAGAAGTCGGTTAAAACGACTGTACGCTCATAATGCGCTCTTATTAATTGACGCTAACAGCAATTACAATAATAGGCATGAAATCGGAATAAAAAAAATGCCAATGTATTTATTCCATCAGAGAGTACCTATTGGAAAATAATGGACACGTATTTTTAGTTTTTTTTTGTAAAACAATGAATATTCACAAAGATAAAACTTATTAAAATTCGGGAATGGGAGCTCGTGACGTCAGAACGCACTAAAATTATACCAAGGTGTGACGTATTGAGAATTTTAAAAGTGTAGTATCTTCCTCATGTTTTATTTAGATATCAAAAGAAAAAATGTACGAGTCAACTATTTTTCAATATTTTTTTTTTGTCGATACGCTATTTTAGCATATAAACCAAAAACAAACACACCTAAATGTACCTAAAAATATCGTCGCAGTTTCCATATCATTCCCTCGCAAAGTTACATCAAAATAGGAAATACCCAATAATCCACTGGAAAGGCTCATTCATGGGCCCATAGAATTGCCACAAATTATTGCGCACCGCTAAGCTTCAGTTATCGCGATGCGAAGGCGGCAGGTGTCGCTACGGGCGACGGGGAATTGGGCCTAGTTATGTCAGTGATTTGTTAAAATACCTGCCATTTATAACTTGTGGTTTGATTTATTTTTAGCATAGAAGTAAACAAGGATTTTGGTAATGTTTTTTTGTTATTTATAGTGCTTACTTTGAGTGATACGCTCCAGAGCAGCGAAAATTAAATTTTTCTAACGTTATTTGCAATTTGTGGCCAGTACAGGAGCTGATTTTTCGAGGCCAGCGTCAGTCCTAGGACCTTTATTGACTTGGAGGGTTGTATTGATGGTTTTGATAGTTATAATTCTGTATTTACATACGTCTTACAGATGCGAACATTATTATAATCAACCTAGCAATGGCCTCCAAATTGCAAAAAAACGTAAGAAAAGAATTTCGCGGGCTAGCTATGTATTCTTACTTGCACTATACTAAAGTAAATGATAAGTTTCTTCGTTATCTTTTCACGCCCAAGCCCCTAAACTAATCATCCTGAAAGCATATACGTTGTCAGGTGCACAAAAACGGACATAACTCTAGGAGACACTTTCCTGCTAGGGTAACGTACACGGTATACGTGCCTACAACGCGTTTCAAGGAATACAGATAGATAATTATAATGATTGCATTAGCTTCCTTCTTTCTAAGCTGTCTCTGAATTTTCCACCTCGACTAATTACGTTGATAAAACTTGATAGACGTTGATCCCGTATAATAGACAGGAGCGGGACTTTCGACTTTTGGGATACCTCAACAAAGCCTTTTATTAAAATGCTGCATAATCAAGAAACGGTTGTCAGCAAAATGAGTTTCGTAAAAATGAATTCAGAAAAAGCAGCCAAGTGCGAGTCGGACTCGCCCATGAAGGGTTCCGTAGCAGCAAGTAACATAATATAAAAATTACGGTGTAAAAAAAACTACTTACTAGATCTCGTTCAAACCAATTTTTGGTGGAAGTTTACATAGTAATGTACACCAATTTTTTGTTTTTGTTTTATCATTCTCTTATTATATTCCACGATAGTGGCGGTAAGTCCCCTCTTTGAGGAGTGGCTGGAGAGGCGCCACGGCGTCCTCACCTTCCGCCTGACGCAGGTCCTCACCGGACACGGATGTTTCGGGAGGTACCTGCACCGAATCGGGCGGGAGGAATCGCCCGGGTGTCTCCACTGCGAGGATCGACCGGAGGACACGGTGGAGCACACGGTGGAAGCCTGCCCTGCGTGGGCGGAGCTCCGCCGTGTCCTCGTGGCGGCGATCGGCGGCGGCGACCTCTCGCGTCCGGCCCTGGTTCAATCCATGGTCCGGAGCGAGACGGAATGGGAAGCCGTCGCCTCCTTCTGCGAAGCAGTCATGCTAGCGAAGGAGGTGGCGAAACGAGAGAGGGAGAGATCCTCTCTTCCCGGCCGCCGCGGGAGACGCAACGGGCGTCGGGGGCCACGTGGTGGCTACCGGCCACCGTAGATGCGGGCTTGTGGACGGCTGGCTATGGGCTAGCTAGCCGTCCGGCCGTCTAACGACGACGACAGGCCGTGTCGACGGCGCGTTCGTGTTCCACGCGCGCCTCAAAGAGATGTCAGCAAAAGGAGAGGGGCCCGCAAGGGCCGAAGCCTGCCGGGGTTGCGGGCCTGTTCGAAAGAGATACCGCGGCCCCGGAACGTAAAAGGCGAGGAAGGAACATGGATGGTTTTTAGTCAGTAAGAGTCTGACACTCCCTCCCGCTCCGCCCAGAGTGGGGGGGGTCATTTGATGATTTCCCATCCTTAAAAAAAAAAAGGGGGGGGGGGGGCACATTTTACTACCTTGGAAGTGTCTGTCGCGCAAACTATTCAGTTTAGAAAAAGATGATTTTAGAAACTTCAATATCATTTTTGAAGACAAATCCACACGTATGTATGGGTTTCATAAAAAAAAATATTTTGAGTTTCAGTTCTAAGTAAGTATAGGGAACCCCCAAAATTAAATGTTTTTTATTTTATTTTTGTGTACAAATCTTAATGCGGTTCACAGAATACATCTACTTACCAAGTTTCAACAGCATAGCTTGTATAGTTTCGGAATAAAGTGGCTGTGACATACGGACGGACAGACAGACAGATGGACAGACAGACAGACATGACGAATCTATAAGGGTTCTGTTTTTTGCCATTTGGCTACGGAATCCTAAAAAAGGCGCATTATCAAGGTATGCCAGTTTTAATATGAGAAGGTTATAAAACGTGACGGTGAATTATAATTTCACATTTGCAGTCAAATCGTTCTGATCGTAAACCTTTCATTTGAAATATAATATGACTACTAGTTGTTGCCCGTGACTTCGTTCGCGTGTGAATTTAGACAAAGTGTGTAAAAAACTTTTGAACGAAGCCGAAAGGCACATTTTCTCACCATTATTGCGATTTTTGTTTGTTCTACACCATACCTGGGAACCTTCTATTTACGAAGATATTGGGGGTCAAAATTCCAACATTTTGATAAGCTTTTTTATAATATTATAAGTTTGTGATAAACGATTTTCACTTTAAACACCTCCATGACCCCCGTACTGTTTAATCCATCCATGAGAACAATGTTTTGAGTGCGTTACATTGAGTTATACCACAAAACATGTCTTTCAACCAAAAAAAAATGTGTTTCCCAGCAATAACTTTTGCGTAAAGGAACTTAGTTTGATGTACAGAGTGCTTGGTTGACGGCTTCGTGATGATTCTATTCACATCCTGTATGTACGTCTCACACGTACATACAGGTTGTGTACTTCTTCCTTCTTTTTGGCTTTACCGTAGTCGGAAAAAAGAACCATAACTACCCATTTGCATTTATTGCAAAGTCAGTCAAAAGCCTCTTCCTTATTGAATATATATTACTTACATAAAAACGTATCTAATTTTTTATTTATACCTTTTGAGAAGGAACGAGCATTGAACGATTGGATGTTGAAAAAAAAATAGAAAAAAAAAACGCTTAGTTGTGGTGACAACTCAAGCATTACAAAAATGTGTGTGTGTGTGTGTGTATTTCCTATGTGTTGTTTTTTATCAGTTACTCCAGTTTCATAACATCTATACTTTGAAATACATGCATATATCTATGTTAGCAGTCAGTCAGTCGAACATACCAAATGAGAATCCGCATACCGCACTATTCCGATTTTCAATTGACTTTTACTCGGTTCAATTGTGTTTCGGGCCTTTCCACTCCATTTCGTCCGGACATTTCGAGCACGAAAGTTTTTACCTTCGTTTTTATCCGTCATCGGATACATTCACCTCCCGGCTTCAAAAACTACGAAATATAGGGTAGGCGAAAAGTTCAACTTGGTTTTTTTAAAGATTTTTGGTGGGATCTTTTTCTGGGGTTTCCGGCTTCAAAGCTTGTCGCAATTTGAAAGCAAAATAAAGAAAGGAGATATTTTTTTTGGGCCCATCTGGTCGTTGCATTTATTATTCATAATAACACCAAAAAGAAGTAACCATTTTACTATTACTAGTATTAAACGAAATATTACGTAAAAAGGAAAACGAAATCCTAAAATCATAATTAATAGACAACTTCATTATTTTGACATTTACTTTTTCTGTTTATTTTGGTTTTCGTAAGTGGTTTTGCATATTTTTCACATTTATTCCGGTTAGACAATGCTTAGCTATTTTAACCACTGGAATCTAGAGGTTATAAGGAAGAAACCAATGTAAGTTTCATTATAAAATACTACAATTTATGTGGGTGGCCTAAACACAGAACAAAAAAAATTGTCTCCTTTGGAATACACGTCTTTCTACCTACCACACCAAGCTACCCGAAATCGTAAATTTTTTTCAATCAATCTTGAGCCTAATGCTTAAGCGATAAAGTAAAAATCTATTAAAGAAATTTGACAGATCGTAGTAGCTTGATGTTCTGACGTCTGTACTTGGTGGTAAAGTAGTATATAATCGAAAAACGTTAAAATTAACTCAAATTTAAGGTTTAAATGAATCGTGTATGGTGGAATTGGACTTACTACAAAACACCAATTATTACATCCAAGAGAAAACTTTTGTTAAGCCGCATGATAACATTCAAGCATTCAATAACTTTGTATCACTTTTGCAATTTCTTCTATACCTTTTTGTTGGTGCTACCCACAAAGCGCTGGGTGTTCACTTGCAAAACATGCTCCAAAAAAGTGACTTCAACACGAATACACCTCGAACGATGAACCTACATACAATCATCATCAATTCAACCGAAAGACGTCCACTGCTGGACATAGGGCTCAAAGTGTCGCCATATTGACCGGTCTCATGCGACTCGCATCTAGCGGATCGCTGCTAGCTTCCCCAGGTCATCAGTCCACCTAGTGGGAGGCTTTCCAACGTGACGTCTTCGGTTCGGCGTTACCACTCCAGAAGTTTCGGCGATAACAATACATATTTCATGGGCGGAAAAATTCTACATAATACAAGAAAGAAGAAAGAAAGAAAGAAAAAACATTTATTTGGCACACGCCACAAGTGCACACGCTATAAAAATAATAATAATAAATTTGAGCCCTGACCGCCGGTAGCTTGGACCCTGTTCCCGATACCGGTGGGCTACAATTTTTTATATTTTTAAATGTTTTTTTATATCAATAGTATTTAAAAATGTAAAAAATTTGCTGAAAAATTGAATAAAGGGAATAATAATAAGAAAAAAAAAAAAAAAAGCTAACAAAACAAGCAAACAAGCTACAAAACTGGTACCCTTTTTTTTAGGCTGGGAAATCATCAAATGACTTCTCCTGCTCTGGGTGGAGCGGGAGGGAGTGTCAGACTTTTACTGACTAAAACCCATCCATGTTCCTTCCTCGCCCTTTATGTTCCGGGGCCGCGGTATCTCTTTCGAATAGGCCCGCAAACCC
Organism: Xestia c-nigrum; assembly: GCA_916618015.1. Lineage (NCBI taxonomy): Eukaryota > Metazoa > Arthropoda > Insecta > Lepidoptera > Noctuidae > Xestia > Xestia c-nigrum. Next base: position 21,323,405 of record OU745260.1, read on the forward strand.
CGGCAGGCTTCGGCCCTTGCGGGCCCCTCCCTTATGCTGACATCTCTTTGAGGCGCGCGTGGAACACGAACGCGCCGTCGACACGGCCTGTCGTCATTAAACCCTCAGCATTCGTCTGGCACCCTCAGTATTAACAAACTACCCTTAACAAACTTACATAGCTATAGAAACGACAAAGTTCACGCCTCTCACGTAATAAAGTCAATCAGTGCTCTTCGGGGCGCTTAATCAAATTGCTTGGTGTTACAACTAGGTGGTTAACTTAATTGCCGACCGCCTGACACACTTTAGGTCCGAAATAATCCCGCGGGGACGTCTTATCGGGATAAAAAAGAATATTCTATGTCTTAGCTCAGATCAAGATCTACCATACTGTTCCAAATTTTTATTAAGGCGTAAAAATCAAACAGACGAACTCATTTTCACATCCTTAAGGGTATGATAGGGTGTAAACCACCTCATCACGAAGCCGTCAACCAAGCATACATCAAACAAGCGTACATTAAACTAAGTAACTTTACGCAGAAATTATAGCTGAGAAACTTTTTTTTTGGGGTCAAAAATCACGTTTTTGGGTATAACTCAATGTGACGCAATCAAAACATTGTGCTGATGGATGGATTGAATAGTGCGGGGTTCGTGGAGGTATTTAAAGTAAACATCTTGCAATTCAAACTTGTGTTTAAAAAAAAAACTTGTCAAAAAGTTGTTACTTTGACCCCCAATATCTCCGTAACTAGAAGGTTCCCAGGTATGGTGTAGAACAAAAAAATGATCGCAATGACGGGGAGAACAAGTGCCTTTCGGCTTTGTTAAGATGTGTTTTACACCCTTTATACGGCGTGAAATTTTAATGGTTGTTTTCCCGGGGCAGGACGATTACCCACCAGTAGCACTATCGAAACGCAAAGTTAAACTTTAAAAAAAAGTTTTTTTTTTTCAAATTATTATTATATTGGGTTTTGTGTTTTAAAGTCAGGAGTAGTGATCAGCTGATTTATACGCGAAGTGCAACGACCGCACGGCTGTTCTGGACACCCCCGCGCCCGGCCCGCGTTCCGCGTAGATATTACTGCTGGTCGCTTTCGAGTTTTGTTTAGCACAATGTTAATCTGCCATTTATTGACTCATTTTTTTTTAAATATATTAATCGATTTTATTACAGATACAAACTCATTTCGCTTCGGGAAAACTTAAAAAAAATTCAGCGTCTATAAGTACTAGGACGACTGCCTCATTGGCCTTGTGATCGCTAGCGCGACTGCTAAGCAGGCAGTCCTGGATACGATTCCCGGATTGGGCAAAGCGGTTTTGGGTTTTTCCATCAGGAATTTCTCAGTAGCAGTTTGGGTTCGTGCCCGCTTAATGGTATTAGGCTTGCCCCATATTACATGGGATTTAAACATAACTGACAAAATATGGGTGTAATATTAGGTACACCGGATGGCCGATGGGGCCGAAAAGTTCTGGAGTGGCGACCGCGAACCGGAAGACGATGCGTTGGAAGACCTCCCACTAGGTGGACCGATGACCTGGTGAAGGTTACAGGAATCCGTTGGATGCGTGTCGCACGGGACCGGTCAATGTGGCGACACTTGGGGGAGGCCTATGTCCAGCATTGGACGTCTTTCGGCTGAAATGATGATTAGGTACACTTCTGTATTACCCTCTGGAGATTATGTTTTGTTATGTTATGTAGTAGGATGAAGTCAATCGGCGCTCTAAAGGCGCTAAACCAATTTGCTTGGTGTAACGTCAACTGGGTGCCTAACTTAATTACTAACAGCTTGAGACGCTTTGTGTTAAGTTCGGTGCTTAGCACTGTAAAGTGACGGCAATTAAAGCGTAATTAGAGGTTAAGGGTGGTCAGTGTAATTATCTTAGATTACATCGTAAATTGGTAATTGTGAAATTATCTGGATTGGTGGACCGGAGGGTGATCGAGAGCTGTGTGTGGTATTAAGTAGACAGCGGTGTGTAGGATTATGGGTGGGAAATTCAGCCCTGTAATAGGCAGAATGAAGATGTCGGCTTACCGAGCAAAAGGTCCTGTTGGCAAGGTTTAAGCAAAGCGATATTATGTTGGATAGTGTACAGGTTACATCCGGAGTTATTTAGTGTACGGACCTTGTAGTCCGTGCGTTCAAGCGTTTTTGCTATACCTATTATTGGAATCGAGTATCTCACAACTTAGGACCCATTTATGTAAATATTTATTCATGGTGCTAGGCAACTGGGCCCATTCCAGTTGTTAACGTCCCTTAAGTGCCTATTGGCCTTGTTTCGTTCTGTCTCCTGCTGATATGGAGGGAAGTGGACATTACGGTTTTTTTCCTACTCCTCCGCTATACTTTCTGATTAATTTAGTTGCGGGATCCAAGACAGTTGAACTCATTCTCTGGGACTTCGTCGAGGTTCATTGTCTCGGCGCTTTTCTGGTGGTCACCACTGTTGATTCTGGCTTTCAGAAGTTACAGTGGTTCGGGAATAGTGTGGCTGGCTTGTTTCAAATTAATTAGCCAGGATAATCTAAACACCATTAATGTTTTTTAAACACACTTGGAATTTCTCCATGTTTTGTGGGTACGTTTCGTAACATTTAAACTCCCATACAAGGGATCATTCCCACTAGTTCTACTCCACAGTTCTACCGTAGGACTGTGTAGTAGAACTAAGAATGATCCATAAATAACCCGGAACAAGTTACTGTAGCTCATACAAATATTTGTTCGGAATCTCACTTACTAACTTAATCTCCAGAATATGAAGTGTTTACAATAAAATAAATAAATAAATACCTAGACCATAGTGTATTTTTTTTTAGATGAGATATCATATGCGTCCTTCGTTAATTACAACTTGCAGAAATGGTTATTTTTATTATCATTTATTCTCTCTTCACAAAGCTGACTTAAAGTTAATGTATTCAAAATAATGTCTTAGCTGTGTTCAACCGTTGTGAGAGACTGGGGCTTGATGTAGGTTTTTGGGAAAAACCTGTTACATACAGGTCACCAGGCCCTTTCCAGGATATAATTAGCTTTTAGAGAGGTGATGTGTTAGAGTAGAAGTAAAAAAATGTGTATAACCAAATTAAAAGCAAAGGATAACTTAGACAATGGTGTCGATTCTGTTGTGCACTAACTAAACTTAATTTAGGCTATTGCTATCTTTTACTAAAAGACAGTGCGAGAAAAAGACGGCTATAGCTACGAACTAAAATAGAGATGTCAAACTAGTTTATGCCTTGCGCTTTACCGTGTTTTTAGTCGACATGTTTTTACGTGCACCCTTCATTTGAATGGAAATATTAGTTCCAATTAAATTTGACAGCTCTAAATGACGTTCGTCTCTTTCTCGTTTTATTAGACAGAAAAAGATAGCAATAGCCTTAATAAAGTTTAGTTTGTGCACAACAGAATCGACACCAGTATACAAATAAAACCCTACCTATCATATTGCAGAAGTTGTAGAGTCATATGTATGAGTGAGTATGTTTTCTTGAGTGAAGTGTCAGAGGTAGACGCAGATGTATGAGTGAGGGTGAGTATAATATATGTATAGTAGGTATAATTCTAGAGGATTTGCATAAACTGTAGATTATGAAAATCCTCTATAATTAGATTGTGATACAAAGTTTGATAGGGTGTAGCCAATAAACCAAGTAAAACCAACCAACAGCGTACACATGAGATAATGTTAGCCCATTTACGGAACAGAGCTATGATCAAAGTGATCAGGCTTTAAGCCGCTTTTAAGCAGACAGACTTATTGATCAGGCCGCTCATTGCACTCGAAACCGCTTTACAAACATCGCTTTGCCAACGTGCAGCCGGACCGGCTTGTGTACGAGACTCGTTTTAAAGCTGATAGGGCTGGCAACAAGTTCTAGAAAAATGATTTAGAAAAAAAATCTGCCTTTTTAAAAAGAAGGTGCTTGAGGAAAGAGATCTTTAAGTAAAGCTTCGCTTGCCTAGTTCAGTCTGGCGATTGGTGACCACCCATTAGGTACCGATTTTTTCCGTGCTTCGGAAAGCACGTTTAACCGTTGGTCCTTGCAGTTATTTGTAGATCACACAGTCGTTACGGATCCAGTGGCCGAAAAGTCTGACAATCAGTCTTATCAAGGGATGTCGAATTACTCAGTACTAAATAGGCTGTGGCGGTCAGCTAGGTAGATTTTCTATTTAAGATACTGGTATTCAGCTGCATCCGAAGCAAATCCCAACCAATCCTAGTATTTGGGAAAGGCTAGGCAGATTCTGATGAATTTGCCTTTTTAAGTCTTTTAATAGAAGCAATCTAGTTACTGTCTTCTAATTCCTCCATCTCAATGAACGATATCAAACCAAAAAGGCACCATTCAGGTTTAATGTCACTTACTTTCGATTTATGATCTGCATTATACGAGATCTCTTGTTAAAGACCGCCGGGAACAACAGATTATCATGCTTTCCGAGACAAAGCGGAGGTATCGATATGGTATTATGTCATAAATAAATAAATATCGCTGGACATTACACACAGCGCCATTTAGCGCCACACTAAGCAAGGCTTGTGTCGTGGACACCAGATAGTTGATATACTACATTTACATAATTTTTTGTTTGTAAATACTTACTAATTATACATATAAACATCCATGACTCGGAAACAAATGTCCATGCTCATCACACAAACATGAGAACGTAAGGCAGCTTCACTACCGCTACGCCATTCGGTTCGTCAAATACATAGTACGGTATATAATCGGAATATGGCAAGAAAATGATAATGAGGCGTTACTATTTATCACAGTGGTTCTCAACCTGTGGTCCACGGACCACCGGTGGTCCCCAGAAGGCTCGAACATGGTCCGCGAAAGGTTTAAAAATGTTATTCGTAATTTTTAATCTCTACAGTAGATGCAAGCTCCACCCAACCTAATTGCACCTACCAGAGGCGAGGTGTTAAAAATGTTTGAGAATCTACTGACTTATTTCTTTTTCCATATGAATTGTATCCTTCACTATCTTAATTCTAAAGGTTTTCATCCTTTTTTCCCAATTTTTTTCTTTGTGTGAGTTAAAGTTTCACTGCCCTAGATATGATCCTGTCGGTAACTATGTGTATGGCGGACCTTATGGCCCCTGCTAACAATAAAGACACCAACGTTTTCCCTGGTCCAAGGAAGGTTGGGAACCACTGATTTATCAGCAACCCCTTTAGTACAAATGTCTGAGCATCAATCAAGTCTCCTTTATTACGACAGCAATTAATATTAATTATATTCGCTCAAACTCCATACCTTCCAGGGGCACCCCTAACACCGTCCAAACACAAGGATAGGCTGCTGAGCCCCAAACATTCAGGTAAATTGCTCTTACGCTGATTACGATCTTGTTTCCATGCAGCTGAGGCAAAGGGAATTTCGTTAAAAGCTTCAAATACAACTGAGTGAAACCTCTTTTTGTTACATTAAAAATATTAGAGAGAATTTGTAAAAAAAAAAACAAATTGAAAGACCGACTGGCAACCAAAATATTGAGCAGTGTTTAATGGGGTTGGCCGGTGAAAGCGGAAAGCAGATGGCGCTAGCATAGCTTGGTCCCAATCTGACCAAAGAGGTCAAGCATTATGAAATAAAAATGACATTACCAGATTATCGGGGTTCGAATCCCGGTAGGAGCAAATGTTTGTCTGATGAGCATGGACATTTGTTTACGAGTCATGGACGTTTATATGTATTATAAAGTATGTATTTACAAACAAAAAGTATATATGTAGTATATCAACTACCTGGTGACCACGACACAAGCTTTGCTTAGTGTGGCACTAGGTGGCGCTGTGTGTTAATGTCCAGCGATAATAATAATTATTATTATTATATCAACTATCTGGTGTCCACGACACAAGCCTTGCTCAGTGTGGCACTAGATGGCACTATGTGTTAATGTCCAGTGATATTTATTTATTTATCTAGCAATGACGATGCTTGGAACATTAGTTTCACAGTTGCCATCCCCATTATAAGCTATTTGGAAATTAATAAAGAAGATTTTCTGCACTCTCAGAGACAAAGACCAGTAAATTGAGACAAATGGTGCGTAGTATGCGCACCGAAGTGCGTGTATGGCCAGAGGTATGAACGTGGATTTGGAGCAGCGGTGGCCTAGTGGTGGCGGCCCCGACTTACGAACAGTAAGTCGTGGGTTTAAACCAAAACAGGCGCATTACTCTGTGTAATTTATTTCATCACCACTGCTCTCAAAACGGTGAAGGAAAACATCGTGAGGAAACCGGCATGTCCTAGAATAAAAAATTCGAAGACATGTGACATCTGCCAATCCGCACTGGGCCCGCGTGGTTGATTATAGCCCATTCCCTCTCATTGAGAGGAGGCCGTGTCCCAGCAGTGGGAACATTATAGGCTGATGATGATGATGATGATGAACGTGGATGAGGCAATAGTAGTAAGTTAGGATCGTAGCAGGTGGTATTCTGTGTTTGACGACCCGAATGGCGTAGTGGTAGTGAGGCTGCCTTACGTTCTTAGGGTCCTGGGTTCGAACCCCGGTAGGACCAAATGTTTGTGGGATGAGCATGGACATTTGTTTCCGAGTCATGGATGTTTATATGTATAATAAGTATGTATTTACAAACAAAAAAGTATATATGTAGTAAATTAACTATCTGGTCTCCACGACACAAGCCTTGCTTATTGTGGAGCTAGATGGCGCTGTGTGTTCATGTCCAGCGATATTATATTATATTATTCTCATGGGAAAGGGGCATGAGTTTATGTATGTATCTAAATTGGGCTATTAGTACCTTGACAAGTAAAAAAAACATTCGGGGCTGCCGATATAAATGAAAACTAAGTGATCTATATCTGCTACGGGTTGTGCCCCGCGCACGCCTAAGTGATGCTACGCCGTAGCGGATCGGCTACGAGTGCTACGAAGCGTTAGGTGCCGCTCACGCGAGTTCCATGATTTTCATCATCATCATCATCAGCCTATAATGTTCCCACTGCTGGGACACGGCCTCCTCTTAATGAGAGGGAATGGGCTATAATCTACCGCGCGGGCCCAGTGCGGATTGGTAGATGTCACATGTCTTCGAACTTTTTGGTTCTAGGACATGCCGGTTTCCTCACGATGTTTTCCTTCACCGTTTTGAGAGCAGCGGTGATGAAATAAATTACACAAAGTAATGCGCCTGTCTGGGTTCGAACCCACGACTTACTGTTCGTAAATCGGGGCCGTCACCACTGGGCCGCTGCTTCGATGATTTTAGGTAACACAAAAAGAGCTCAAGGCGCCAAAATAAGTTTAAAGCTATAAATTCGATTTGGAACTCGAATCTGGAACACACACTTAGACAAGTGTGAAAAGAGTGGACGGCTTGCGACAAGTGGATAATCTTGAAGGCTAAAGCCCCAGATTATTGCGAAGCAACAAAACAGATTTGTGCGAAATATCAAGAACATTTCATTGTAAAGCATCTGAAACTGAGGTCAAAATAAAAATATCAATTGACCAAAATAAAAAAAATACTTAACACAAAATGTGTTAAACATTAATACTAAATGTAGCAACGTGTTAAATTATTTATTAACAAAAGGCTTTCATTTGACTAGCCATAAAAAGGACCAAAATAATTTGATCAAAATATTTGAGCACCAAATACAAAATGTTGACCGTCGAAGCGAGATAATTGGCAAATAATTCAGTTAATTAAATAATTTGCTTGACTAACTTTAATAAGGGGTGGTCGTGTTGGGTCAGCAATAGGCAGATAATATAATTTTACGTGAATTATTGATGAGGGTGGCAATTCATTACAGTGAAAACAATAAATAGGGTGACTGGTAATTAGTGTACTATACTTAAACACATGATTATGCTCATGATAACAGACAACTGTTACTATGGGAACTACCCTTTTTTTTTAAGCATTGGAAATCATCAAATGACTCCCACTCTGGGCGGAGCGGGAGGGAGTGTCAGACTCTTACTGTCTAAAACCCATCCATGTTCCGGGGCCGGCTATAGCTAGCCCATAGCCAACCGTCCACAGGCCCGATGGGAACTACCCTGAAATCAGCAGATTTTTTTTCGCGATTTCAGCTTTATTCCCATAAAAGTTGATTAGTTATCACGAGCATAATCACGTTTTAAAGTATCATACACTAATTACCAGCCACCCTATACACCGTGACTTTTTAGTCGTCTTACAAAAGCGGTCCACTCAATGTACCCGACATAAAATACCTCTAGGCGCGATTATTATTTTTTTGTCATTAAGTAATTAAGATAATATGTAGGTACGAAGAAAAATAAATAACACATTAGAGATATGAAACACCCTGTTAAAAATGTTTACGTATCAAACTGTAGAGTATACCTACGTAGCGCACGAGTAGAGCAGATCATTCCATCACCTTTTTCAACGAGACAAAACTACGCCTTGCGTCATAATAATGAATAAAAATTTTATGTTTAAATTATTTAATTCTCATAAATACCAATTTTTTTATTATGAACGTTTACTAGTCATTGAAAGAAAGAAAGAAAGAAATAAAAAGCATTTATTAGCCCGACAGGACAACACATAAAAAAAAAGTCAAAATTGTGATTATAACACTAGTTTAAAGTAAACATAATGAGAGAAAAAAATTACGAAATCATAAGAAAAAACAAACAAAATACAAAACAGAATTTGTCCTGTACAAGACCAAAAGGCTCCTATCTCAACATGGTGCTGTAACATTTAAAAGAAAAACGTCACAGCGCTGATATTGGATACATGAACTGGACTGCCTTTGTAAGACGACTAAAAAGTCACGGTGTATAGTGTTTGACTCTGAACGCGGTTTGTCTGTATACTCACATAAGTAAAAAATAAAGGGTCATGTCGGAAAGACTCACTCTGGGTTCCATAGGACCTACACCAAGGTCGCATTCAGCCAATCAGTCCATTACTAAAGCAAAAATCATACTTAAGCGTAAGCATACGATCCGACTTCACCCCGGAGTCTGCGGGCTAATATGTGGTACCATAGTTTGCATAAAAATACTGGTACTAGACAATTTGCTGTTATATCAGCGATAGTACCTATGATAATATAATGTTATCTGTACTATATGTATATCTATACTAATATTATAAAGCAGAAGAGTTTGTTTGCTTGTTTGTTTGTTCGTTTGTTTGTTTGGCTGAATGCGCTATTCTCAGGAACTACCGGCTCAAATTGAAAATATCTTTTTGCATTGTTAGTAGCTTTTTGATAGTCCATTTATCGATATAACATCACGCTATGACCAATAGGAGCGGAACAGCTATAAGAAATGTGTCAAGCGGGAAAAAGGCTTCCGTTGCGATATCAAAACTTCCCGCGAACGAAGTCGCGGACAGAAGCTAGTCTATTAGAAACAAATAACATTTTATTGGAAGAATCAAAAAACGTGAGTACAAATTGTTTAATGTAGAAGTCATGGATGTTTATATGTATAAATAAGTATGTATTTACAAACGAAAAGTTTCTATGTATTTTAATTTATCTACTATCTAGTGTCCACGACAAAAGCCTCGTTGCTGAGTGTGGCAATATTGTGTAATGTCCAGCGATATTGATTAATATTATTGTAATCTCCTTATAAATAACTTCATTTTGTTACCCTACCATTTAGCGCCAAAAATTTGACATCTTGTGTTTTTTTTTCAGGACACCTAGATAAAGCCTCCTTGGGTTTTTAAAGCTAATCAAATGATACCTAAATCATCGAAATCCATCTAGCCATTTAAAAGATTCGATGTTATAGAGTATTTTACAACAAACGAGAATTTAATTATAATCCTTCTTTTTTAAGACCAAAATCCACTTATTTCAAGTGGCAAGTTTGTTCAGTAAAATGAAGGTACTAACCTGAATAGTTTGAAAAGTTCAAAGCTATTAACCCCTGACCCTTTGTTCATCAGACTTCGCCTTGTCTGTACGTTTATTTTATTGTACTAGCTTCTGCCAGCGGCTTCGCCCGCGTGAAGTTTCAAAATTGTCCCATGGGATCTTACTACCGGGATAAAAAGTATCCTATGTGTTAATCCAGGTTATAAACCATCTGTGTGCAAAATTTCATCCAAATCCGTTCAGTAGTTTTTTCGTGAAAGAGTAACAAACATACATCCATCCTCACAAACTTTCGCATTTATAATATTAGTAAGATTAGTAGGATTAGTAAGATAGTAGGATAGCTAAGCTATCGGGAGTTACACGTGTTATTGTGAGTCAACTATAAAAGATAGACATATGCTGCCTTGGGATATTTTTTATATAATTTTATGTGGAATATTTCCGTTATACATGATTTCTATGTAGCTTTAACCATTAAGGCTGCACACGCGATATATAAAAATGTGTATTAAACAGCTGTTTTTAGATAATCGTCCGTCATCTTTTTGGTGAACATGGACCTGAATGCTCGAAAAAAAAATCTGCTGCTTCATAGGTCGTGTAACTAGAAAAAAAGGGGAAAAGCTGATATTTTTTTCGAGATTTCATAGTCAGTCCCATAGTAAAAGTTGTTTATTTTCATTAATACTTTCCGCCCTTAAAATAATTTACACCGTTATTTTGACTAACAAACAACGGTGTGTACAGAAATGAACCCACGTGAACGTTTTAAATATAACCTGTGACGCTCACAAATAATGTAGCTTCCTGATAGTTAAAGAATTTTCCGGATCAGATCAGTAGTTTCGTAGATTATCCCCTACATACAAACAATATTTACCTCTTTACAATATTAGCATAGATCCGTAAACAACGACAGCGTTTTACGAAAATTATTTTAATCAGTGATGTTCTTGTATTTTTTAATATAAAAACTTTATTAAACAGAAAAATGGAATTAGGTAATAAACACTCGAATAACAATCTCTTGGCTTAGCAGTCTGAGCAACTGTAACGTAGATTGAAAAGATTTTAAATAGGAAAACATTTCTTTAAAAAAAAGTTTCGCACGTATTTTGGAATACCTATAGGTACGACCCCCGTACTATTCAATGCATCCAAGAGCACATCGTTTTGAATGCATTATATTGAGTTTTATCGTAAAACAGATTATCACCGCGAAATAAAGTAGTTTAACAGCATATTTTTTTGTATGGAGTTACTTAGTTTAATGCACAGAATGAATGCTTTGTTGAAAGCTTAGGTACGTGAAGGATTGCGGGGTTGCGGGCCTATTCGAAAGAGATAGCGCGGCCCCCGAACATAAAGGGCGAGGAAGGAACATGGATGGGTTTTAGTCAGTAAGAGTCTGACACTCCCTCCCGCTCCGGCCAGAGTGGGAGAAGTCATTTGATGATTTCCCACACCAAAAAAAAAAAAAAAGGTACGTAATGGGACCGTTTACAATCTGTATTTTTTTAAAGGAGATTCTAAATTCAAAACTTGTTAGAATGTTCGATACCTGTCTTAACATGAAGGGAATAAAAATCACGAAGGCGTTACTTTGGAGAGCAGTGGCCCAGTGGTGGCGGCCCCGACTTACGAACAGTAAGTTGTGAGCTCGAACCCAGACAGGCGCATTACTTTGTGTAATTTATTTCATCACCACTGCTCTCAAGACGATGAAGGAATAAATACATCGTGAGGAAACCGGCATGTCCTTAGCAAAAATTCGTGACCTCCAGAAACCGCACTGGGCCCGCATGGTGGATTATAGCCCATTCCTTTTCATTGAGACCAGGCGGAGTCCCAGCAGTGGGAACATTATAGGCTGATGATGATGTTATTGTTGTGTGATAATGCTCGTCGCATTAATATAAAATATACCTAATTATTAATGATCGAAAAATTCACTTGTTTTTTACAGTAGATTTTTTATGTTTACAAAATGAAACATTCTGCGATTCCAAATATGGCAATGTTAAAACCACATACATTTTGTTCCCATGGTAACGCGCTGTTAATTATGTCAACCTTATTAAAGGAGAGAAGCTATCTTTGGTGTAATAAGGTCACTAATTATCCTTTTTGTTTGTTCCAGGTAAGCTTGTCACCATGGAGAGAAAATAAATGTAATAATAGATAAACCCTATGGGAAGGTTTGAAATTTCTGTTTATTTATTTTATTTCAAGGTTAAGCCAGAGGCTTCGTCCTTGTGAGAGACAATAATTTTATCATTTTCCCACTGGATAAGTTCTTGGTAACCGAATTACAAGATCACGTATTAACCCATGAACTATCTGCGTTTCAAGTCTCATATAAACCCGTTCAGCAGTTTACAAGGGTAACAACCATACGTACAACAGATAGCTGATGTAATAAGGAGTATATTAGGCTACATTGGTGTCGATTCTGTTGTGCACAAACTAATCTTAATTTAGGCTATTACTATCCTTATCTCACTAATACAACGAGAAAGAGACGGATGTAATTTAGAGCTGTCAAATTTAATTCGAACTAATATTTCCATACAAGTGAAGGGTGCATGTAAAAACATGTCGACTAAAAACACGGTGAAGCGCAAGGCATAAATTAGTTTGACATCTCTAACTTAGTTCATAGCTATAACCGTCCTTTTCTCGCACTGCCTTTTAGTAAAAGATAGCGATAGTCTAAATTAAGTTTAGTTTGTGCACAACAGAATCGACACCATTTATTTTAGAAAAATAATTAAAGTCCCTTGCAAAAAAAATCCGATTAAAATAAGCAAGTCATATTTTAATAATAATTTCACGTAGACGAAGGCTCTCAAACCGGCGACGGAAAACATCATGAGGAAGACGAGATGTTCTAGAATCAAAAACTTCGAACACAATGTGACATCTACCAATCCGCACTGGGCCCGCGTGGTGGATTATAGCCCATTCCATCTCATAGAGAGCAGGCCTATGTCCCAGCAGTGGGAACATTAATGGGATGATAATGATGATGAAGGCCGCGGTTTGATTTTGACTCGAATGGCGTAGTGGTAGTGAAGCTGCCTTGCGTTCATAGGGTCCTGGGTTCGAATCCCGGTAAGAGCAAATGTTTGTGTGATGAGCATGGACATTTGTTTCCGAGTCATGGATGTTTGTATGTATAATAAGTATGTATTTACAAACAAAAAAGTATATATGTAGTAAATCAACTATCTGGTGTCCACGACACAAGCCTTGCTTAGTGTGGCACTAGATGGCGCTGTGTGTTTAATGTCCAGCGATATTTATTAATTTATTTATATTGATTTTAAAAAGAGCTTCGAGGTGTTGAAGTTTCAGATGGCTTTAAAATTTCAGGCAAAGGCATATTGTAAATATTTCTCTCAGGTTGGCAACGCTTCAGCAATCTGTTCCCGTATTCTAGCTTTACGTGGACCGTTCAGGTTTTCGTACACTTTTTTTGTTTGTATAATGTGAGCAAAATCGCTGCCAAAATCTCTACTGGTTTAGGTTTTGAACTTTATTAATTTACTAGCTGACCCGCGCAACTTCGTCTGCGTCACATTAGAGAGAAAAACCAAAAGAAAAAAAAATCCCCGTTTTTGCAACATTTTTCAATCATGGTCGTAGTCTGATGTTATATAGCCTATAGCCTTCCTCGATAAATGGACTATCCAACGCAAAAATAATTTTTCAATTCGACCCGGTAGTTCCTGAGATTAGCGCGTTCAACCAAACAAACAAACTCTTCTGCTTTATAATATTAGTATAGATTTTGGCTTGACCCGGAAAAAAGTGAAACAAAGATTTATCTACTCGTATAAGTATCATAAATTAGGTTGACGACAAAAGAAACTTATTAGTCCGTCTGGTAGATAGATCATTAAAAATATTTGACCCTTTTTTTTATTATGTTACGTGAATCTAAATTGACGAAGATACGACGCTTTTAAAATTCACAACATTTCACGTCTAGGTATAAGTTTTAACTAGTTCTGACGTCACGAGCCCCCACTCCCGAGTTTTCTTCATGCATTTTATGTTGGTCAGTGATCATCATTGATTTACAAAAACAACAAAAAATACGTGTTCATTATTTTTCAATAATCTAACTGACGGACTAAGGTCTATGTTCACCGAAAAGATGACAGTCTGATTATCTAAAACAGCTGTTTAAAGCACATTTTTGTATGATAATATTTCTCAGTGACAGCTGTTTTTAACCGACTTCTAAAAAAGGAGGAGGTTCTCAATTCGGATGTTTCTATTTTTTTTTTTTTTTTTTTTATGTTTGTTCGGGCATAACTCCGTCGCTTGCCAACCGATTTGGAAAATTCTTTTTTTGTTGGAAAGGGTATTCTTTCCAAATGGTCCCATAGCCACCAAATCAGGATCTGATGATGGAATCTTGGCGAAATCGAGGGAACTCTTCAAATTTTATATGAAAACGTGTTGCGATTTTGGTATTTTCTACAACAAGTGAAGCATTTGCGTTTGATAAGAACCATTCTACCATCAGATCTGATGATGAAGCCAAGAGTCACGGAACTCCATAATGAGACAATGTACCATAGTCGTGTTTGGGCTTGTTGTAATTGTAACGGTATGCACTTTCCATGTATCAAGCACATGTGAACCACTAAAAAGTTGAAAATAAAAACTTTTTTGCAAAAAATAAAACCGACTTCAAAAAAAACAAAAAAGTGAAAAATAACTTTAGCTTCTGAAGTCGGTGACAAAAAAACTAAAGCAATCAAACAAAGGTCACCGACTTCAGAAGCTAAAGTTATTTTTCACTTTTTTGTTTTTTTTGAAGTCGGTTTTATTTTTTGCAAAAAAGTTTTTTAGATAATCAGACTGTTATCTTTTCGGTGAACATGGACCTAAATATATTTGTATTTTTTTTTAAACTGTCGTAATGCCTATTATTGTTTGGCCTTAATACCAAATCATAAGTAACCTTAAGTAACTATAAGTACCTACCTTCAACCATAAGTAAGATAAGATAGTTTTTTAATTACCCAAACATGAGTATCTATGTACATATGGCATGCAAGATGGTTGGACATTATATTAATATGTCCCAGTCATGTTTTCCCTGATCGGCGGCGGCGTACAAATATTTTTATTTTATTGGGTCATATAAAGGGTGTAAAACACCTCTTCACGAAACCGTAAGGCACTTGTTCTCCTCGTCATTGCGATTGCTTTTTTATTCTACACCATACCTGGGCTGACAGTCTCGACTGAGATAACGACAAAATCGTTAACTTTCGATTGCTAATTACTAAGGAATGAAGTCGTTTGCAATAATGATGCTTGCGGATAATGAAAGTCTCTACATCCTAGACGCATTTCTCGAAAGCATAATTATTGCAACCGAATTTATTCGTTAGTAATCAGCGATTGAAAGTTAGCGACTTTGTCGTTATCTCTGTCGAGACTGCCGGGCCTGGGAACGTTTTAGTTACGGAGTTTTTAGGGGTCAAAGTTGCAACTTTTTGACACGGTTTTTTTAGGTACAAGTTTTTAGTACAAGAGTTTTACTTTAACAGCCTCCACGAACCCCGTACTATTTAATCCATCCATCAGAACAATGTTTTGAGTATGTTACAAAGAGTTATATCACAAAACGTGATTATTCATCCCAAAAAAAAAGTTGTTTCCCAGCAATATTTTTAGCGTAAAGTTACTTAGTTTGATGTACAGAATGCTTGGTTGACAGCTTCGTGATGAGGTGGCTTACACCCTGTATAATATCCCATATTATACAGGGAAAACATATTATTATTATTTATTATTATTATTTGTTATTCTAGGTTTAATAAGCACAGTTGAATTATTTATTTAGTACATACAATTTTCTAGCTCAGAATGACATAATATATCTCCACAGATCCAAAAACACACGCTCACCTCCTACAAAAACATTGAAAACATAACCCTCTTTTTAACCAGCCACGAAAAAACCTTCACACTTAAAACTTGCTATAGCCCATTAAATCCATCATCATCTGCGTATCCTTTTCCCAACTATGTTGGGGTCGGCTTCCAGTCTAACCGGATGCAGCTGAATACCAGTATTTTACATGGAGCGACTGCCTATCTGACCTCCACAACCCAGTTAATACGGGGTCCGACAACTAGTCTTAGACTAGTTGTCGGACTTTTTGGGCCAAGACTTTTGGGCCAAGACTTTTTGGGCCAAGACTTTTTGGGCCAAGACTTTTTGGGTCAAGACTTTTTGGGCCCCTGGCTACCTATAACAACTGCCAAAGATGGACAAAAGACAGCCGGGACTAACAGCTTAACGTGCTTTCCGAGGCAAGGAGGAAACTCTGTATGTAAGAGTGGTCACCCATCCACAGACTAACCTAGGCAAGCACGGCTTAACCTAAATATCGGCCCGAGCGTCTATTATTATTTAGCCACGAGCTCCTCTCGAACCTATAAAACCCCTTTAACCTATAAAATCCGTGCTACAAAATAAAATCCTAAAATGTGTGAGATTATTCGCAAATTTCATCTTAGCAGAGGGGTGGGGAATGTTCACACTCCATTTACTCGCTAGTGTACGAACTGAGCCAATGGGCTAGAAATATGGAAGTTTGCAGGCAGCGAGACAGATACTGAACGCGGCATGCTCAAAGTGCACTGCAGTGTACCTATTTTGTGCCAGTATGTGCTTGTAATTTAGCAAACATTTTCAAAGGTTTTAAGTTTAGCTTCGCGTTTAAGTAGGGTTTGTGTTTAAACCTAGTTTTATAGACGATTGGAGGTTAATATACCTATTATCATAAAAATAGGGTTCATGAAAAGTGTTTTGGGGCGTTTTGTTTTTAACAAAACGTTTTTACTGCGTCGCTCAAATAACAGGCTGACTGTCTCGGTTTAAATTCAATGTCAAGCGTATCTATTAATAGGTACACTCCCATTTCGCCAGTATTCTGTTTAAGTACCTTGTTGTAATAGGGGGCGAGCCTATCGTGCCTATTGCCATCAACCAGGCACTAATCTAGACTACTTAGCTGCTACTGAGAAATTTCTGATATTTTTGTTAGTAACTATCGAATCCTTATTAATTTAAATTTAAGTTCTTCTACACAATGATTTTTGTTAGGAAATAAATTACTAATGACTTAACGCTTTGTCCAACCCGGGAATTGAACCCTGTACCTCATGCTCAGCACGCGCGCTCGTAACCACTTGACCAACAAGGTAATTTATCAGTCAGTCGGTTAGACAAGTACTGAATTTGAAATAATTTGGTATTTTGAACAAGTCATTTGTTATAAAACAAAAATAATAAAAAAAAAAAAAAAAAAAAAAAAAAAAACGTTTTATTTCAGGCATTGCACATAATCACATACAGTTCACCCATAGCAGCTACGTAATGTTATTATATATAAATGATTGAAGATTAAATTAAAAATATATATATGTAAATATATGTATGTTATATTGAAGTAACTCCACTCAAAGATAAATTGAAAACATTACAATCTTTTTTATTATCTCATCAAGATGACAGCAGACAGGCTCAAAACAACATTTCTGGCAAACTACCCACATTGAAGCTTTATTGCTTCAAATGATTGGACCTCCACTCCTCGCTGAAGGTAAACGAAGACGTAAAACAACGATTAGTGTCACCCCGATGTGTTATATTAACTAAACATTCACTCGGAAAATACTCAGTAGAACGAAGATACATTTGGACGTAAATAAATAACATTTCGAATGAAATAATCATCATAAAATTACCTTCAAATAACCGTTACTTTCATGTTATTCCTGTTGCTAGCTTTTCGTACGAGTACGGATGTGTCCGAGTGTGTCTAACAATATGCATAACATTTATGTTAGTTTAATAGTTACCGACGTTAAAAATCGTACTCATAATCATACTCGTAATCATTCTCGTAAACATACTCGTAATCTTACTCGTAATCATAAGTACTCACAATCACACTCGTAATCATAATCGTTTTGTGCGTGGTTCATTCTTTCACGTGGACTAAAGACAAGATGTCCCAATTAGGACGTTGTCGTGTCCTGACAATGAGCGCTCGTGACATGTCAGCCTCATTTTCATAAAATATCATTAAACACAACTATGAACTACTGTGCCATTTTTGGTCAGCCGATAGTAAAGTTTAGTCAAACAGATTTATTGGACTAATAGCTGATTTTACCAGCGACAGAAATCTCATACCTCTGGAATTAATTAACGTCTGGCAGTTTTTGTACGGAAAAAATGACTAAATTTTTAAAACAAATTCTCGGTTGCTATGAGGGTAAAAATCGGTCCGAAATAAATTCCTAAGTTATATTTTAGTGGAAACTTTTAACCATCTTATACGGAGACTGACATCGCTAGACCATCAATTTGTGTAAGTACTTAAGTTACACAGTAACAATCCAATTCTCCCTCATTTTTTTTTTCTCAAACCGCTGTAACTCCTGAAAGCCAGAATCAACAGTGGCGACCACTAAAAAAGCGTCGAGACAATGAAGCTCGACGAAGTCCCAGAGAATGAATTTAACTGTCTTGGATCCCGCAACGAAATTAATCAGAAAGTATAAAAAAACAGTAGGAAAAAAACTGTAATTTCCACTTCCCTCTATTTCAGCAGGAGACAGAACGAAACAAGGCCAATAGGCACAAATGGATGTTTACAACTGGGATAGGCCCAGTTGCCTAGCACCACGGATGTCCTAAGTTGAGAGCTGTTATATTTGATTCCAATAATAGGTATGGAAAAAACGCTTGAACGCTCGGAAATTTGCTCTAGTTTCACGTTTTACCTGTACACTATCCAACATAATATTGCGGTTCTCCCTCGGATGTCAAGCCCCAAATTGCTCAATATTGCTCACAAGTGGTCAGGAACGGCACCGGTAGTGAGTGTCTCCCGAGAGATTCCGATTGCTCTCGGCTGGGATGTAATGAGACTACCGTTATCTAGGTTTATTTCCTCTCTCATGGGATCTATGGGGATTGCGGTGACGTCACTCTCTTTCTAACTGTACTGTTAACATTAATAGGGTGACTGGCAATTAGTGTACGATACTTAAACACGTGATTGTGCTCATGTTAACAAACAACTTTTACTATGGAACCAAACCTGAATACTCGAAAAAAATTCACCCTGTTTAGTACATTAGGCCAACATAAATGTACTGAACAGCTAATTTTTTTTCGCGTGTTTAAGTACTTATAGTGCACTAATTGTCAGTCACTCTATATACAATTTATTTTAATTTTCATTAGAGATTAGGCAGATTTGACCAATAGCGTTAAGATACAGAAGGATCTAAGATCTCTTTAAGAAGATCATTTTTTGAAATGGCAACTTTTATCGGTTCAGAGTCAGATAGTCTGAGTTTTTGTTAGCGTGTCAAAGGCAGTCTAATTTGATCCAACCCAGAATTTAGCTACGAGACTGGCGGTTTCAATAGCTTTCGTCAGTTCCCGATGCTAACAACAGGACTCACAGGACACAATAATCAGGTTCCATCGAATGCGGAACAGCATCATAACTACCATCCAGGGGGGGGGTCTTTGGTGGATCTTTGCATCTTCATCTGAGTAGGTTTTACTAGCTTCGGCTATACCTTCGATTCGAAGTCAGTTAAAAGACTTCCAGGTTGCCCAAGACAATTCATGTACAATCGTCCAAGTGGAAAACATTTAGAAGGTGAATCAAATAAGTTGGATAGGGAAACACTGTCACTTCAAAGCTTGTAATTTCCAAAGAACATTCTCCAGTGAGTTAAAGAACCATTATTAGCTGTGCTATTAGGACTTAACGGTACATTGATATGTAGGTAGACTTCATCTCTGAGCGAAGATCAAAGTGACATAAGTGTATTGTTTCTAACATGATGAACGAATACTTCAAAACGATAGTTTCATTCTCCGAATGCTGATTTGGAATTACGAGTGTTTCCTCTCGATTTATCTTCAGTCATTCAAAACAATTTCCTTTTATTTGAATGCGACCAACTCACTTTTTTATATAATTGATCGTTTGAATACGTTTCATACGCAAACAACATTTGTTTTACATCAAAGAGTACGCATTTCCAATTTTAAAACAACCGAACCGAACCGAACCGTCCGTTCTGAAAATAGCCGATCGCACCCGAGTCGTTCCGAAAATAGCCGAACGCACGGCATCGCACTGCCGACGTAATTCTTGACCCTATTTCAGAAATGTCTAAGTTCTAAACTTAGATTTTTAATATGACCACGCAGTACGCAAAAGCGGAGAGTTCTGTAAAAAAGTTTCTTAACTTTCACAAAAATATTATTTTTGTGTCATCTAACCATGTTTTGTGTTTGTTAATTAGGTGGAAAATCATTTTTGCTTCTACGAACACTAATAGCAATTTACTTAAACAAAAATTAATTGTTATTCTCAGAATAAGATTCCGCAAACAGTTTAGCTTAATCACGAGACTTCACTTGGAAAAGATTTTAAACTTTTCAAAATAATTATTTTGTTAAAATTTCCCAAAAATTTGAAAATTTCTGAAGACTGCCTTACTTTTGAAACTAAATTAAGATTTTTCCTTTCACTTTATAAATCCCTGCAATTAAAGAAATTGCTAGAATTAAAAACTTCAATATTCACATTAATTGTATACCACCAAAACTTTAGGGATGTTATAAATTCGATAAACATATGATTTTATGTGAAATTAGCCGTCTCTCATACATTCTAATATTGAGTGGTTTTGAACCGATTCCAAGTGATACTGCTTTTAATAAATGATTGCAATAAAACACATGATATCGGCAGTATTCATGGGAAAAGGAATATTAATGGCAAATAGGTAGGATATAATATTAAATTATATGCATAAGCTTTAGATATCCACCAAGATACACGTCTATACTAATATTATAAAGCACTACTACCTACTGGTTCAAATTGTCATTATGTTTGTGTTGGATAGTCCATTTATCGAGGAAGGCTTTAAGCTATATAACATCACGCTATGACCATAAGGAGCGGAGCAGGAATTAAAAATGTTGCAAAAACGGGGATTTCTTTTTCCTTTCGTTTTTCTCTCTTATGTGACGCAGACGAAGTTGCGTGGGTCAGCTAGTAGGTACATAATGAAATAGTATATTTTCTGGACGCGGATTTCTATTAAGTTTCATGTAGTTTCAGTATTATTAAGGAACATAGGCGGACTTTTTGCCATGACGCATTCTCTACGAAATAAATAAGACAACAGCATGTATTTTTTGCATTCATCAGCCTATACCCACTTTTAACTTCTTCTCCAAAACTCTATCGAAAACCTTCAGAAACAAGTCAGAAATTAAATTATTTAAATTCCTTCGTTTGTGTAAAAGGCAATAATAATCTTACGAAAAAATCTTAAACTATGGTGTTCCTACATAATTGTGAAACTTCGAAGTGGGAAGCGAGCCGCTGAATTGCGTAAGCGCACGCTTTTGGTGCATACGCGTGTTCCGAGTATTCCCATTCACTGAACTGAACGCAATGAGAGCTTGCCGATATTAGACATACGATAATTTTATCACTACTCGAAAAAATGTAGATGATATTTTTTTCGAGATTTCATAGTCGGTCCCGTAGTAAAAGTTGTTTATTTTCGTGAGTCCTATCCGCCCTTAGTTTGTGCAAAAAACTGATCCATACCTTAGCCCTAAATCTCGCAGGCACTAGAACACTGCCTTGGGGTAGCCCGTGAAATTAAGAATTTGTAACGTTTTTTGCAAATTTGAATTTCTCAGTTTGCCCTAAATTCGAATAACGACACATTTGAATTCATAAAAACATCATCTTTCTTTATTCTTATGCATTAATGTACCGTTTGTGATTATTTTGGTTTAGCAATTTACACTTGAAATTAACAGCTTATCAAATCAAATCAATCATAGAACAGTACAGCATTTTGTTTTATTTCAAAATTCGAACAGCCATGGCGATGCCGATGGCGTGATATGAAACTGACAGCTGTCTTATTGTTTCAAATATAATTTCCTCAAATCAGGGCAAGTCATTGTTGATATTATCGTGTTTTGTTTTATTCCACGAGCTCCACGTCAAAATTACGCTTTTGTTCCAACTCCAACTAGTGTTATCTTTACCAAAATAAATCATAGTTAGTGCTGACAAGTATGAACGCCATACATAATGAAAGTCAAAATGAATTTGAATGTTTGAGCTAGGACTGTAAACTTTGAACAAAGAGGAAAAAATATTGCGTGATATATGAAGTGTTGCTTTCGACGAGTTTTCTGTCGAAATATCATAAAGTTTACTTACTGCATTTTCTGGGAAAACAGTCATAATAATTTTATATGCATGAACTAGCGACCCAGATAGGCAGGCGCTATATGTAAAATACTGATATTCAGCTGTATTCAGTTAGCCTGTAGGCCGACCTTAACTTGGTTGTGAAGAACCTCTGTACGTAAAATAATCAGTAAACCTTTTTGCTACTGAATTTTGAATTTAAATAATAAAAATAATATCACATAATTAAACATATGAATACGGGTGTTTATCGCGAATTTACCTTTAATTTAATAATAATATAGCAGGACATTAACACACAGCGCCACCTAGTGCCACACTAAGCAAAGCTTGTGTCGTGGACACTAGATAGTTGATATAATACATATATACTTTTTTGTTTGTAAATACATACTTATTATACATATAAACATCCATGACTCAGGAACAAATTTCCATGCTCATCACACAAACATTTGCTCCTACCGGGATTCGAACACAGGACCCTAAGAACGTAAGGCAGCGTCACTACCACTACGCCATTCGGGTCGTGAAAATGAATGTCTGTTACCTTTCACTAAAGAAACGGGGGAAATAGGCATTTCAAAATGTCAGAAAGAACCGTTTTGACACGAGCGTTATATTTGTCAGAGGGAGTAGCCCATAATACATCACACGGGATCCAAACTAAAATCTGGCTGGAGGCCTTAAATTCAAGGCATCCACAGAACTTGCCCGGTTAAGCAGAAGCCAGTCTTCCTAGACTGAACTACGAGATGCCCTACATAAAAAAAAACTGGTAGGTAGCTCTATGCAAAATACTGGTATTCAACCGCATCTGGTCAGACTGAAAGCTGACGTTAACATTCACTTAAACTAAACGTTAACCACAATTAACTACACAAAGGGAATTCACAGATGCAATGCAGAATAGGAGAAGAATAATATATCAAGACAACATTACACCTGGGACCCTCCACACGATTACAGTTGCATATTCTCCAAGTAAAACCATCTCATCGGTTTAACGCCCCGTCCACGACTTCAAGAAACACGCGGCAGTTACTTGTTTGCCTCGCGTGAGCACCGTTGTGTTTCTGCAAATCATTGTCGATCTGCAAAGCGTGGCAAAGAAACCCGGAGCATGATCTAAGACCATGGGATAACGATTCACAGCGTTTTCGACCTTACTAGACACGTCCAGAAATGAGGAATTCGACGCAAATCGTTGTGCGCGAACTAAAACGCGCGTTGGCGAGGTAATGGGCGTCCCCTGGCTAGACGCTTTTTACTCAAGGTACCCATAGTATAGTCCGGTAGAGAAGAAGCCAGTTTCGTAGGGTGATCTGAAAAAAATCATTAAAAAAAGTAATGGGCTCAAATACATCGCACCCAGAAACATCGCGCGGTTATCGGGTTGCACCTTTTCTGAATAATGCTGTCAAGTTTTTTACATTTGTGTACTCGTTGGTCGCTAACATATTATTATATCGCGAGTCGGTTGAACTTGTAACTTGTGGCCAAGAGGTTACAATTGCATTCACATAAAACCATCTCATCCGTTTAAATTATGCAAAATGTTAAATCGTTGCGGTCTCTCGTAATTTGTGGGATGTGAAGCTGTTGCCATATTTTAACTTTTTACGTCTAGAATTTCATGTGAGAACGTTATTTTTTATTACGGTTTAATTTACGGTTTATTTTTGTGGTATGATTCTCGGAACTGTAATAGTGTACGTAGATGCTGAATTTTATGAAAATACGTGCGAATGCGCTTTTAAACGTTTCTAAAAACATGTGTTCAAACATTAATTGAATGTATATGTCACCGTAAAATTGCCAAATACGTGCTGCTTTTTACAGCTGATCTCCCTACGACCGATGGAGTAGTTACTGGAACATTTGCTGATGACACAGCTATTCTATCAATGGACAATTCACCAGACATTGCAGCACAAAAGCTTCAAAACAGCCTCGATCAAGTATCCAAATGGCTCAAAGACTGGCGAATCAAAGCCAATGAAACAAAATCTGTCCAGGTTACTTTCACAAACAGGAAAGAAACATGTCCACCAGTCACTCTCAACGACATACCTCTACCGCAAGAGGATCACGCCAAGTATCTGGGATTATATTTGGATAGACGCCTAACCTGGAAGAAGCATATTTTCACAAAGAGACTAGCTATGGGCCAACAGTTGCGCACCATGTACTGGCTACTAATCAAAAAATCACGTCTGTCACTTCAAAACAAACTATTGCTTTATAAATGCATAATAAAACCTATATGGACATATGGCCTCCAACTCTGGGGAACAGAAGTAAAATCAAATATTGAAATAATACAGAGATTCCAGTCAAAGATACTAAGAGTAATAACGAACGCACCTTGGTATGTTTCAAACATTAGACTCCATCACGATCTCAGCGTCAAAAGTGTAATTGAAGAAATCTCAGAAGGGACAAAAGCCTACAAGAAGCGAATCACAAATCACCCAAATACGCTGGCTGTCAATCTAATGAACACCCAAACAGTTGCTCGTAGACTAAAAAGAAAGATTCCTCAAGACCTCTGAAGAGCACAAGATTAAACGGAGCAGTCACTGGACGGCTTTCGTGCAAGCCTTTTAATTAAAATTTTGCAAGATAGATCGCAATAAAAAAATAAAAAAAAAAAAAAATACGTGAAATTGTAATATCTCTAGCGATATTGTAAAATCTCGAAATATTGTCAAACGAACATACTGCTTACAACAAAACGCATTATTTTTCGTGAAATGCTTGCGATGGTAGTCAACTCACGCGCTGATGGAGGGAAGGCCCCCTTGCCCAGTGGTACAACTCTCATGAAAAGATAATGTACCATTCCTGAGAAATATCGATTAATATAACCTAACCATAAAACACTTTATATTCCCCTAAAAGGCGTAGTCGATGGGTGCAGAAGATGGATGGATGGAGTGCAGGGTTTAAAGGAACCTCACTAACCTAACGGGAGGGTGCCCCAAGTCCCAATTATGGAGGCAGAGATACTTCCGTATGTTCAGTTGACAATAATTCGAGACTTTACAATATCGCTAGAGAGAAACGTTATATTGTAATATAACGTGTTTGACAATTTTACGGTGACATATACAGGGTTATTTTTTGTTTACACTAAACCCGAAAATAATAGATATCATTAGAAATCGAATGCATATTTTTGCAGTGAAGTTATAAAGTTACGCTTTTCAAAAAGTATATAGCAAATAAGTTTGCTTTATTACGAAAGATATACAACATTATTTTTTGTTTATACTAAACCCGAAAAGGGGTCATTGTACTCATCATTTTGAACAACTTTTTCTATGGGACGAACCTTGAAATCGCGAAAAAAAAATCAGCTGTTCCCTACATTTTGACGAGTTATGCGAACATAAATGTAGGGAACAGCTGATTTTTTTTTTCGCGATTTCACGGTTCGTCCTTCGGAGAATATAGGCGTGATGATTTATAAGTTACTTAGTTAAAAGTCTTCCCTCGTCTTTAACTCTTTCATATAATTACGAGTACTATGACAGACAGACAAGCTTTGGTTTTCAATGTTTGCAGAGGATTGTTTTCATAGGATCGAATCAAGAAAATGTTCTCTGTTGTAAAATTGTTAATACAAGAGGCAGATTTATACAGTATGTCTTTGTTATTTGATATATTATTCAGATTTGGGACTGTATAAATAGATCGTGTCATATCTTTTGGTAGCAGAATTTTAGGGGTTGTTTTAATAATTTACACTTTAATTTGCACGTGTGCGTGTGTTTAAATGTGCGCTTTAATTTAATTTGTATTGTACATATAGGTAAGATTTGTAATTTTTTTATGTTACTTAACAGTTAAATCATAAAACTTAGAGCCAGCTGAGCCAGCTCTACAACATTGAGATATTATTAAAACAGACTTAAATGACCTCTAAGTTTCTTTCGCCTATTTCTGCTCAGACAAAACACCAGCCTTAATCAATATTGCCCTTAACCAATTAATATATTATATTATGTTTAGTCCGGATAAACTAAACCACTATTAGTCAAATGCTAACGTTGACAAAACAGTTCAAACTAAGTTAGACTTTACTTTGTCTGGACCTTGGTCAGGATGGCTGATATAATTAGCAAAGCTGAAACGACCATCGTCAGTGAAAGTTAGTTTTATTTGGTTAGTAGAATTTTTGATGCAATAATTTTTTGGCGTATGAATGTAGATAGTTATGAAGGAGCTCGTGGCTACATAATAACAGCCGCTCGGGTCGATCTTTAGGTTAAGCCGCCCTCGTCTAGGATAGTCTGTGGATGGGTGACCACCCTTACATACCGAGTTGCCTCCGTGCCTCGGAAAATGTTTAACTGTACGTCGCAGCTGTCATTTGTCCATCTTTGACAGTCGTTACAGATAGTACCCAAGAAGTCTGACAACCAGTCTTACCAAGTGGTATCGTATTACCCAGTATTAACTGCGTTGTGGAGGTCAGATAGGCAGTCGCTCCATGTAAAATACTTGTATTCAGCTGCATCCGGTTATAAATGATAAATGATATTTATTCAGCAAGTAGGTTTTTTCAAACACTTTTATACGTCATTTTTTTTTTTTAAACTAGATGGGGCCGGTGTTTCGTACCTTACTACTCTGAGAAGAAACAGCCGAAACAAACTCAGAGGTAAAGAAGGTTAGATTGCAAGCCGCCCCTAACATAGTTGGGAAAAGGCTAGGCAGATGATGACAATGGTACATGTCGATGGTTATAAGAGTAAAGGAAGACAAAAGAAACAACGGATGGACTGTGTGAAGAAGTCTAGAAAGGGACATCCTCATGAGATGACGAGAAGTGTGGTCATAGTTGGAACAATACCGCCACACTATCCCCAAACCACTGTCACTTGAAATCCAGAATCAATAGTGGAGACACCAGAAAAGCACCGAGACAATGAAGCTCGACAAAGTCCCAGAGAATAAATTCTACTGTCTTGGATCCCGCTACGAAATTAATCAGAAAGTATAGCGGAGGAGTAGGAAAAAAACGTAATTTCCACTTCCCTCCACATCAGCAGGAGACAGAAAGAAGCAAAGCCAATAGGCACAAAGGGACGTTTACAACTGGGATAGGCCCAGTTGAGTAGCACCACGGATAAATATTAACGTTAATGGGTCCTAAGTTGTGGGCTGTTAAATTTGATTCCAATAATAGGTTTGGCAAAAACGCTTGAATGCACGGAAATTTGTTCTATTTCTACAAGGTCCGTATAGTATGGCCATAGTGTGTGCCAAGTCACAATATTTGGGATAAGGACAAGAAAAAGAGATGAATATTATGTGCATTTTCAGAAACCATTGTCATCTTTCTCTACTCTTATCATAATTTCATCATTTCGTCATCTCATTAGACACCTCTTTTCTTGCTTTATAAGCCCCGTTCCAGTTTTCCCCCTCGGAGGAACTTTCGGGGGGGATTCGTGGAATATGTATTTTTTCGATTCCAGTCCCGCCCGCCCCCCTAAGGGGGTTTATCGGGGGGGGAATTGTAGACATTTATTTTTCCACTGTTCCCCCTTAGGGGACTTTTGAGGGGATTGGAGGAATATCATTTACACTGTCTGTTAACGCTAAAACGTTCATTTAATTCAAATTGGGTTAGAAACTGCACATTTTGGCTGGTAACTTCCTATCCTTATCACTCTCACCCATTTACTCTATTCCCCACCTTGTCGCACCTCAACGACAATGCATAGTCGTATTTACGCGTCAGTTCGTTTTGCATCACCGTTCAAAGTGCATCTAATTATTAGGAAATAATATAAAAATCTGTAAAAGACCATTCCTGTGTGTATATCAATCGTCAGTGTTGTGGACAATTCTCGACAATTTGTGATCATTTAGTGGAAGACAAAGGGGCGCCCCGAAAATCCAGGAATCAAGAAGATCGACGGAGCGAGGTACCTACCATTTTTCCCTAATTCCAACTAGCCAAATTATTTATATGTGCCTAGATTTATCTGCATTGTTTTTAAAATTATATTCAACCATCGCGCATTCATTTTTTGGTCACTTCGAGCCGTATAACGTAAATAAATGGTGTAGATTTTAGGCACGCTAACAAGCGTTTCGGTCATAAATACCGCCCGCCATTTTGCTTTGGTTACTTACCTACCGGTCGGTCTTTTAACTTCTAATAAGTTTCAAGTAATAAGTCAATACTTATTTTACCACGGTACATCTCATTGTCTAATACAATGCCCAAGGGAAAAGAAGGTTATGATAGTGAATTTGAAAGAATTCAAAGCAAATTATCGGTTTATTTCGAACATGTTCAATCGATTTATGACATGATGAAAAAACTGGATTTCAGTAATCCAGATAATATTGAAACATTTCTGGCGGCTAGTTTCACTATTGATGCAATACATCAGAAATATGTAGACGCGTTAGAGGAACGTTGTCGTTATGAAACGTCACAAAGCGATGCAAGTTTGCCTTCGTATAAAGCGTTATTGTCATTTGAACAACTTTATTCGCAAATAAAATATAAAATACGATTGTTATCACGCGAACAGATTGATGTAAAACCCTCGACTAGTAAGGGTCATGTAGGTACTATGCGATTACCTAGATTAGAAATGCGTACATTTGACGGTGATCATGAGAATTGGCCGCTTTTTTATGAGACCTTTCGTGCGGTCGTTCATGATAATCCGGAACTTACCGACGGCGAGAGAATACAATATTTAGTAGGTAGATTACAAGGCAAGGCGTTAGCTATTTGCCAGGGTATATTACCGTCTGCCGAAAATTATAAAGTTATTTGGAATGCGTTAATAAATAAGTATAACGATAAACGTTTATTGGCATCGTCGTATTTAGATAAATTGTTAGATTTACCTACCGTCGACTCACGTTCCGCGAGTAGTTTGGAAGAATTTGTCGATAAGTTTTCGTCAATTATTTCGGCGTTGCGACAATTGGAGATTACAAGCTTGGAAGATCAATTGTTCATTCATATTGGTTGCAAGAAAATTAATTTAGAGACAGTTAAGGCGTTTGAGATGTCGTTAAATGATATGGGTAATGATAAATCACCTTCCTGTACCGAGTTTGTAAACTTCATGCGTAAACACGCACAAATATTACAACGCGCGCATAATGTCACAAACGTAAAAACAATTTCTCAATCTCGAAAAAATATGGTAACGACTACCACTCAATCGTCTGGTAAAAACCCGGGGTCACGTACTCATAATAATGTTAAAACATTTGTAAATGTGCAGGATCACGGCAAATGTGATATTTGTGGGAAAACGGACCACATTAAATTGGTTCAATGCCCTACATTCCTGTCAATGTCTCCTCATAATAGGTTCTCGTTGGTAAAGCGTAGTAAATTATGCGTTCTTTGTTTCTCTAATAAACATGCGCTGTGTGATTGCCAATCAACAAACAGGTGTACGACCTGTTCTCGTAGTCACCATACTTTGTTACACTTTAACAATAACGGGACTTCCTCACTAAATAGGAATGATACTAATCAGCGTAACGGTTCTTCTGCATTAAATCAGAATACAACCCCGATGTCTGATACGACCGAACGTAAACAATGCGCCTCGTCGTCTGCAGGCGAGCGTTTTGTTACCGCGCAGCCTGATACACATGGTGACGGTCAGAATGGACGTTGCAGTGCCGACAACCGCCCCGTTTCTTTGTGTACGGTAGGTGCGTCGTGCGCCGCTGTTAGCACGGCAGATATTAAACCCTCGACTTCAGTCTTGTTAGGAACGGCTCAATGTCACGTGACTGATACGATGGGTAATGTGTCAATTATCCGGGCTATTATTGACAGCGCGTCGCAACGCGATTTTATTACCGCCGAATGTTGTAAGCGTTTAAAACTGCCAGTCTATGCGACCGCAAATAAATTTGTGTCGGGTGTCGGTGACGTCACGAACCCGATTGATGGCATCACTTGCCTAACATTCAGTTCCCGCCACAACGATGAGGTGAAATTTACTATTCAACCGTTAATTGTCAGTCGTATTACGGATGCCCTGCCGGTCTCGAAAATTGATACTACTCAGTTAGACTACTTAAAAGATTTGCCTTTAGCAGATAGTTGTTATAGCTCACCAGCCGCCGTAGATATTATTCTAGGGTCGGATTTGTTCGCGCGTATATTGCGCCCGAGCACCGTAGCGCGTTCGCCTGGCGAGCCAGTAGCTATAGAAACTTTGCTCGGTTATATCGTAGTCGGTCAGGCGCCCGTGATGAATCCTGTTTGTAATATTGTTCGTGCCTATTGCACAATAAACGAATCGCTTGACAGTCGTGTGAATCGGTTCTTTGAATTGGAAGAAGTGCCTAACATTAAAAATACACTTTCTCCCGACGAAAAAGAGTGCGAAGCGTTTTATGCAAGTACTACTCGACGCGATGAACTAGGCCGCTTTGTAGTATCCTTACCTTTCAAGCGCGACGCGTCTGCCTTAGGCGATTCCATACGTCTTGCTAAGCGTAGGTATTTAGCACTAGAGCGCAAGCTGTTGACCGACCCCGCGATTAAAAAGGAATACGATAATGTATTTATTGAGTACTTAGAAAAGGGATATTTGCGTACTGTCGATAATACTGACGCCGACTTTGATAAACCGCATTACGTAATACCTCACCATGGCGTGGTGCGTACTGATAAAACTACTTCTCGTCTACGTGTCGTTCTAGACGGAAGTAGCACGACTTCGTCCGGTTTATCGCTAAATGATATTTTACATTCCGGACCTAAAGTATTAAATGATTTATTTAAAATATTGCTGCGGTTTCGATTACTGCCCATCGCTATTAGCGCAGATATTAGACAAATGTATTTGCGACTAATAATGAATAATAACGACTTGCGTTTTCAACGATTGTTGTATCGCTTTAACCCTGATGATCCGATTCAAATCTTTGAAATAACTCGCGTTCCATTCGGGTTGTGTTGTAGCCCGTATCTAGCAGTGCGATCTGTTCGCCAGTTGGCCAATGATGAGGGCACTCGTTATCCAGCTGCAGCCAGAGTGGTTGACACGGATATTTACGTGGATGACTTGGCTACTAGCTGCTCTTCGGTTGACCGAGGTGTTGAGCTGTCCGATCAGCTGATTAAAATGTTCGCGGCCGGCGGATTCGAACTTGTAAAATTCTCTAGTAACTCACCTGAGGTCATGGCTAGTATTCCTGCCAATCATCGCGTGTCCGAGGGAGTAGAATTTAGTTCCAGCGATCAATTAAAAATATTGGGCTTACATTGGTTACCGGCCGAAGACGTATTCACGTTTCGCGTAAATCTCGAACCTCGCGAGTGTACGAAACGTAATGTACTTTCCGTAATTGCCCGTCTCTGGGATTTGGTAGGTTTTATTGCACCCGTTACACTTTCGGCAAAATTAATTGTAAAATCTCTTTGGAACGACAACATTGATTGGGATGAGATGCCACCATCACACATTATTAAATTATGGCAAAACTTTGAATCGGAATTGCCTTTATTACAAAATATTAAATTGCCGCGTCACGTGGGAGTCACAGATGATTGCGTCATCTCTTTACTGGGGTTCGCGGATGCCTCGGAGAAGGCGTACGGTGGAGTAATTTATATTCACGTGTACTTCCCTCAATATGGTCATACCCTGGTAAACTTAGTGTGTGCTAAATCACGAGTCGCACCTTCGAAATCTCTTGTTACACTCGCTCGATTGGAATTATGCGCGAACTTAATCCTAGCCAAGCTAATGCGTCTGGTTATAGATACCTATTCATTACCAGCATGTTCCGTTTATGCGTTTACCGATAGTAAGGTAGCACTCGCGTGGATTCATGCAACGCCCAGCCGATGGCAAACGTTCGTTGCTAATAGGGTTTCTCAAATACAAGAAAACATTGATCCTAAGCATTTTTATCATATTGCCGGCGTAGATAACCCCGCTGACTGTTTAAGTCGCGGTTTAACCCCTGCACAATTACTGGTGCATCCATTATGGTTTAACGGACCGAGGTTTGCTAATCAACCTCGCTCCGAATGGCCCCTTGGCAAAGATTATAATATTGCAGGTGAAATACCTGAAGCTAAGGTAACTGTGATGACGACAACTGAAGTGTGTCCACCATCACCGCCTATTTTTTATGAGCTCGCCAATCGAGTCTCATCATGGAACAAATTACTCCGAATAGTAATGTATGTCCTTAGATTCATCAAAAAATTACCGTTGAAGTTTGAACTATCCCATCTCGAATATGCGGAACTTATTGTCATTAGGAATCTTCAAAGCGTACATTTCGCTGATGAAATTGCCAAATTTAAGGTAGGGAAAGTTATGCCTCCTGCCTTTCAAAAGCTTCGCGCATTCTTAGACGACGATGGCGTTCTACGCGTGGGTGGCCGTTTGACCAATGCCCCGATTGGGTACGATAGTCAACACCCTATTTTGCTACCGCGACGCGACCACATCGTCGACCTTATTATCGACTACTATCACCGTAAAAATTTGCACACTGGACCGCAACTTTAATGTCTTTACTGCGACAAAAGTACTGGATCTTAGCAGCCCGCGACATAGTACGCAGCAGGGTACACAAATGCAATATTTGCTTTAAGACGCGACCTGTCAATCAATTCCCCATAATGGCAAGCTTGCCTGCATGCCGAGTCACGGAAGCCAAGGCATTCTGTCACACAGGCGTCGATTACGCCGGGCCTTTGTCTATTACCCTGCATCGCGGTCGGGGCGTTCGCAGCATTAAGGCGTACATTTGCTTATTTGTATGTCTCGTCACTAAGGCGATCCACCTAGAATTGTCTTCAGATCTTAGCACTGAAGCATTCATGAATTCGTTAAGACGGTTCTTGGCTAGACGCGGGCCAGTGAATGTCATATATGCCGATAGAGGTACAAATTTCATAGGCGCGAAATCTTACTTGGATAATATATACAACTTACTCGAGTCAGAAGAGTATCGCGATAAATTCGCGAACGAGTTGCGTGAAAACCGCATTCAATTTAGGTTTAACCCAGCGGCGGCACCGCATTTTGGCGGCATTTGGGAGATTAACGTGAAAGCTGTTAAAAATCATTTATCAAAGATAGTAGGAACTCAACTTCTCACATTTGAGGAGATGTTGACAGTGCTCACTCAAATAGAGGCGCTGTTAAACTCACGGCCCCTTTCGGTGTTGAGTAGTGACCCTGCGGAACCTCTAGCTCTAACGCCTGCCCACTTTCTGGTGTTAACACCTCTTAAATCTTTACCTGCCGAAGACCTATCTCGCGGAAATGTCAATCTTTTAAGTAGAAAACGCGCAATCGACCATCTTGTCCAATCATTTTGGAAAAGATGGAAGATTGAATACCTTAACACTCTTCAAGTGCGTAACAAGTGGACGAAGTCCAACACCTCTATCCAACCTGGAACTGTGGTGCTGCTCGAATCAGACAACAGCGCTCCACTTAATTGGCCTCTTGGAGTGGTAGAACGCACGTTCGAAGGTAAAGATAGTGTCGTGAGAGTTGCGGACGTCCGCACGAAATCAGGTCTTTACCGCA
This sequence comes from Xestia c-nigrum, assembly GCA_916618015.1. Classification (NCBI taxonomy): domain Eukaryota; kingdom Metazoa; phylum Arthropoda; class Insecta; order Lepidoptera; family Noctuidae; genus Xestia; species Xestia c-nigrum. The sequence goes on from OU745260.1 coordinate 21,357,193, forward strand.
GACCCGTGGTAAAACTTTACCCATTACCTAACCAATAAAAAAAAAAAAAAATACAGTCCACTTTCTAGTTTAGCTGTCGAATAGTTAATAGTTTAATTTAGTACTTACTTTTATTTAGCCTACGAATAATATAGTAAATTGAATTCATTTAAATATTATAAATTCCGAATATTGATGCAAATCGTATTGCAATGTCATGTACTTATTTAGGGTACGACGAAGTGACTTAATTTTGAATGTGCCTTGTGTTATTGAAGGCCTGTCGTCCTGTCAAGCCGGGGAAGATGTTAACGCTAAAACGTTCATTTAATTCAAATTGGGTTAGAAACTGCACATTTTGGCTGGTAACTTCCTATCCTTATCACTCTCACCCATTTACTCTATTCCCCACCTTGTCGCACCTCAACGACAATGCATAGTCGTATTTACGCGTCAGTTCGTTTTGCATCACCGTTCAAAGTGCATCTAATTATTAGGAAATAATATAAAAATCTGTAAAAGACCATTCCTGTGTGTATATCAATCGTCAGTGTTGTGGACAATTCTCGACAATTTGTGATCATTTAGTGGAAGACAAAGGGGCGCCCCGAAAATCCAGGAATCAAGAAGATCGACGGAGCGAGGTACCTACCATTTTTCCCTAATTCCAACTAGCCAAATTATTTATATGTGCCTAGATTTATCTGCATTGTTTTTAAAATTATATTCAACCATCGCGCATTCACTGTCCATCCATCGTTTCTTTGGTCTTCCTCTACTCCTATGGGTATAATCATCCACATGTATTAGCTTCCTCACGACATTTACCCTTTGACTATTTTAGTTGCCGTCTGTTGTATTTGCCTGTGAAAATAATGTATTCATTCATATTTTTTAACCCCCGACGCAAAAACAACGGTTTTTTATAAGTTGAACGTGTCTGTGTGTGTGTTTCTGTGATTTGATTGTTTTTTTTTGTTTGAAAGGTGAATAAGTCGAGAGTGTTCTTAGCTAAGTATGTTTGATGAAAATCGGTCCAAGATGGCTGCCGCCACAAAATGACGGATAACATAACTTTTTCAACACACTTGCTCAAAAAGTGCATATACGAAGCCTGTATACCTACATTGTTCGAAAGTTAAAAATTATGCACCATACAACGGACCGTGCGGTAATATAGGTACTCTCACCTAAAACGCACTCTCCCTTGCACCGTGCGTATTCTTTACGGCTTTTTTTAAATTTCCAAATAAAATAAAAAGTATTCCACCAAGGAGTTTCACATTACGAGACTAAATGAACTGACTGATCGAACCTCATAGGAGGTGCTTTTCTTCAATACAAACGTATTGAAGAAAAGCACCTCCTATGAGGTTCGATACAAAAGAGTAAGCGAGTCACTTTAATACAAAAGAGTAAGCGAGACGAAAGATATAGTTCTTATTTTCACTTCGTGCATGTGGCGCCTATTGCATATTCGCGCCATTTTTATAGAAACGTCAAAGATTGTTGCGGCTTTCCGACTGTTAAACAAAGTAATAAATGATAAATGATAAATGATCTTTATTTTGTAAGTAGGTTTTCACAAACACTTTTACACGTCAATTTTTTTTTTTAAACTAGATGGGGCCGGTGTTTCGTACCTGACTACTCTGAGAAGAAACAGCCGAAACAAACTCAGAGGTCATAGTCTCTTTTGAAGTCCAGACATAATCTTGCTCAATTCACATGAGGATCATGTAGATGTTAGTGTCTGAGATGGTCTTTTGAAGAAAGAACCATACAGATTTGAGTAAACCTGTCCAGTCAGTGCAAGCATTTGTCAGTTATCGTGTAGCTCGACTTATAACACAAGGAGCTCAACGAAACGACGAACAATACCAAAGAAAGGACATTTGGGTAGGTCGCTTATAGAACTCAAACTGCCAGACGGTTGGGGGGTAAAAAAAATAAAATAAAATAAAATGAAATGTAACCCACATGGTCCTCACATTCACAAAAGCGCAAAAAATAAAATAAAATTAATAATAATTTACAAAATGAATGTCAATAAAAATACGATATGTCAAAATACACACACATAAAACAATAAAAATTAACTAAAAATGTAAAAAATAATAAAATACTGAACTAAGTATTCATGTCAAGTCATTAAATGTCAAAAACCACAATTAAATATTCATGTCAAATACACACACACACACACACACAAAATAATAAACAATAAAGTAAAAAAATAATAATAATATGCATTCATGTCAAAGTGTATAAAAGAAAGGAATCAATAATAAACAAGCGAAGTCCGAAATTTCTATATTCGCAGAGCAAATTTCGTTGGAGCAGCTTAATCCCAAGCCTTTTTATCATCGAGGTAGTGATTAACATGATAGTAGGCTTTCAGGCATAGCTTCCGTTTTATGAACGATTTGAATTTATTTAGACTAAGTGCTTGAATATGGCTCGGAAGTTTATTGTAAAAGCGTATACATTGGCATCTGAACGTTCCCCCTATTTTCTTGAGCCTCGTAGCAGGAATAACAAATTTGTGTTTGTTTCTCGTATTTATGTTGTGGATATCACTGTATTTTTTAAACAAATTAATATTTTTGTGTGCGTACAAAAGATTTTCATAAATATATTGAGAGGGCATAGTAAGAATATTAATCTCTTTAAATTTTTCTCTGAGGGAGTATCGGGGACTTAATTTATAAATTGAACGAATTGCCCTTTTTTGCAATACAAATATAGTCTGAATATCGGCGGCATTGCCCCACAAGAGGATACCGTACGACATCACGCTGTGGAAATAACTAAAATAAACTAAACGGGCTGTTTCCAAATCAGTTAAATCACGAATTTTTCTAACGGCGTATGCTGCAGAGCTAAGTTTTTTTGACAATTTGTGTATATGCGGGCCCCACTGAAGCTTGGCATCCAAAGTTATGCCTAAGAACACTGTGCTGTCTTCCGGTTTCAACTCTTCATCCTTGATTACTACACTAGTTTCCACTTGTCTTACATGGGGTATCGTAAACTTAATACATTTGGTTTTTTTCTCATTCAGGAGTAGATTGTTAACATTAAACCAATTAACGACTTTTTCCAGGGCGCTATTAACATCATCCGTAACTAACTGCTGACGTTTAAGTTTAAATAAAAGTGAAGTGTCGTCTGCAAACAATACTATATCATGATTATCCTTTATGAGGTAAGGCAAGTCATTTATATAAATGAGAAACAAAAATGGACCAAGAATTGAGCCCTGGGGTACCCCCATTCTTACTACGGATCCGGGAGATCTTTTCCCGTTAACATCAACTCTCTGAATCCTATCACTCAAATATGAATTGATAATGAGATCAAGCGAAGAATCAGTTGTTAATATAGAATCAACTCCACCTTGAATTTTGAATGAGGTGCAAATTGCAGAAAACAGTTTCTTGCCGCCAAAATCGCGAGAGCGTTATTTAATCATTTACAAAAAAGTTATAGCGTGGTTTTAATATATTTAATGAATAATTTTCTCGCAAATGTGTTGAAAAACGTTGTATGACACACGTGCAGAAATTGGTATTTACAAACTCGTGACTATCGTAAGTAAGAACATTCGTCTACTTGTTTGTAAAAACCAATTTACCGCACTAGTATCATAAATAACTATTTCAAAACTCCCTCAATATGGATATCAAACGAAACTAGAACTAACTAATAAAATGAGATGAGGATATAGAATCTAACGAATTATTTTTCTCTTGACTTTTAGTACATTTTTTACTACATTGTTATGGGTCGTGAGTTTTTTTAATTTAATTGTACTTGTCATTAATATCGCTTGACGTGTATTTTCGTGTGTTCACATTGTGTAAACTACGCAACAGATTTTTATTACAAAACTAAGAACCCCGTGAGAATTGAATTATTTTCAAAATCAACTGCATATTATAACCTCGCAATCTTAGAAATGTTCAATCACAGATTTACAAAGCAATAGAAACTATTTCAATATCTTCCTGACTGAATGAAGCCTCGTTTCGAAATAATATCAAAGGCGTTCCGTTACTGAGCAATTTGCTTGAATAAAATGCCAGTAGGTATTTATTTCAGAAAAGGTAAGAAATTGGGTTGGAATCAATTATATTATAAGTAAAAAAGGCATAGCTAGGTTACCTACACAAAATTCCATGTTCAAAAACGGGACACTATCGCACACATGAGTATCTATATCTTGTCAAAAAACACTCCATTACGATTACAAATCAAAGTAGGATGGCATGATTCAACTATAGTGAACGAAAAAGAGATATTTAAACCGTGCGTTGACGCCGTCAAAGTGATACTGAAGTCAAGGTTGGCTAATTAGCCACATTTTAACATGCCGCTTGCTGAGCGTTTATAATTTATCTACACCTTTGTACTTATAATATCATTAGTAGGAATTGTCGAGATGTTAGAACGTCTGCGTATCTGGTTGTGATTGTTATTGAATTAGAGAACCTGGACAAAGTATCAAAACTTTCATTCTATTAGCGAAAACGAAAAAATATTCAAAAAATGAATCATAGCTTATGTCAAATTAATATTTTTGACATAAGCTACCGAAAAATTAATACTTATTAATATTGCTCAAATTCGTTGCTATACTTTTTGTTACAATACTTACGTTTTGAAAGTTAAAGTCTCATAAGGCGATTACAGGAGCTGAACGCGAGTTTTATAATGCCTGAAAGTATGTGATTCACTGCAATAAATAAAATAAATAAATAAATCTCGCTGGACATTAACACACAGCGCCACCTAGTGCCACATTAAGCAAAGCTTGTGTCGGGGACACCAGATAGTTGATATACTACATATATACTTTTTTGTTTGTAAATACATACTTATTATACATATAAACATCCATGACTCGGAAACAAATGCCCATGCTCATCACACAAACATTTGCTCCTACCGGGATTTGAACCCAGGACCCTAAGAACGTAAGACAGCGTCACTACCACTACGCCATTCGGGTCATCCAATTGCAATTGCAATTGCATCCAAATGTAAAACAAAACCATAAAAATAAACGATATTCTATAGGATATATGTGTTAGTTTGATAGTGTTTTGAAAACATAATACAATTAGTTTAACTCGATAAAAAATCACGAACTCATCTCCAAAAAAAATCTTTTAACGAGTAAAACAATACTAAAATACAAGCGATCATTCTAATTATTTGGAAAATAATTCTATAAGCAACATAATAGCGTCATAGTGTTTTTTTTTTTAAACTATTGATTAACAGATTTTTTTTAAATCGATCGAAACCACTTTGTAGTGCAAGCTGATAAGAACTTTATTCTAACACGATTTCGGACGAAGTTTGAACCACTACAAATAGAGTTGCTAATGTAGCTCATTCTAATATCCTACTATGAATTAATTATTGTTAATATTATATGGATGTATGGATGTTTGTTACTCTTTCACGCAAAAACCACCGAACGGATTTGGATGAAATTTTGCACACAAATAGTTTATAGCCTGGATGAACACGTCATGGAATACTTTTTATCCCGATAGTAATATTCCATGGGACAATTTTCAAGCCGCACGCGGGCGAAGCCGATAGCAGAAGTTAGTTTCATAATAACTCACAGTACGCGCTTATAGCTTGCAAATACTATAACAAGTTTTCGTTTTACCAGTCAAAGCAAAGTCACCCGTATACCTTCTATGATAGGTCCTATTCTAATCAGAAGCATCACAAATAAAGGCACCGCAGACAAAGCCTTGCAGTTCAGTTTAACTAGGACCATCGGTTGGCTAACTTGAACTAAGTTTAAATTGCGTTGCACTGTCTGGAGTGGCCGCTGGTTTTGTGGGGCTGATAGGGTTGTCAACTGTGAGTTCATTCATAACCATAGATCGGAATAGGTAGAGCTGTTTTATTGGTTTTTTATACCTTGGTTTTTGAGTAGATAGTAAAATCATAAAAAAAAGCTTTTCTCGCCTTCGACTAATGAAAGATTACAGTTCCTTTCTAACGGGTAAATATAAGAAGGACGGGATTAAGGATACCTAGTATAATAAATAGATAAACTTGATTCATTAAACCACATAAATGTTTTTTACGTAACAATTTCTTATTCAAGAATCAACAATCATTTAAACATTTTTATTCTGAAGTTGTAGGTACAAAAACATATTACCATACAAATTATTTGTTCCTCAGAAAATCAAAACATTGTCAAATAGAACAATTGGTATTTACAATAAAATCTTAATTAAAATAATCAACACACGTCAACAATAATTTACTTATTTAAACAAATAATATAATAATAAAATCCCGTAGTATCAGTCGGAATCCCGTGGAATATACATATTAACATCAATGTTTGCGGTCAATCAACCTAAATAACTCTGCCTATTCTTATCACTGTTAACTCACTGTTCACTGTTAATAAGTTTACCCACATTACGCCAGTGATGTTTAAGTCCCATTTAATAAGGGGCGAAGCTATTGTCATCAGCCTGGTGCAAATCCATCTATCTTCGTACACGGTGCACTCCTGCTACTAAGAAATTCCTTATGGAAAAAATTACTTTGCCCAACATTGGAATCGAACCCCGGACCTCATTCTCGGCAGTCGTCGCATGTAGAATATTCACTTCATGAAAATTAAAACTGCGATGTCCAACACTTTTGAATAATTACTTGCTTTCATTATTTATTATTTATTTATTTAACAATTTATGTACACACTAAATATAGAGAAGAAGAAAGGAACAGGAAATAGTACAAAGGTGATGCTTATTTCTAAAGAAATCTCTTCCAGCACACCTACGAAAAGGAGATACTAAAAAAAAGATGTAGACATAGTGTGTAAAAGAAGCGCGCGTTTTACGTGCGGTTTTGACTGCTTTGAGGTCCAATATTATCAAAACCGAAAGCAAAACATCATAGACTGTCGTAATATCTAGAGCACATGCACATCCCATGAAAACCTGCATTTGATTGCTAATCAAAATTGGTCATGGAGGTGTTAAAAGTCAAAATGTTACAATAAAAACGTGTATTTAAAGAAAAACTTGTCGAAAAGCTAAAACTTTGACCCTTAATATCTCCGTAACTAGAAGGTTCCCAAGTGTGGCGTAAAACAAAAAAAAAATGTAATGACCGGGAGAAGTAGTGCCTTTCGACTTCATTTACAGGTTTTTTACACCCTTCATTATTTTGTGAGAATGTGACAACCCTGCTTACTACGGTCCGAAGCACAGCTGGTTTGGTAGTTTGGAGAACGATTGTTGTGTTCGATGGGCTATCCGCCATCGGTCAGGATTGGATTCATTCGTTCGTTCGTTCGTTCAATTCAGATTTTGGTCTGTTTGTCAACGAGTTCGTTCAGACTGCCTCTGCTTTTGATCTATACAGGGTGTAAATCACCTCTTCACGAAGCCGAAAGGCACTTGTTCTCTCCATTATTGCGATAATTTTTTTATTCGACACCATACCTGGGAACCTTCTAGTTACGGAGATATGGGGGGTCAAAGTTACAACTTTTTGACAAGTTTTTTTGGTACCGTTTTGACACCTCCACGACCCCCGTACTATTCAATCCATCCATCAGCACAAGGTTTTAAGTGCGTTACATTGAGTTCCACCACAAAACATGATTTATAACCTCGAAAAAAAAAGTTGTTTCCCAGCAATAATTTTTGAGTAAAGTTACTTAGGTCCATGTTCACCGAAAAGATAACCGTCTGATTATCTAAAAACAGCTGTCACTGTGACAGATTACCATACAAAAATGAGTTTTAAACAGCTGTTTTAGATAATCAGACGGTTATCTTTTCGGTGAACATGGACCTTAGGTTGATGCACAGAATACTTGGTTAACGGTTTTGTGATGAGGTGGTTTACACCCTGTAGATATATCCATACAATACATACATACAATGCAAATAAACAAAGTTGAAGAACGTGTTTGTAATTTAAAAATAACAGCTTTTTACTGAATGTTTAAGGGCCTGCGGAGCATGCGTAGTTCATACAAATTTAATACCAAAATAATTAGTAATCATATTCTTAAGGTAGTGTGTGTTTATTTCGATTGGATTACAGAATATCTATGTTCCCAAATATATATTTTGAAAGGACAATAATTACATAAAGACGAGATATGACGAATTTAAAATTTCAATAGAAAACTTATTTTTCTCATATCTCTTGTTAAAATCAGTTTCCATTCAAAATATTTATTTGGGAACCTAGATATTCTGTAATCTAATCAAAATAAATACACACTACCTTAGGAATATGTTTGTTTTACAAATTATTTTGGTATTACGTTTGTATGAACTACGCTTGCTCCGCAGGTCTCTTAAGAGAGTATTTCTAATATAAAATCCAAAAGTTTGTGAGGATGGACAGATGTTTGTTACTCGTTCACGCGAAAACTACTTGAAGGATTTAGATGAAATTTGGCACATAGATAGCTTATAACGTGAATTAACATAAATACAGATAGTTTTATATCCCGGTAGTATGATAATAATTATGTATAGTAAATTAATTATGTCGTAAGCGTTCGTTTCAGACTACAGAATAGAACAGCAAAACAATACAACAATACTTGATTTACTAAACCATCTAGTTATCGAGAGGTATTCAAATTAACAATGGCAGACGTAGGTATTGTGCACCCTTTGTTAGACGAACCTAACTGTTATCGCAGTCGGAGTGCATTCTGCTTTGCTGGAGAGGTTAACGAGCATAATTATTATTTGATAAAGGCGATACGAGGTGTAAAAACAAGTGCAAAATAACAATGCTTCCCCAATTAAACCCGATACTCCTGCTCTCAATTAATTGATTTGGAAGAGTATACCTACTTTAATACTGAATTGTCAAGGAAAAGTTTCTTCTCAGTAAAATATGGATACGATTTCTCTATAGTACTTACTTTTCAATACACTTCCTCGAAAACTGGTTCATTTCGCACTACGATTACGTTCAAAATGCAGTGTATTTCACACACGTGCGTGTGCATGTTTTATCCACACATCTGCAGAAAGCAAAATTGCCACAGATGCATAATTAAAAGTTCTCGGCTCAAAAACACCCTCGCCTACGGCTCGTGTGTTAATACGCCTTGAACTACAGTAACAAACTTTCTCCACTTGTATCAAAATGTACTATTATATTGAACAAGAATGTGCATGCTATACTACCACTAAAAACCCGCCGACTGAAAAATACGCTTCAATTAAACTCGGGTTTACAAGGTTAAATCGACTCTTCTATTAGTTGAAGTCGGTTAAAAGTAGCCTATGTTACTCGGACCATAATAACGAATCGATTGACACCTAATTCATCAAAATCGGATGAATAGTTTAGGCGCTACATATGTAAATACAAACATACTGACTGCTAAAACCGTTACCCTTCGTTTTGGCTTCGCTGTAGTCGGGCAAAATACGAAAACTCAAAAAAAATAATTCTTTGCTACCTTCCATTTTATACGATGAGGTGATGAGATTTACCTGTGGACGGTGGTCAGCTTCCCGTCAGTCCGTCTAATGACGACAGGCCGTGTTGATGGCGCCAGAGTGTTCCATAAGCGCTGAGTAAGAGATGTCAACACAATGAAGGGGTCTGCAAGGACCAAAGCCTGCTGGGACTGCGGGACTTTTCGAAAAAGATGCCGTGACCCGGAACATAAAGGGCGAGGAAGGAACATGGATGAGATTTAGTCAGCAAACGTCTGACACTCCGTCCCGCTCAGCCCAGAGTGGGAGGAGTTATTTGATTGTTTCCCATCCAAAAACAAATAAAAGATTAGATTTGTTGACTCGACAACAAATAGAGCGCGATGACAAAAAAATAATAATAGCAACATGCAATAACAAATCATCATTAATAATCAAAAATTGCTTGGTTATACAATATGCATGTTCCACAGCATAGCTTCTGTAAGTGAAGAAGTACAGCTTTTTTTTTTAGGATGGGAAATCATCAAATGACTTCTCCCACGCTGGCCGGAGCGGGAGGGAGTGTTAGACTTTTACTGACTAAAACTCATCCATGTAAGAGCGGGAGGGCTCGGGGATCTCAAATGATAACGATCAGACATCTTGTAAACACTTTTTATCTCTCACAATAAATAATTATTCACAAAACTCACAACAACGTACAACGAGATACACACAGTTCGAAATCCGAATTAATACTCAACCTTCTGCGACTAAAGCAAGCCTATTTATACGTTTAAACAACTGTCAACGCCACACAGCAACGACTTCCGTTGACATTTGTTTTACAATAAAATTTAGATTGAATTGAGTTAAAATAATGTGATTGCGCACAATATTTGATTTGTAATTAATAACACTTTTTAAATATTTTAAATCGTAAATTTAGTTAGCTAACAATCATGTTATTTAAATGAACTAACAGTTACAACAAAGTAAATAAAGAAATGAAACCTTAAAATTAACAATACTTAATTTAATACGATTTTATAATGTACCTAATGCAAAATCACTTATTTATTTAATGCACTGATTCGTGTTTCCGTTACGTCATCAGCCGATATAACGTTTGTTTTAGTCTGTGGTACTGTTTTTATTTGCCAGCGCTATCACGGCCATACTGACGAGCGGGCCTTGCTAGGGCCAGCGAATCTCTCTGAAAAACACGGAAATGTTAAAAGAATTAAAAGCCTTTTAGACCAGACTCAGAGGCAGCATTGCTTAGTCTGGTGAAACTGTCAAACTCAGAGGTCGCAGATCGTGGCTTGATCATAAAGATTCAGAGGCCCGTCTTTGACTTGGCTTGACTGAAATTTATTTAACCAACCAACTGAAACCATGGCCATGACCAAGACCTCTGAATACAGCCATTTTACCAGCTCAAAATCAAACTCAGAGGTCGCAGATCGTGGCTTGATCATAAAGATTCAGAGACCCGTCTTTGACTTGGCTTGACGGCTTTTATTTTTAATTTTCTTCTAACGAACCAATTCAAAATTATACGTTTCATTTTATTTCATCCATAAACTTAAATTTTTAATCATTAACAATTTAATAAACAGTTTCTCACCTTTTTGTTATTATTATTTATTCTCGCTATCACGGTCTATTCATTCAGTTAAATTTGGATTAGGGACCAATCTCATGTGTTCATGTGTGATTACAGTATTTTTATTTCGCAGAGACCGAAGGTCTTTTACTTCGTATCTATGGTTGTCAAGGACTTTTATTATTCGATAGGGTCCCAGATATTTTGGCCCTAGTTTGTTACCAGACCACTGAGTGTCTTTACAAAGAACAAAGTCTCCTTCTAGAAAGGGTTTAATTTTGGCGCACTTTGAATCGAAACGTGTTTTATTTTTTTCTGCTGTTTCGGCCATTCTGTGCTTAGCGTCTAAACGAATTTCATCTTTGTTAATTTCTTCGTTAACTAGGGATATCTGTTCGATTGCAGGGGGAGAGCATCTTTTACCTAACAGCAGTTCTAAAGGGGAATATCCTGTAGCTTTAGATTTCGTACAATTTAATGCTAATTGTAATTCCCCTATTTTATTAACCCAAACTCTCGATTGCGTTAGAGATATGGCTGTAAGGTGATCTTTAAGAGTGCGCATTTGTCTTTCAGCTTGACCGTTAGCTCTAGGCGTACCGCGGGCAATAGCATGATGTTCGATAGAGAAAGATTTAAAAAAATCTTGAATTTCTGTGCCCATAATAGCCGATTCCCTGTCAGAAATAATTCTGCATGGGGTGCCAAAAATATTGATTATTTCGCGGAAGCTTTTTAATATCATATTAGTACTTTTATCTTTCAGAAGTATAAATTTAGTAAATGCATCAATAGCTACCAGAACGTATGCTTTTTTGTTTGTGCCGGTAAGATTACCCATAAGGTCTACATGTATCGTATGGAACGGTATGTTTATTTTATCAATAGGGTGCATTTCCATTTGTTTTTTGCCTGAAGGCTCTTTGCCGATTTTGCATTGTAAACAGTTATCACAAAAATGACGTACCCGTTTTGTCATGTGTTTAAACCAAAACTGTTCCCGAATTTTATCCAAAGTACGTTCCCACCCCGTATGCAAAAGATTTTCGTGGTATCTATTTACTAATGAACAAACAAGTGATTCAGGGACTACTGTACGAGTTAATGATTCTCCTTTTTGGTTTTGTATGGTTATCATCAAGAGATTCGATCGAATACAAAATTTTCTGTCATAGTCATCTTTATTCTTTATGGCATCGCGAATACTTTTGAGTTCTTTGTCCCTTTCTTGCTCAACTATAATCCACGCTGGATCTTTTGTTAAAATATTGATTTGTGGATTTCTGCTCAAAAAGTCTACGTGTGCCATTTGTTCCCCCTTACGGTAAATAATATCAAAGTCAAAATTTTGTAAGTATGCCCATAGTCTATGAACCCGAGGTGTAAGTTCCTTTTTATGTTTTGAAGCCTTAAGGGCATTGCAGTCAGTTACAACTGTAAATTTGCGGCCATATAGAAAATGTCGAAAGTGTTTTATTGCTCTGACAACAGCTAAAGTCTCCAATTCGTATGAATGGTATCTTGTTTCAGCATCACTAGTGCGCATACTAAAGTATTCAACGACTTTGCGACGATTATTGTCATTCTGAATGAGAATAGCCCCGAGACCTTTGGAGCTAGCGTCTGTATGGAGTTCTATTGGTAGAGTTGGATCAAAAATGCAAAGTATAGGTTCAGAGGTCAATAGTTTGATGACATGTTGTCTTCTTGTTTCGTGATTGGGAGACCACACAAATGGTACGTCTTTTTTTGTTAGCTGATACAGTGGAGCCATTAGTTGGGAAAATTGAGGAATAAAACGCCGAAAATAGCTTGCCAGACCATTGAATTGCCTAAGTTGCTTAAGTGTTTTGGGTGGTTCTGATAATTTAAGTGCTGTTAATTTAGCTGGATTTGGCTTAACTTCACCATTCTTTATAATGTTACCGAGATATTCTATGGACGTTTTGAGGAATTTACATTTCGAGGGATTTACCGTAAATCCTGCGTCTGACAGTCTTTTTAATACAAAAGCCAGCCTTTCTAAACCTTCTTGCTCAGTAGATGAGGGAATTAATACATCGTCAATATATACTAGTGCAATATTGTCGCGATAGTTGCCTAAGGCTGCATTAATGGCACGCTGGTAAACTGAAGGTGCGTTACTTAGACCGAATGGCATTGATAAGTACTCATACTGGCCGTCTGGAGTAACGAAAGCCGTTTTTTCGATTGATTCTTCTGAAATTTTAATTTGATGGAAGCCTGATTCCATATCAAGGCTTGAAAAGAATCGAGCTTTACCAAGTTTATCAATATGATCTTGTATCAGTGGCAGAGGATAGTGGTCACGAACTGTATTTGAATTTAATTCGCGGAAATCAACACAAAGCCGGTCATCACCATTTTTCTTTTTGACTAGCAAAATGGGACTTGCAAAAGGTGAGCAACTATCTCTAATAATACCCTTAGTTTTAAGATCTTCAATAATTGTGTTAACCTTCTTTCTCTCAACCGGTGCTAGTCGGTAGGGCCTTCTTTGTACTATACGATTAGGATCTTTTAATCTGATAGTTAATTTGCCCGTGGTCACTTTTTTAATTTTATTGAAAGTAAATAAATCAGCTTGTTTTTCAAGGATACTTATTAGCTGAGACGTATCTTTCAAATCAGTGTCAATATTAGCCAAAGATGATATTTCGTAATTAAAAATGTATCTTACTCTTTCTATTGAAGTTCCTTCATTTGTAATTGAAATTTTAATTCCCGGTATTTTGATAGAGTCTAGTCCTAGAATTACATCATAATTTAAATCGTTAACGACATGAAGTTTTACTTCGAATGTCACATCATTAAATGTGGCTACAGTATTTATTGATTCACTAGAAGGTATGCTACTGCCCCCAAAACCTCGTAATTGCAAAAGTTCTATTTGGCGTTTACCCTTAATTGACCCAGAAACTTTTTTCTTAATAAGCGAACATTCGGCACCACTATCAATTAAGCAAGAAAGAAAGATATCACCTATTTGTAGTTGGACTTCGTTTGGCGCCTTTTCCTTCTGGATTGTATTCACTTCCCGACGTGAAGGTTGTGGTGGCGCTGTTGAAGCAGTAGCAGGAACAGAAGTCTTCTCGGATTGTGATTCATTTTTCTTTTTATGCCAGCAGCGGTCAGATGTGTGACCTGGTTTCTTGCAGATTTCACAATTAAGTTTGTACCTGCAATCACGAGAAGTATGCCCTTGTTTGTGGCAATTGTAACACGTCGCAGTTGTTGCAAGGTCAAGCCTTGGTTGTTTAGCACGGGGTTCATCTGATATTGCATCGGCAGGTCGTTTACGGTAGTTCGCCAATGTGGCAATCAGTTCAGCTTGTGATTTTGGTGCTGACCTAAGGAGTTGAGCTTGGTAAAACTTTGGTCTTATGCCAGATATTACAGCTTCCACCATGAGCTCAGTTGGAGCATTCGGAGAAATTCTTGAAAACAAACGCCATGATTCGGCAACATATTCAGAAAAACATTTAGCCTGATTTGAAGTATATTCCCTAAATGCATTGACGTACACAATGTACCTAGTTTCGCCACTAAATTGTGCTATGAGTTCCCTTTGGAGTGAATCCCAATTAGCAAGAGAGTGAGCATTAGTGTCTGCCCATTGCTTGGCGCGTCCTTGCAAGCATGCCAATGCTTTCATCATAGCAACAAACTGCGAACAACCTCGCATGGTGATTAAAGAGGTAACTTGTTTACACCACTCCTCAATTGTTATTTTATTTTCGTCGGGATCATAATTAGGTAAATAAATTTCGCTTAGCTTGTGGGTACTCGTGTTTTGGTTCCGAAAAACCATCCTTTCCAGCAACTTGATTTGGCAGCGAAGTAAACTCAGCTCCGTATTTCCTGGTCGAGAGGCCGGCAGGGTAGGCGAGTACGTTGATGGGTCCAGTTCAGGCTCGGGCTCATCCCACTTCTGATGTAAGAGCGGGAGGGCTCGGGGATCTCAAATGATAACGATCAGACATCTTGTAAACACTTTTTATCTCTCACAATAAATAATTATTCACAAAACTCACAACAACGTACAACGAGATACACACAGTTCGAAATCCGAATTAATACTCAACCTTCTGCGACTAAAGCAAGCCTATTTATACGTTTAAACAACTGTCAACGCCACACAGCAACGACTTCCGTTGACATTTGTTTTACAATAAAATTTAGATTGAATTGAGTTAAAATAATGTGATTGCGCACAATATTTGATTTGTAATTAATAACACTTTTTAAATATTTTAAATCGTAAATTTAGTTAGCTAACAATCATGTTATTTAAATGAACTAACAGTTACAACAAAGTAAATAAAGAAATGAAACCTTAAAATTAACAATACTTAATTTAATACGATTTTATAATGTACCTAATGCAAAATCACTTATTTATTTAATGCACTGATTCGTGTTTCCGTTACGTCATCAGCCGATATAACGTTTGTTTTAGTCTGTGGTACTGTTTTTATTTGCCAGCGCTATCATCCATGTTCCTTCCTCGCCCTTTATGTTCCGGGGAGTACGCGTGCTACTTTTGTCGTCGATTCTTTTTTTCGTGTTTTGTGTATATTCTTTGTTGGAGATCCTAAATAAATAAATAAATAAATCAATCAAATGATGATTTCATTCGCACCCGATAAATTTCCGTAAAGCAACGTCTGATTCTGTAATTTAACTATGTGCCTTTTCATAAACTAAACAGATTGAAATATTTACATTGCTTTTCTCTTAAATTTCTTTCGAACGGACATTTTGAATGTGTATATATTTCACCATGTAATAAAATTAGTTTCATTCTAAACATTGCTTGCACCTCGTGAAAGAAATGTGAATAGATTTTCACTCAACGTTGCACAATTTCTTCTAAACTTTAATGCGAGCAACATTTATTCAAAGCAATTAGTTTTAAACTTATTATACACAACGAAGCTGTAAAAATGACTGCTACAATTTTTTTAAATACATGTATTTTTTTCTGTTTGGTTTTGGTTCAGTTTTCTGGATTGAATTGGGTTTTCTTCTTTATTGTTATCAACAGGGGCCTAATTCTGCTATTTTAATAAATTCGTCACTCCAACACGATTCCATTTTCATCCCATTGTCATTTTGCTTAAAGTTCGAAATCTGCTAAATTCACAATGGTCGGTCGATGGTCTTGTAATAAAATTGTGTTTTAATGTCATTTTCGTATTGCCATTATTATAAAACCATTCGTACAAATGGTTTTCGGAATTTACTACTAAATGCGAACCTTTATTCATGCCAGATTTCATGTACGAGATTAATATTCTATGACATTTCTTTCAATGGGGTCATAGTGGTTGTTCATTAAGAAGTCATAATGACGCCATTATATAAGTTGATTACCAAAGTTGTCAAAACTTGACAGAACTTGATCATTATGACTTCAATGATTGCCTATTCTGACACTATCGTAATAGCAGAATCGAGGCCCTGGTGTCAGAGTTTTTATGCCGCCCATGGGCCTCTGACTTGGCTTTACAAGACGTCAAGAAATATCTCTCAAGCAAACTGGTTATCTCACGATGTTTTTCTTCACGAAAACTAGTGAAAATTATGCAATACGCACATGAATTCGAAAAAGAAGAGTTGCGTGTCTGTATTTGTATAAGGTATTTGTTGGTCTTTCGGCTGAATACGAAACGTCACTCAAAATTTAAGTAGCACTTATATTTAAAAGACAAGCTTTACCCCTTTTTTTCACCCCCTTTTTCCAAAATTTTCCAGAATTTCTATAGCTTAAATGTTATTCTGAGTTTATTTAAATAGATTAGTGAAGTTTTCATCAAAATCCGTCCAGCAGTTTTTACGTGAGGCGCGGTCAAACATACAAACAAACAAAAAATGTAAAAATGGTTTTAATATGTTCAGTTACTTATTTTAAGTCACCCTGTGTACAGATTTTTGGTCTCAACGATTTTATTACATGTATTGATACTCAAAAATGACGTTCGGCCATACAAAATTTAAAGTTCAGGAGCTGCTCAAATGTTAAGCAACCCTTAAATTTTGAGCGACGTTTCAGTATTCGTCTTTATACCAGTATAATGACTTGCAATGCACTACTTCAAAGTCCAATGGGTTTCAGAAAGTATCCAATAAATTAAAAAGGTACCTTCGTAAAGCGTTTGCAAAATTTCAGTAGCACGTGAACAATTTAAATGGAATTTTAAAGAGTGTGATCCAATCTTTGCCATCTGCTCGATAATGTGTTAAATTCCTAAGCTTTTATAAATATTTTAATAGTTTAATCGAAAACTAATGTTAACGGAATTGTAAAACCAACATTCAATAAATATTTTACTAATACAGATACACCGAAACACTTACTTTAGCGTTAAAAATAATTGTTACGATTTAAATAAATCTTTTAATAAGTACACAGACTATATAAATAGATTACCGAGGCAAACGGTTTAACGTGCTTTCTGAGGCACGGAGGAAACATGATATTTAATGGGTGGTCACCCATTCTCGGACCAACCTAGACAAATCAACCCGAGCGGCTGTTATTATTTAGCCGCCGACCACGAGTGACTCATCATCATGTGCCATGCCTTTTCTCAACTAGGTTGTGGACTTAGGGTTGGCTCAGTCTAGCAGCTGAATACCAGTATTTTACATGGACCTCCACAACCCAGTTAATAATGGGTAATACGATACCCCTTCATAAGACTGGTTGTCAGACTTTTTGGGCCACTGACTGCCTGTAACGACTGTCAAAGATCTACAAATAACAGCCGGAACAAACGGTTTAACGTGCTTTCCGGGGCATGGAGGAAACTCGGTATGTAAGGGTGGTCACCCATCCACAGACCAACCGAGGCAAGACAACTGTAATTATTTAGCTACGAACGAATAAGGACTATCATAAAAGACTTTAAAATCCATTAACAAAGCAATGAACCATAAACAGGCCTCCAAACATTCGTTACAACCTTTGGGAATATCCTGATTGTTATAGACGAGTAACACACCCCTTAAATCTGGCAAAAAGTAGTATAAAAGTTCATAAAAGTTTCTTCACAATTTCTCAAGGGGATAATATTTGGCTACTGGAAAGAACACGACTTATGTTAATGCCTATCCTCGAGTTGCTAGCAACTTTGAATGCTTTGTAAATCTGTTTCAGACTTATTTTTACTGTTTGTTCGTGTCCGTATTTCTTTTTAATTATTGATACACGAAAATTTTTTTTGACCTTATTTTTGTTGTTTTTATACCATTCACGTATACCATCCAAATTATATTTGGTTTTAAAAACCAAATATCAAATAATGAGAATCAGCTCCTTTTTATTTACGGTTAAGGATAGATATTAGTTTTCTCAAAAAAAAAAGAATTCACCCACAGAGAAAAACATAACTAGATCTTCAATGAATAACTGCCAGCTTAGCGTAGTTAAAAAACAATAACAAATAACATATAACTGATCTCGACAAATAACTTGTCTTAAAACTACATATAATACCAAAATAAACTAAAATAAAAATACGCATTTAACATCCACCTTTCACAACCTGCTAATAATTCTACTGTAAATTACAAATGGACAATAAAAACTGTCTTTTAACGTAGAAGAACCTGATTCCACAAAGTAATACATAATATATGATTATCTAAGCAATAACATCCCGATTTAAAATCTAGCACAAATCTATAATGTCATTCAAGATATTGAAACTTAAACAAAAACACGCATTTTCTAGGAACAGAACACTCAATCATTATCCGATGGAGGTCGCTAGGAAATCGTCTTTGTTCATGTATTGCATGCAATATATTTCTTTCCGATGGATTCAAATAGATGCACATTTTATTGAACACAAGCGTAAGTCCGTGTCGATCTTCAGGTTAAGCCGTGCTTGTCTGGGTTGGCTCGTGGATGGGTGACCACCCATTACATACCCAGTTTCCTCCTTGCTTCGGAAAGCACGATAATGTAGGTTCAGCTACTTACGTCTCGCCTACATTATATTAAAAGCTCAGTGGTAAATATATAAATGTCACCGTAAAATTGTCAAACACATTATATTACAATATAACGTGTTTTTTCTCGTTAGTTAGGTTCCTTTAAACCCTGCACTCGGAAATAGGGGCCCCGCGAAGCGGGGCTCCGTCGACTACGCTTTTTAGGGGGAATATAAAGTGTTTTAAGGTTATGTTATATTAATCGGTATTTCTCAGGAATGGTGCATTATATTTTCATGAGAGTTGTGCCACTGGGCAAGGGGGACCCCTCCTTCCCTCCACACCGCGTAAGTTGACTACCATCGCATGCATTTCACGAAAAATAATGCATTTTGTTGTAAGCAGTATGTTCATTTGACAATAATTCGAGACTTTACAATATCGCTAGAGATATTACAATATCACGTATTTGACAATTTTACGGTGACATAATGTATCTACTTACCACTACTAATATCTAAAATTCACTAGGTACTTTCAATGTGTCTATTTTCCACTTCTATGAACATAGTTTGCACAAATGCACGCCGGAAAACTAGGCAAAGGCCCTCGAATTCTATTCTAGTCTTTTATTTAGGTACTGCAATAGTCAAAACAAAGATTTATTTTTTAAAAGAGAAAAAAAACTGAACTATGTAACGTTTTATTCTTTGTTGTACACTTAAATAAAACTGAAAAAGTCATTCAATGTAATAAAACATACGTATGTCTATCAAATCTATGAACGAATAATATTAACGAAAATGACGAAGAAAATAGCAAATTCTACGTATTTTTCGCTTCAATGAAAGTGAAATCTGGCGGAAAGCCAGACTATTATTTTATATTATGGTAAATAGAGAATAATATGTTCGCAATACGTTTCCAAAACATTAACGAATTTCTATTTTTATTTCTTAGAATCGCAGCAATCTTTTCAATGTCTTTTTAGTAAGTCTTTGTAAATGACAGAACAGTTTTATCAAGTGCTGTTTTTGTTGGAAAATCTCCAGGGTATAAACCACCTCATCACGAAGCCGTCAACCATGCATGCTGTACATCAAACCAAGTAACTTTACGCAAATGTGTATGCTGGGAAACGATTTCTTTTTGGGTTGAAAATGACCAATAAGGCAAAAACTTCTTGGGTTTTCCATCAGGAGTTTCTCAGTGGCGACCACGGAGTCTGGAAATGTGAATGTCGCGAGTGCTCGCGTGTTGGCACCTTAAGATTTTTTAGTCGTCAACTCGCGCGACCTAGTAAGCTGAAAACACACTTACAAGGAGCGGCGCGCCAGAACTATAACGGATTCATAGATTTAGTATGGTTAGAGACATATTTTTAGGTCGTGTCGTGGCGCGTTCTGTCAGGGCCCGAACTGCTGTCGTGTCGTGGCGCGCTCTGGCGTTATATCGAACCGTTGCAGCGTTCAGACGTACATGATAATAATAAGTGAAGGTATAGTGTTTTTGAGCTAAATATGCAAGTGGCTAAAAACGCAGACCAGTTCATCGTGCATACTCGTATAGTTGATATTAGTCTGCTTAATATACGGTCTTGACGGTCAGTCTGCCCTCTGCCTAAGATCTTTCGGTACGTAAATCATCCTCGTGTCTTGCAGACCGATATAATATTTTTACAAGGCCACATTTAATGCGTAGTACTGTTTACTAAGACCACTCCGGATGTTATGTAGATCGATATCTTCACACGAAAACAAAAATTTATTAATATTATCCACGTGTTTCTTATCAAACTATGCGGTATTTTTGTGAGGTTCCTAGGTAGTAAATATTTATCTATAATTAAACAACATTATAAAAAATAGAAAAGTATTTCGTGTTAGTCTGTAATACTGTTTTGTTCTCCTAAACTCCGAGACGGATTATGGTTTTGTTTACACCGTGGTATACTGA
Source organism: Xestia c-nigrum (assembly GCA_916618015.1). Classification (NCBI taxonomy): domain Eukaryota; kingdom Metazoa; phylum Arthropoda; class Insecta; order Lepidoptera; family Noctuidae; genus Xestia; species Xestia c-nigrum. Next base: position 21,378,160 of record OU745260.1, read on the forward strand.
TACTGTTCACCTGTGTCCAAGGCATCTCATCATCATCAGATCCAGGTCCAGGTTTTGTCCAGCTCGTCCCGTCGTCGATATAGTAAATTTATTCCGGAAAATGTATGTGTATAATTAATTATTTTAGTGTAAAACATACTAAATAAACAAAATATACCTTTAAATTAAGATAATTAAAGATTAGTTTTAAATTCAAGTCCTTATTACCGTACAAGCAGGGACTTGGTTGCTGTATATCAACAGAAACACAAGCTGATTCTGAAGAAAAAGAAGCACAGGCTATGTTGTGTTTGTATAAATAAGAACCTTCATCTGCAGACATGCAATCAGGTCATCTACAATCTTCAGTGCACATGCAACCTGTTCGACATGAAAATGGTACCGCCTGGTCTACTCTTTAGTTTTTCTTTTTGCAACCGAAATACTGGAGTCTAACAAATCAGACTGCTATTTGTCTGTGAGACATTTATGCCTTAACATAATTCTCGGTACAGAAAAGATAAGACCTAAACATGAATTTCAACTGTAGTCTATACATATAGGGTTTGAACCAGTTCGGTTTAATATTTGTGTACAGACATCATCATCACCTACCTAGCCTTTTCCCAAGTATGTTGGGGTAGGCTTCGAGTCTAACCGGATGCAGCTGAATACCAGTATTTTACATGGAGCGACTGCATAATCTGACCTCCACAGCCCTGTTAGTACTGGGTAATACGATACCGTTTGGTAAGACTGGATGTCAGACTTTTTAGGACACTGACTACCTGTAACGACTGTTAAAGATCTCCAAATTACAGCCGGGACCAACAGCTTAACGTGCTTTCCGGAGCACGGATAAAACTCGGTAACTAAGGGTCCTCATCCACAGACTAACCTAGGCAAGCCCGGCTTAACCTAAAGATCGACCCGAGCGGCTGTTTATTATATACATTATGGGTATTAGAGATGATTCTGCGAAACGTTAAAAGTCTAAGCTGCGGGGCAACTCCAAATCTAACAATAACAAAACATATCTGAAACTAAAACAAAAAACAAATGAAATTAGTCTTTCGAATATTATAAAAGAGTCATGTGACAATGTAGGTGCTAAAAACCATTTAGATGTAAAAAGATGTGTTTTTTTTATGTGACTGAAAAAGTGGTGGACATGAATGTTAATGGATGGAGAGGGAGAGGAAGGCCAAAGAGTTTCATGAGGAATAGAAAGAGAAAGGAGTAAATGATGCCGTGACGTTTGACAAGGGAGCATGAAAAAAATATGTTGCGCCAACCCCAAATAGAATGGGACAAGGTCAGGAAGATAATTATTTGATTCCATTGAATAGTCTCGGTGTACCGTCAATTTGACCTTGAGCTGCCCTACCATATTTCGTTTCAATGGACTACGAGGCCAGCTTACTTTCATTACCAGTGACGTGCGACCTACTGTACCCATTCGACACGGAATTGTTAGAAAAACAGTTAATATATGTTTAAAACATGTAGTTTTTACGTCTATTATTAAAGCCTACGCAGATCGCAAACAGTTGATTGAAAGAAACATTACTACTGAGTGTAATGGAATAATGGCGAGCTTATTTTAATATTGCTTAGTGTTATTTTCAAACTACTATTTTAGAGTATTTATAACGGTGAACGTGTGTGGTCTTTTATTTTGAGTAGATAATGGTTTACATACTATATACCTACTCAAAATAGTAGAAAAAAAATTGGTTGCCTGTAAAGTCGGTATACGGGCGAAAGTTTTACGTGACAACGACTTTGAGTGGTAAAATAATTTTAATGTGAATATTCATCCGTATAGTAGGAAGAAGGATGAAATGAACCGGTGTGTATGCCTATCTCTCTCACTCTCTCTCTCTCACTCTCTCTCTCTCGCTCTGTCTCTCTCGCTCTTAGGCGGGCTAACTGTGCTCGAGTGGAAGGGACGCGTGCCTTTCACTTTTAATGTCTGTCTCTCTCGCTCTTAGGCGGGCTAACTGTGCTCGAGTGGAAGGGACGCGTGCCTTTCACTTTTTATGTCTGTCTCTCTCGCTCTTAGGCGGGCTAACCATGCCCGAGTGGAAGGGACGCGTGCCTCTCACTCGCTCTCATTGTGAGCGCATAACGTGAGCGGAGCGTAACGCAGTTTCTTGAAGTGTCACCCGGCAAACCAATTTATAAGACGTTGTCACGTCAAAATATTATAACTATTAAGTTCATTACATTTTCTAGCCTGATGACCCACGTGAAGCTCAGTACCAGCGTCTTCATTTTGGTCCTTCGAGCCGGATTCTCATTATAGGCATAAAGTGAGTGTTCTTGTTTAAGAGTACCGCTTTTCATTTGGTTCCTGATGGCTTTAGGCCTTATTGCATTTCCCTAAAAGGTGTCCAGTATTTAAAACTATTCATTATTTAGGCAAGTGTACTAAGTGGCTAGAGCGCCAAGGACGGAACCGACGCGACGGTTTCGTAGAAACTTTTAGATATTTTGTTATATTAATCGGTATTATACATATAGTCAGGAATGGTACATTATCTTTCCATGAGAGTGGACCTTCCCTCTCCTCCACACCGCGCGAGTTGACTTCCATCGCATGTATTTCACATTATTACGGCTTCACTTCGATAGATTACAATCTACCGACAAATAGTGCGTTTTATTGTAAGCAGTATGTTCATTTGACAATATTTCGAGAGTTTACAATCTTTCTAGTTATTTTACAATCTAACGTGTTTGACAATTTTACAGTGACATATACACTCAATATAGAAACTAAAACTTTGTACTATTTTCTGTTCCTTTCTTGTTAAAGGAACAGAAAATAGTACAAAGTTTTAGTTTTGGGGTTAGGGTGATAAATAACTCTTTAAGTTTTGATTCCCTTCTAAAAATATAATATAAATAAATAAATGAATAAATATTGCTAGACATTAGACACAGCCCCATCTAGTACCACACTAAGCAAGGCTTGTTTCGTGGACACCAGCCAGTTGATATACTACATACATATATGCTATTTGTTTGTAAATACATACTTATTATACATATAAACATCCATGACTCGGAAACAAATGCCCATGCTCATCCGAACCCGGGACCCTAAGAACGTAAGGCAGCCTCACTACCGCTGCGCCATTCGGGTCGTCAAACGCGACATAAACGAACATATCTTTTGATCACGTTGACTTACAAGTTCTATTTTTTCCCTGCTCCAATATAGCAGACTTGAGTAGGTACTAGATATTATTTCAACATGAAAAAGGGCCTTGATTATACGGACAGACAAACACTTCTATACTAATATTATAAAGCAGAAGAGTTTGTTTGTTTGTTTGGTTGAACGCGCTAATCTCAAGATCTACTGGTTCGAATTGAAAAAATATTTTTGCATTTGATAGTCCATTTATCGAGGAAAGCTATAGGATATATAAGATCACGCTATGACCAATAGGAGCGGAGCAGCAATGAAAAATGTTGCAAAAACGGGTTTTTTTTTCTTTTCGTTTTTCTCTCTTATTGCTAGTAAATCCTATAACGGAATCCAAAAAACTAAACTGTTGGTTTTTCAACGGTCAGCTCAGCAACGTGGTGAAAAGCATTGTGCAAGGTGTTAGTGAAATCGGCAGTAAATTGAAGCAGAAATCCTATTGCGCAACAAATAGGGCAGTCGCTGGCTGGAAGAGATGGAAGCTTGGCAGACAAGATGTAATCGCATCGTCACATTATCATCATCATCTCAGCTGAAAGACGTCCACTGCTGGACATAGGCCTCCCCCAAGTGTCGCCACATTGACCGGTCCCTTGCTACTCGCATCCACCGGATTCCCGCAACCTTCACCAGGTCATCGGTCCACCTAGTGGGAGGTCTTCCAACGCATCGTCTTCCAGTTCGCGATCGCCACTCCAGAACTTTTCGGCCTTCCGTTCTGCGAGCAATGTGCCCTGCCCACTGCCACTTAAGCTTAGCAATTCTTCGGGCATCGTCATATGTGACCACACAAATGACTCGTGATAATACCGCGAATCGTGAATATATCTCAATTCGTCTAACTAACAGGAACGTAGCCAAAACAACATCATTATGTTTGTCTATTTGTGTGTCTACCAGTCGAATCGTTTCTCCAGTCATTGAATTGAGCGTAATCATCGTGAACTTCGACTTCATAATATAACCAGCGGCCGTCACGCGGTTTCACCCGCTTAATTCCCGTTCCCGTAGGAGTACGGGGATAAAATATAGCCTATGTTACTCGCTGATAATGTAGCTATACATTGCTGAAAGAATTATTCAAATCGGTCCAGTAGTTTTTATGTTTATTCGTTACATACAAAAATACAAGTGTTTCATCTTTTTAACATTCGTATTGATATTATCTATCTTAATCTGTGATTGTGTAAACTTCCTCGTTGGTCTAGTCGTCGCAAGCACAACTGCTGAGCAAAAGGTCCTGGTTTCGATTTCCGGGTAGGGCAAAGAGATATTTGGTATTTAAATAAATAAATAAATATCGCTGGACATTACACACAGCGCCGTCTAATGCCACACTAAGCAAGGTTTGTGTCGTGGTCACCAGACAGTTGATATACTACATATATACTTTTTTGTTTGTAAATACATACTTATTATACATATCAACATCCATGACTCGGAAACAAATATGTCCATACTCATCACATAAACATTTGCTCCTACCGGGATTCGAACCCGGGACCCTAAGAGCGTAAGGCCATCAAGAATTTATCAGTAGCAGCCACGGAGTGTGGTTTGCGCCCGCTTGATGGCATTAGGCTTTACTAAATATAACTGGAAAAATGTAGGAGTACTATTAGGAGCCTAAACCTTCCGGGATTGCAAGTGTGATGATCAGTGATCGGAATAGGTAGAGGTTCATTGACCGCAAACATTAATAAAAATAATAGTATAATAATATATCGCTGGACATTTGCACACAGCGCCACCTAGTGGTGCCACACTAAGCAAAGCTTGTGTCGTGGACACTTGATAGTTGGTATACTACATATATATACTTTTTTGTTTGTAAATACAAACTTACGAGTATTACACATATAAACATCCATGACTCGGAAACAATTGTCCATGCTTATCACATTAACATTAACATTTGCTCCTACCGGGATTCGAACCCAGGACCCTAAGAACGAGAGGCAGCGTCACTACCACTACGCCATCGCCATTCGAGTCGTCGAGTCGTTACATTGATGTTAATATTGATATTCCAAGGGGTTTCGACTGTTACTACGGGATTTAATTGTTATATTATTTGTTTAAATAAGTGAATTATTGTTGAACAGTATTGATTATTTTAATTAAGATTTGATTGTAAATACAAATTGTTCTATTTGATAATGTTTTGATTTTCTGACGAACATATAATTTGTATGGTAATATGTTTCTGTACCTTTTGAATAAAAATGTTAAAATGATTGTTGATTCTTGAATATGAAATTGTTATAGTATAAAAACATTTTTGTGGTTTAATTAATTAAGTTTATCTATTTATTATATTATCCTTAATCCCGTCCTTCTTATATTTACCCGTCAGAAAGGAACTACAGTTCCTTTCTTCATCTTTCGTTAGTCCCGAAGGTGAAAAAAGTTTTTTTTTATGATTTTACTACCTACTTAGAAACCAAATCCCGGGACTCAAGGACTATCCATATTATTCTAACCTATGGCAAGTACATAAAACAGCTCTACCTATTCCGATCTATCGTAATGATGTTATGTTATGTGATTGCATTTTCTACACCAACATTATCCACTGTAATAAGCTACAATCCACCTCGCAGCAAAATCACGATTTTGTTCAGCCATGGAGTCGTTTTTTTTTTGGGATGGGAAATCATCAAATGACTTCTCCCACTCTGGGCGGAGCGGGAGGGAGTGTCAGACTCTTACTGACTAAAACCCATCCATGTTCCTTCCTCGCCCTTTATGTTCCGGGGCTGCGGTATCTCTTTCGAACAGGCCCGCAACCCACACCAACATATCCTGACGTCTTGTAAATCCTGCACACATCCCGCAAGCTGAGTTTTCCGCGCGATATTATTATAAGCAGTTAAACAGGGCCTCGATTCTGCTATTACAATAGTGTCAGAGTAGTCGATCATTGATTTCATAATGATCAAGTTCTGTAAAATTTTGACAAGTTTGTTAATTCTACTATCATAATGGCGCCATTATGACTTTTCACTGACACTCCATTGAAAGAAATGTCATAGAATGATAATCTCGTACATGAATTAATCAGACATGAATAAATGTTCGCATTTAGTAGTAGATTTCGAAAACCATTTGTACTAAGGGTTTTATAATATTGACAATACGACAATGCCATTAAAACACAATTTTATTACGAGACCATTGACCGACCATTGTGAATTTAGCAGATTACAAACTTTAAAAGCAAAATGACAATGGGTTGAGAATGGAATCGTGTTGGAGTGACGAATTTATTAAAATAGCAGAATTAGGCCCCAGGCAGTGTTGTTGAGTATCTAGGGTGCGCCAGATGAATATTATGTATGGCCACCGCCCCCCTCCCACACACAAAGGGGGCCTGATTCGGAGAAGATTTGAAAACAAAATTAAAACTCCTTAAAAACCCAACTACTGAAAAATAACGCTCTAATTAAAGTCGAGGTTTACAAGGTAAATACGACTTCTCCTATTGTTGAAGTCGGTTAAAATGTAGCCTATGTTACCCGGGCCATAATAACGAATCGTTTGACACCTTATTCATCAAAATCGGATAAATAGTTTAGGCGCTACGGAGGAACATACGTAAATACAAACACACATACAAACATGCTAAATGACTGCTAAAATCGTGGCCCAGGGAGGGTTATAGTCTGCCGAGGTTGCGCGCCTGTTCGAAAGAGATACCGCGGCCCCGGAACATAAAGGGCGAGGAAGGAACATGGATGGGTTTTAGTCAGTAAGAGTCTGACACTCCCTCCCGCTCCGCCCAGACTGGGAGAAGTAATTTGATGATTTCCCACCCTAAGAAAAAAAAAAAAAGGAGGGTTATAGTTTGGCATTGCCGTGTTAAGATAAAAACAGAACCATCTGTCGCTCCATTTAAAATACCGGTATCCAGTCGCATCCGATTAAACTGCAGGAAGCCGACCTCGACATAGTCATGATAAAGCAGTCTATGATGATCTAACAAAGAAATGAATGAACCCCATACCTAATAAAACACATATAATCTCCCAAACAAATAAATCCTTCTATCCCAACCCCACGTCACGTCATAAAACCGCTATAAAGTGACGTCAGTCATTTTATTTATATTTTTATTCGGCATCAAAGTATCGCGCTGTGTTGGCCACCCAGCACGTTTGGCGATAGTACCAACAGTTAGCGATGTGTGAACCTATGTATTGGCTCGTTAAATGTTGACTCATTGTGTTGTGTTGTTGTTTATTTTGTTTTATTATACTACTTATTATTACACCTTTTACAAATAAGGCTACAAAGTAAGAGGGTCATTTCAAGACAGTTTATTTAAACACGGGTGATTTTTATGTTGTGAAAGCAGAGCTACAACTTTGAGATGGCCCAGGACTTAATTTAGAACATAAAGAAAAACAATTCAACTTCATTTTTCAAGGTTTTTTTTTGTAGTTAGCCTGAGCTGCGCCACTTCTGGGCAAAGGTTTTCTACAAAAACGGAAACGTTATTTTGTATAATTATCATATATCTTTTGCACTTTCTTACATACCTATCAAACACTTCTTATTACAAGAAAACCTATTCAATTTTCTGCCATTCCTCTTAATAACACAAAGTGCAATAATGCAAACATACGCCTTTCAACTCCCTACACACTGAGCACATAGCGATTACAAACTGCCACCGACACTTGTGGTATAACTCTGACGTCATACCACGTCGACGTCGCACCACGTCGACGTCCACGTCTAGACGTCAAGTGGTCGCACTAGAAATTCACATGAAGGAAACTGAATTTCAGGAACGTTTAATGTATTGGAGTCGAGACAAAGGGGCCCCTAAGTGGTCGATTGAGTATTGAGTAATTATTTTGCCTTTTGCTCGTTTAAAAGGGGTTGGTTTCAATGCTATAGTGTTCGAAAGTGATTTTTTAACGTGATTTCACGACAATGTACGAGTATAATTGTAGCGTTCTATAATGAGAGCTTAGGTCTTGTGTGCCGGCCGGCCGGCCGGACTCTGCTCGGGTCAAAATGAACAAAAAACAAAATTTCCCTGATACCTAGCTAGACCGATTTTTGGCCCCATACCCAATGGGGTATGAAATTTGTATTTACTTGAAAAAAAAAAAACAATTTTCCCTGATATGAGACTTATTTTGACCGAGTTTTTGCCCCCATATCCCATATTGCAACTTTCATCGATATCATTAGAGCCGCTTTCGAGAACGTAATTACAAATATTGCGCATTTAATAATATACGATATAAGATGTAGAAACCCGGATAGCTGTGTCATTAGCCTCATAAGGAAGTGGTTGACAGTTTTAGACGACCTGCAGGCTCCAACTCAAGGCATGTTCTGGCATCGCGATCACAATTTCAATTACTATCCTTATTATAGAAACCAATACCAAAAAAAGCTCAACTTTTAACGATAAAACTTTCTACCTACCCATGTCTCGATATAACCGCATCTATTTTCATTGCCGCCATTTTATTAGCAATATTATTGATATTACCGTTACGCTATGCACTTTATATCCCTGGCAGAGTGCCAAAAGTAACAATTTTGCGCAAAATTGCAAGTGTTTACAAATTTAAACACGAACCTAAATATAGGTAGTTATTGGTAACTGTTATAGTTATATAATTATACGTTTTGACCTTGGTAGAAATACTTATTTGAAAGCATGAAACTGTAAGGAAGTGTAGTTGAATGTTACCTCGCTCAGTACTTCATGCCCTGTTTAGAAAAATACCCTCCTATCAGCCGGACCCATTAATATTAATATTCGTGGTGCTAGGCAATTAGGCACTTCCCTCTTGTACACTTCCTTTTGTACCGATAAATAGGATGTCAATGATAAAAGAGAAAGAAATAGTATCCTTCTTTCTACTATTTACAAAGTACTGCCATCACCAATCCGTTCGCCAAGATGGGCAATTACAGACACCACTTTACCAAACCAAACGCAATATTTCGTCAACTTTTGTAAAACGGATTCCTTAAGGCGACTACATGAGCTAAATTAGCAACTCTATTTGTGGTGGTTCAAACTTCGTTTGAAATACTGTTAAAGTAAAGTTCTATCAGCTTGCAGTACAAAGTACCACTTTGTAGTGAAAGCTGATTAGAACTTTATGTTACGTCAGTCACTGCGGACCGAGTAGTGCGAAATGAGTGGTTTCGATCGATTTACAAAAAATCGATTGATTGGACTAAAAAAATAAAACACTATGTTGCTAATATGTTGCTTGTAGAATTATTTGGCAAAAAATCAGAATGATCACATGTATTTTAGTATGGTTTATACTCGTTAAAAGAAATTTTTAGGGATAAGTTCGTGATTTTTTCAATCCAGTAAAATTAATTGTATTATGTTTTAGACACTGTTATACTAGCATATATCCTGAAGAACATCATATATTTTTTTGGTTTTATTTATTGGAGTGAATCATATACTTTCAGGCATTATAAAACTCGCGTTTAGCTCCCGCAGTCGCCTTAATGACGACTAAAAATATTTTCTCGTTTTCCTTACTTTCGATTATTCTTTTCTATTGTGTATTACTAACGACTACCATTCACAAATAAAACAGAACCTATTTAGACAAAGTCGTCATCAGAAAACTCGTTAATTAAACCGAAAGTAATCAACTAGTCACTACTCATGTCCACGTAATGTCTAATGTTTATAGAAACAACACCACAGAGTACAAAGATAAATAAACAACCCCAGTCTATCAACGAAGCGACCCTTTCACCCCTAATCTAAGGCTGTTAGCCACCATACATCACGCCCCCCGAATCACCCATAAAGTTCCCAAAAGAACCCGCTTAACGTTATAACACTCTTATCTTGCGTTTGTGGTGACGCTGGCTATCTATGGTGGATTTATTAGAGCTATATTTTAAGTTGTGGCTTTTTGTATTGGCAGGTAAGTTTGGGAAAAGGAGTATTGAGGAATTGTGAATTGAATATTATACAGCGTGTAACAGAAAGGGTATTAGTCATATGTAAGGATGTGCTACAGACCATCAAACTAAACAACTTTGCTTTGGGACCACTATCGAAATCGCGAAAAACTTATCAACGGCCCCATACTAAATTCTAATACCTACTCGACGAAATGTATGAGACAGCTGATTATATTTTCGCGATTTCGATGGTGGTCCGAAATAAAAAGTGGTTCAGTTTGATGGTCTGTAGCACACCCTTTCCAATGACTATACCCTTTCTGTTACACGTTGTATATAGTGTGTTGTAAATTCGAGAAACAGATTTGTAGATCTTTGATAGTCGTTACAGGTAGTCAGTGGCCCAAAAAGTCTGACAACCAGTCTTACCAAGGGGTATCGTATTACGTAGTACTAACTGGGTTGTGGAGGTCAGATAGGCAGTCGCTCCATGTAAAATACTGGTATTCAGCTGCATCAGGTTAGACTGGAAGCTGACCCAGACATTTTTGGGAAAAGGCTAGGCAGATGATAATATTCGAGCAGCAGATTAAATTTAAAATCTTTGCCACTTTAAATGATCAACTTCGTTCTATCAATTTCTTCGACTTTAGTATTGACTGGGTGGATTACAAATAAAATGGCCGATGTATGCACACGGTAAGTGATGGCAAGGGAGAGTCCTTCGGTATGTTGGAGTTAAGGTGACTTAGAATTTTACAACGCCATCCCACTGGCCTTCGTGATGTGGTGGCCCGGAACAGCCATTATTATTATTGTTTTATTTAGGCACTTATCTACATTTCGCTTTGTTTAAGAGCCCTCTTACAGTCCACTAGCGCCGCCAATCGAAAAAATGTCATAACTCGTAAATAGAATCAAAAATACAAAATGTGGTCTATTATTACTGTAGAAAAGGCAATAAAGTAATTTTATAACACATTGTCAACACTTGAAATATAGCTGTTTAGCTAAATCGTGCATTTGTAACAAAAACGGCCGTTTTGATTCTATTTACGATATATGACATTTTTTCGATTGGCGGCGCTAGTGGACTGTAAAAGGCCTCTTAAGTTGTAACAAGATTATAAGTCATAAAAACACTATAACAAATACAAGGTGGAAAGGATATCATCGCACATATGGTTACCATTTGTTCAGTATATAATTCTGAAACAGGCGTTTCATACATTTTGACTGGTATTGCACTTTAGTAGAAGAAAAGAGCAATTTAATTAATTCCGATGAATGAAACGAACGATGGAACTATGAAAAGAGTCCCTCATATATGTCGGCGTAAAATTGAAAAACCCGTTAGGTTGTAATCTATCTAGCGAGATTGTAAACTCTCGAAAGATTTTCAAACGAACATATACAGACTGCTTACAATATAGCGCATTATTTTTCGGTAGATTAATAATCTGTAAAAGTGAAACCGTAATGTTGTGAAATGCATGCGACGGATGTATCTCGGCCCCCATAATCGAGACTTGGGGCAACGACGTTAGGTTAGTTAGGTTCCTTTAAACCCTGCAGACAGAAATAGGAGCCCCACGTAGCGGGACTCCGTCGACAACGTCGGATTATAAGTGCTTTCAGGTTAGGTTTTATTAATCGGTTTTTTCTCAGGAATGGTACATTATCTTTTCATGAGACTGGTAGGTACCATGGGGCAAAGGAGACCCCCCCTTCCCTCCCCCTCCACACCGCGCGAGTTGATTTCCGTCGCATACTTTTCACAATATTACGGTTTCACTTCGACAGATTACAATCTACCTAAAAATAATGTTATTTCAATTTCAATGCGCCATATTGTAAGCAGTGTATTCGTTTGACAATCCTTCGAGAGTTTACAATATTGGTAGTTGTATTACAATCTAACGGTTTTTACAATATGACGCTGACATATACACTCATTAACGGCTCCCATAACAAAAAAAAACACGATACCCACGTCATAACTTACAAAACAACCTCATCAATTTACTTTTAATATGTCCACAAACACGCTTTTCCAATTTTCAGCTAGAAAGCGTGACTCAAAACATCTATAATGACTATTTTACTTTTTTCAAAAGTCATTCAATCCTCGTTCGAGCGATCCACGCGACCTGATAGTGAAGTTAGTTTTGAACGCAATATAGCGTTTTTCAATCCCAGTTTTATTTGGGCACGGAAAAAATGTGAATTGTGATGTCTGACCGGTGTTGTAAATTGCTTTTAATTTCCTATATGCCGAGGGGAAATGGTGTTGGTAGTCTGTGATTTAATAAGATACTCTAAATAACATTCTATACTAATATTATTAAGCTGAAGAGTTTGTTTGTTTGTTTGAACAAGCTAATCTCAGGAACTACTGGTTGGAATTGAAAAAATCTTTTTGTGTTGGATAGTCCATTTATCGAGAAAGGTTATAGGCTATATATCATCACGCTATGACCAATAGGAGCGGAACATAAATGAAAAATGTTGCAAGAACGGGTTTTTTTTCCTTTCGTTTTATGTGACGCAGACAAAGTTGCGTGGGTCAGCTAGTTAAACATAAGTTTTCTTCACTTTCTCATACATAAAGTACCTACGGGTCAAACAAAATTGGAAAATGCAACTTTACCAGAGTGATGAGTTTCGTCATATCATCATCATCTGCCTAGCCTTTTCCCAACTTCGTTGGGGTTGGCTTCTAGTCTTACCGGATGCAGCTGAATACCAGTATTTTACATGGAGCGATTGCCTATCTGTAATCCACAACCCAGTTAGTACTGGGTAATCCGATAACACTTGGTAAGACTGATTGTCAGACTTTGGGCCACTGACTACCTGTAGCGACTGTCAAAGATCTACAAATGGCAGCCGGAATCACAGCGTAACGTGCTTTCCGAGGCACGTAGGAAACTCGGTATCTAAGGGTGATCACCCAGCCGGGGTTGCGGGCCTGTTCGAAAGAGATACCGCGGCCCCGGAACGTAAAAGGCGAGGAAGGAACATGGATGGTTTTTAGTCAGTAAAAGTCTGACACTCCCTCCCGCTCCGCCCAGAGTGGGGGGGGTCATATGATGATTTCCCATCCTTAAAAAAAAAAAAAAAAAAAAGGGTGATCACCCATCCAGAGACCAACCTAGGCAAGCACGGCTTAACCGAAGGATTGCCCCGAGTGTATATATACACTTCTGCTTTATAATATTCGTATAGATTGATATATTATTTGTTGTTGGAATAACTAAGATCGCGTTGAATTGATTATTAAAACAGGAATATTCTATACAACACATTTATTTGAAATAAGCATAATTATCATAATAAACATAATGAAACCCATGAAAGCGAAACAAGTGGTGTGCAATGAAGCGTTATCATCCAAGCGGACACCTGTCGCGTTCTCTTATCAGCGGGCGGATCAAAGGTGTCGCTTACTTTGCACGTAGGGCTACCAGCCTTCCGGGTCTGCCCGGACTTTTTCGAGTCCCGAATACTCGAAATACGTGTCGAGTATCGGACTATATCGGCTTGGTTGCATGTTGCTTACAATTTTTGCATAAGTTGCGAGTGCGTACTTTTGCCTTACTACATTTGTGTAAATTCTTGTTGGCGAGATTATAGGAATTGAAACTACATATATTATATTTTTTCAGCGGCGGTGGCCCAGCGGTGGCGGCCCCGACTTACGGACAGTAAGTCGTGGGTTCGAACCCAGACAGGCGTATTACTTTGTGTAATTTATTTCATCACCGCTGCTCTCAAAACGGTGAAGGAAAACATCGTGAGGAAACCGGCATGTCCTAGAACCAAAAATTCGAAGACATGTGACATCAACCAATCCGCACTGGGCCTGCGTGGTAGATTAAAGCCCATTCCCTCTCATTGATGAGTGGAGGCCGGGTCCCAGCTGTGGGAACATTATAGGCTGATGATGATGATGATGATGATTATATTTTTCACAACATTAATTTTATTGTTCAGATAAATCTGGCTGTATGACCCTGGGTCTAACCTGGTCTTGTCATACAGGGTGTAAACCACCTCATCACAAAGCCGTTAACCAAGCATTCTGTACATCAAACTAAGTAACTTTACGCGAAAATTATTGCTGGGAAACAACTTTTTTTTTTGAGGTTGTAAATCATGTTTTGTGGTATAACTCAATGTAACGCACTTAAGACATTGTGCTGATGGATGGATTGAATAGTAAGGGGGTCGTGGAGGTCTTAAAAGTCAAAATTTTACAAAAAAAACATGTATTTAAAAAAAAAGTTGTCAAAAAGTTGTAACTTTGAGCCCCCATATCTCCGTAACTAGAAGGTTCCCAGGTATGGTGTAGAACAAAAAAATGATCGCAATGAAGGGCAGAACAAGTGCCTTTCGGCTTCGTGAAGAGGTGTTTTACACCCTTTATATCATACACCGGACTTTTCACTAAACGCATTTATTTGGGATATAAACAAGTTAAATCACTTTCTAGAAACGAAACATTTAAAAGTACATTTTTGTTGAAAGGACTTTCTCCGCAAACATCACAATTATCAATCGAGATGGTAACCCTATTGGCGCTCGCTCCCCGCCGCCTGCGCCGCCCACATCCGACGGAGATGGATCTATACACATCTATAGATCTTTGTATTCTGTATAATAGTAATGGTAGAAGCATTTCCTTTTATGTTTCAGTGACGGTTCGGTTTGCTTTGACTATTCCGATCCAGACGGTCCCTTGCTGTCCGTCCGTCTCCAGTGACGCCCTAAGCCGAGATTCGTGTCACGCAGGGCCTTTAGCGTGTAATCTCTTAGTTTTAAGGCGCTTAGACGAGCTAAATTAGCAACTCTATTTGTGGTGGTTCAAACTTCGTTTGAAATGCTGTTAGAATAAAGTTCTAATCAGCTTGCACTACAAAGTGGTTGTTACGTCAGCCACTGCGGGCCAAATAGCCCGAAATGAGTGGTTTCGATCGATTTACAAAAAAAACTATTGTTTGGATTAAAAAACTGAAACAGTATCATGCTAATATATTGTTTGTACAATATTTGCCAAAAAATCAGAATGATCGCATGTATATCGATATGTTTTTTATTGGTTGAAAGATATTTTTATAGATAAGTTCGTGATTTCTTTTTATCGAGCCAAATTAATTGTATTATGTTCTTAAAACAGTATCATGCTAGCATATATCTTGAAGAATATCATATATTTTTCTGGTCTTGTTTATAGCAGCCAATCATATACTTTTAGTAATTATAAAACTCGCGTATAGCTCATGTAATCGCCTTAAGCCTCTGACTGGTGGCTTTACACAAAAGGCAAGAATCACAGCTATTTCTGGTAATAACTCAAGTCAAGATGCGAATAAATCATTAATTAGTTTGGAACGTTGTGGAGTAAAGGAGGTTGCAGCTAAATAATAATGTACAACCGCTTGGGCCGATCTTTAGGTTAAGCCGGGCTTGCCTTAGTTGGTCTGTGGATGGGTCACCACCTTTGTATCCCGAGTTTCCTCTGCGCCTCGGAAAGCGCGTTAAGCTGTTGGTCCCGGCTGTCATTTGTCCATCCTTGGCAGTCGTTACGGGTAGTTTGTGGCCCAAAAAGTCTGACAACCAGCCTTACCAAGGGGTATTGTATTACCCAGTATTAACTAGGTTGTGGAGGTCAGAAAGGCAGTCGCTCCATGTAAAATACTCGTTTTCAGATGCATCCAGTTAGACTGGAAGCCGACCCCATAGTAGGGAAATGGCTTGGCATAAGATGTTGTGAAGTAGAGGAGCAGGTCTATCTACGACCCCAAATGTTAAAAACTATATAGATTTCAATTGCAAATTTTAATCCAATTTTCCTCACGCATTTCCTTCCTGTGATAATTCAATCTGAATTAATAGTTACTGCATGTACGAGATTATACATATGACTAAATCAATTAATCGTTTGGCTGGTTACCCAAAGCTCTTAGAATTGACTCATCCTGCGTCATTCATACTCAAACGCCGTCTCATATCATTATTATGCTTTATACTTCGCTTTATGTATGTGTTAGAGACAAGAAGATGAATCGTCTTCTTGTTATAATTATGTTCTTAATTTTAGACCCAAAACGTTTGGAGGACTTCGAGCATTTCCGTAAACATCGATTAGTTCCGAAGTTTCATCAACATCATTATCACCCTAGCATATATGTGCCAAACTATGTTGGAGTCGGCTTCCTGTCTAACTGGATGCAGCTGTATACCTGCTGTATTTTACATGGAGCGATTGCATATCAGTGAGAGCAGCGGTGGCCCGGTGGTGGCGGCAGTAAGTCGTAGGTTCGAACCCAGGCAGGCGCATTATTTGTGTAATTTATTTCACCACCGCTGCTCTCAAAACGGTGCCGCGGTGAAGGAAAACATCGTGAGGAAACCGGCATGTCCTAGAACCAAAAATTCGAAGACATGTGACATCTACCAATCCGCACTGGGCCCGCGTGGTAGATTATAACCCATTCCCTCTCATTGAGAGGAGGCCGTGTCCCAGCAGTGGGAACATTATAGGCTGATGATGATGATGATGATGATTGCATATCTGACCTCCACAACACTGCTAGTACTGGGGCTTGACGTGTTTTCTGAGGCACAGAGGAAACTCGGTATGTAAGGGTTGTCACCCACCCACGGACCAACCTAGGCAAGCACGGCTTAACCTAAAGATCAACCCTGCGGCTGTTATTATTTAGCCACGAGCTCCTCCTTCGAAGTTTCATCAACACTGTAATTAAATTGTATTCCGTGAAATTGACTGCTATTATCCTAATTGTCTGAGCGTGGAGACGTCATGAGTTTAATTCCCAGGTTCGTTAACGTTTTTTTTTTACTTTTCACAAGGATTTTCTACAAGACTGTTTATCTGACTTTCAGCCACTGATATTTTGCTAATGGTATTGAAGAGTACAATAGGTAGCTAATGAAATAATAAATTCATTATCAATAAGTAGCCAGGTAATTGCTCCAATGCAGAAAAAAACAGATAAGAGACTACTTTACAGAAAATGATTAAAAAAACATACTTCAAAAGCTATCCAACCACAAACAAATAACTTCTGAAAACACATTTCAAATAAACAGGCAAAGTTTCCCAGATTTCGATTCGACGAATCGAATGCGAATAGAAGACAAAGACGCATCCGCATTGATTGAACAATGAGCAGCCCGTCACTGGCTGTCCCTCGTAAACGTAACGTTAAAATAAATGTATTACGAACATCAAAGGGAGGTTTATTGTTGTGATGTCATTCAAACAGGGAACACATTTCAAATAATCGAATTTATGTTGAAAGTGCTATCTCAATGTGACTCTTTTGTTTTTATCCGGGCATGAGTTGGTACTGTACTCGAAAACGTGGACTATTTTTAGGGTATCGTTGCCTATAGCAGAAAATGGAACCCTTTATAAATTCATCTTGTACGTCTGTCTGTCATAGCACTTTTAGTGCAGTACTGGTTGCAATACTCATTTGAAATTTGGAGTCTTCTTTTTACCGCTACACGAAATTACTAATAAAAAATTGGGGTGGCCCTCTCCATAGCCATACATATAATTGAAGTTTGTTTTTTTTCTACTTATACATACGAGTATACCTGCGAATATTGACAGCTCTTGAAAAGGTTCACTAGAGTTTCACCAAAAGTCCGTTGACAAAAAACTTATTAAAAACTTATTAAATTATTTATTTTAATTTTTTTTTTTAGTTATTTTAAAAACATTCGTTTCACAAATAATTATTTGGCAAATCCTTTTTTTATCAAATGCATCAGATGACATTGAATCATTTTTACATTTTTCTTTTCTTATTTAGATACAAATCACGTTTCTATAAAATAATTTACAGGCTAGTAAATTCATCTATGTGGTTTTTTCATTACTCATTTTAAAGAAAAAGTTTAGGAAATGCATAGTTTTTCACAACATGCAAACAAGCTTACTCCATGCACGCAGCAAGCATGCAACATGCAGCAGGCATAGTTTCTACCACGGCTTCGTCGACCACTTGTCTTTCATTGACATACCATGAAAAACTAATTCAATTTTGCTATTGAGTGCAATTTTTATTGACCTGTGCTACGGAACCCTTTTTATGCGACTCCGACTCCCACTTAGCTGGCTTATTTATGTTGTTCCGTTAAACTCACATAATGTCATCGAATAACAAATAAGATTATCTGCACTCTCCAAAGCGTAGATTTGTATGAAAAAAAACGGCAAAGAAACTCCTTGAACACTCTTTTAAATTAGAACATTGTTATAAAACGTATTGCAGTACCAGCCGGAGTGTGGAGTTTGGTGTCGGTGCTTATCCTTATTATGATCCAGTTGCTTTGACTGAGGCCCGGGACTCCACCAAAGCAGAAAGGAGACGTGCGGAAACCGACCAATCAAATTGGTTTAAATCTATATCACGTCTGTCGTGTCATCTATGATTGGTGGAATCTTGTACAGCTCCTCTCCGTTCTGCTGGTCTTTTCTTTGGTTGGTTCCGGCCATAAACTTTAGTCACGTTATCGCGTGGTAAATTGTGTTTACATAGGTAAATATTCTTCGTGATCTAATATTCAAATTTTTCTTGAAAAAGAACCTTGAATCATATCTGCGTGCCTAGATTTTATAGCCTTATTTTAGGTCAATTTTAGGTTATAAATAAAATAGACGTAGCGTGGTGACACGCTATATAAACTAAGTATAGTTATTTCTCTCTGAGGAACATTCGTTGAAAACACGCCAACATAAATCTAAAAGTTGAATTTTCGCTGCGGCAAAACAACGAAAGGGTTATATGAATCCAGCTGCCTGATTTGCTTTCGATTGTTTCTACCTCGTAGAATAAGAAGTTGTATTTGACAAGCAAAAATTGAAACTTTTAAAGAAAAAAATGCAAGCCTGCTGGATTCATAACCATTTCTTTAGAAACCTGAAATTCAAGTTTTACTGCAAAGAGTCTCGAATACCCTTGGTCTACCTCTAAAATAGGTCATTTTGTATCACAACTAATTCAAAATGGCGGTCTTCTTGCTTATATTTAAAGTGCATTAGGAAAGATTTTATTTACCATCTTTCATTGTTCGGAGATGGTAAAACTAAATTCTAGAAAGTTTTTACTCAAAAATACAGTGGGACCAACTGGTTTTTTTAAATATTTTGTCAGTTCCCGCTGTCTCCAATGGTGGGCCATTGGAGACAGCGGAAATTCACGAGATGTCTTTTGCATGAATTGTTTAGGAAATGAATTTCAAACCTAAATTGTCCCAGTCATTATTTGACAGTAATTTTAGGTATAGTATGACCACCTTAGGTAAGCGCTGCTAGTCAAGAATCTTGGTACATTTAATTTAGTCCTGTATTTTCCCGCCGGCACAGGTAAGTTGGTTGAAGAGTAGTGCGTGCTTTGACAAGTAATAATGCCCCTGAGTGTACACATCTTGAAGGAATCTAGATTGAAAGCCTGAGTGACATTTCATTAGGGTCCATTTCTTTTAGCTGAGCTTTTAACGAGAATTGTAACTTGTGACATAAATTCTGGTTTACTGTCTGTCAGTTACTATAACTATTAGTAAAGGTTACATTTTAGGTGAAAGCTTGTGTAGTAAAAGTTAAGAACTAGAAAGGTACTTAATTTGTAGGATCTAAAGAGCAGATAAAATGAGAAAGTAGGTTTTAACAAACACTTTTACACGTCGTCTTTTATTGAAACTAAATGAGGCCGTTGTTTTGTAACTGACTACAAAGACACAAAGACAAAAAACAAATACAGATGTCACACTCTTTTAAGGTTCAGACAAAATCTTTGTCGACTCACATGAGGACTATGCAGATACATAAGTGTCTGAGATGGTCTTTTGAAGAAAGAACCGCACAGATTTGAACCTGACTAGCCAGAGCAGAAATTGTCAGTTATTTAAGAATTCTATTAAGATCTCTTAACTGTGCTGAAATCTGAATTAGTGTAAACTATTTTAATCCTTAAGCTTAAATGTGCCTAGTCCATAAGGATTTTTATGAATAGCAAAAAAACTAGCTTAGTTTATGGTTAGAAAATACAATATATGACATCAATTCTCAAATTTATTAATTTACTTTCTAAGCTGATCCTACCAACGCAAGATATGTTTTAATAATTTGTAAACTTTTTAAATGAATTATGGTTTAATTCGCGCATTACAACACTATGGATGAAGTGCGCATGATGGATGTTTTGGATGTAATAGCCAGTTACCGACGGACAGACGAACTCCAGACGTTTACTATAAGCCTGTTTAGACGTAATCACGTCTTTTTCAAGCTTATCGATTACGTGCAAGACTTGGGTTAGTATACTATTTAATTAAATTAAGTATTTTTGTACAGTCAAGGAATGGAAGGGGAATTTTATATTATTTTTAATTGCACATTTTGTTTTGATACAAATACAGATGAATCGACATATTTTTACCAATTAAAACTATGTGTGGTGCGTTGTTATGCTTCGTGCAAATAGATATTCGGTAAAGGGTAACGATCGCTATTGAAATGCTATTGTCATATCTAGTTAAAACATTATTTCTAATAATTCGCTCAATATTCACGGTACAAACGTTTTCAATAAACAAACAATTCAAATTCTTCACAGCAGCTTCAGTAAGGGGCGCACGTAGTGGGGCAGGCAACGCCTTCGTAATAAATTCTGACCATTCCGAGCGTCTGCATGAACGACAGTCACGTGGAGCGATACCGACCATATCCCGACTAGTTATTAAACAGTTTTGTATCGTAACGTTGTTAGAAAATGCAGTAGAAAATAATTAATCTATGAAATACATCCTTGAACAGCTGTTTAATGAATTAACTGATAGATAACACGCAGGTCGATGAAAATACAAACAAACATGAAGAAGATTAATCTAGTTTTTAGCGCAGTCGTTCGTGATGAAACCCGCATGGCCAAAACCCAAATATTCGAAGGCATGACATGTGACGTTGACTAATCCAATCCACGTGGTACGACGCCCCAGCAGTGGGAACATTGTAATTGGAAAGGCTTTTTATGCTTGTGCTTAGCGAAACACTAAGATATATCTAACATCAGATCAATATAGAATGTAAGCAGTGAGTAGCCTTGTGGTGTAGACGGCCAAACCATAAGACTCGAGTTCAAATCCAAGACACGCAGCTCTGATTTTTCGGAATTATGTTGTACTTGTATTGTATAATAATCACTTACTTGCTCAAGGAAAATATAGTGAGAAATCCAACATGCCTGAGAGATATTTCTGGATGACATGTTAAGGGGCCGGCGGGGCATGCGAATATCATACAAACGTAATACTAGAATAATTTATAAATTAAACATGTTCTTAAGGTAGTGTGTATTTATTTCGCTTGGATTACATAATATCTACGAGTATGTTCCCAAATATATATTTTGAAAGTACAATGATACAAAGACGAGATATGAGGAATTAAAAATTTCTATAGAAAACTCATTTTTCTCATAACTCTTGTTTAAATCAGTATCCAATCAAAATATATATTTGGGAACCTAGATATTCTGTGATCCAATAGAAATGAATACACATTACCGTAGGAATATGTTTGATTTACAAATTATTTTGGTATTACGTTTGTATGAACTGCGCATGCTCCGCAGGCCTCTTAAGCCAAGTCAGAGGACCATGGGTGACATTAAAACTCTGACACCAGGTTAAGTACTTACCACACGATAAAAAAGAAGAAGAATGTAGACGTCAGCCCTGGTATAAAATCTCTGGCTGGTTTTTTTATTGCAAGGACAGAGAGAAGCAGAAAAGAAGAATCTCATATCAACAAATGTAAAATGCATGTGCGCTGGACAGCTGTTCCACAATTTCCCTCTTTTCTGCCTTCATCCTTTTTGCTCCTATATATAGGAATAAATTACAGGATTTTGAAAGCAGGGGCTTCCTATTGAAATGTAAATTTTTCGTCTACTAGCTTTATTTTTCTTGCAAGCTGAAAAAATGACCAACAAAAGCTTTGTTGCTGATCAAAAGCGTATTTTAACAGACATTCTTAGTAAACATACGGCATTTCTTCCTGCCAACGCAGAATTATCTCCACCTCCCGGTTCAAAGTAATCATTTGAGTAATTAAACACCGTTATTTGCAATTTTGAAACGATTTTTTTTTGTTTTATAAAGCTTCGGTAGCGGGCACCAAAAAACGATAACATAAATGAATACATGCATCCAAATAAAGATTTTAATAAACTTTCGGTTAATTTTCAACGTTTGGAATCAAAATTATATAAGTGTTCCTAAATTGAACCAAAGCAAACTTTCTTCTTTGATTGTCGATCGTAAATTTGGTTACCTCAGAAGTCTTTTTCGAGGGAGGAATTTGAGCACCAGATATCGCGTCCAGGCCTGATAAGGCATCCCATTGTTTGTCGAGCAGCACCACATTCGCAGTTAAACTGTATATCCTTTTATACTAATATTATAAAACTGAAGAGTTTGTTTGGTTGAACGCGATCGCATCAAGAACGAGTGGTTCTTTAATTTAATTTGAAAATTATTTAAGTGTTGAATAGCCCATTTATCGAGGAAGGCTTTTGTGCACGACACAGGAATAACCTAGGTACATAAGTGTTCAATAATAAGTGTTTAGCAATAAGATAGTGTTTGTATATAACTTGAAATAAATCATATTTTTTCTTTGCGTTTAATTACCTAGTCCGTAGACCTATACGAGTCAAAACTGTGTCAGAATATGTATTTATTTTTTCCCTATAAGAATATAAGTCTAATTAGTCAACTAAGTCATAGGACTAATTAGCAATCTCATAATTAGAATATTGTAAGTAAATGATTGTTCATCCCAGCCACTAGAGGCGCCACTTGTACCATCGGCAATAAAAGCTTAAGTACTAGAACACGTTACTGTAACGAGAGCCGTTTTTATAAAATTGATTATTTTTATGTGTAAAATTAAGATTATAAGACTGAAACTTATGTAATAAATATTAAGCAATATGTATGTATAGAATAGTAAATAAACATTGTAAGGGGTGTCCTACCACATGAAAATGCATGAGTTTAGGTTTCCCATACAAAAGAGCACCTGCGCTCTGATTGGTCAGGGGGCGTGGCGATTAGTGCCGTGTGCAAAATATGGCCTATAAAAAAGGAGCATTTTCGGTGGTCGGGCATTCCAAAAATCAGCATTGTACGAAGAACATCAATAAAGAAGCAGTATAAAAATCCAAGTCTTTATTTAGAAGAAGGAATCCCGGTGCCCTCCCCCGCTTATACTCTTCTGCCTACACCCTGCAAGCAAGGGATCTTCAGCCCCACAAATAATCTCCCAGTCGACGATTCACGCCCGCCATCAGCGACACGTCGCAGAACCAGGCTCAACTGAGCGGTCCTGTACATTATTGGTCCTTCGCAGCCGGATCGTCAGCCAGCATCAAGAAAAATGGTTCTAACACGCAGTCAAGACGGAGAACGAACGAAACGCCGGCTGGAAGAGCTGAGAACACCCACGGCCATAGAAGAGGCCGCATCAGGCAACCCCTCGACGAGTGACGCGCCGAACACCGCTACCGACACGTCGGGCACCAGCAGCGGAACAAACGGTTCGACCGCCACCACGTCGGGAACAGAAGACACGAGTGCCGCGTCCCATCAAGAAAAGACATCGCAGCACACGTTACGAAAAAAGGGCAACCGATCACGCTGTTCCGTAGTTTCACATAAAAAGAAACTAGCGGAGCTCAAAGCGAAAGAAAAACTCGCTGAATTAAAACTCGAGCAAACAAGAGCCGAGATGGAGTTACAACAAGTACGGGTCCAGCGACTTCAAGCAGAAGAAGACACCTCAGAAGACGACGAGGAAGGGGAAGACGACCTAGCTTCAGTCCGCATCAACACGTGGCTGAAAGAACCTGAAGCGGGCCACCCACAGTCATCACAAGAGGCGGAGAAGAAGCAGGAAGATCCCGTCGAAGTGACACCAACAAAAGAAGAATCACGTCAACCATTAATAGACGTGTCAACCCTCGCCGCCGCTCTCTCTCAAGCGGTACGAAGCACAAGGGAACCGCCAAAATACATTCAAGAACTACCGCTATTCAACGGAAGCTGCGCAGACTGGCTCGGCTTCAAGGCGGCATATGAAGAAACATTGAAATACTTCACGAGAACAGAAAACTTGGCGCGAATACGTCGTAGTCTACGGGGAACAGCGAAAGAAGCGGTTGGCTGTCTAATAGTGAGCCAACCAGATCCAGAGATCGTCATCGATGCCCTACAGAGAAGATTCGGAAGACCAGAAGCACTCATCCACGTCGAAATAGAGAAGCTCAAGTCACTGAACCGGGTCACAGACAGCCCAAGAGATCTGTGCATCTTCGCCGGTCGAGTGACGAACATAGTGGGCACCATCGAAGCGCTGAAGAAACCTCAATACCTACACAGTCCTGAAATGGCGCGAATAGTCAACGAAAAACTCACGCCTATACTGAAAAACAAGTGGTACGACTACGCCGCGCTGAAAAAAGGAGATATACCAGAGTTGAAGAAAGTCTCCATGTTCCTAAACGAAGAAGCGGACAAGTGTGGCGCCTACGCGCTACCAGAGATGACCAGCGACGACTCTACGGGAAAAGAGCGCAAGAATAAAAGAACAGAACGCACCTTCGCCGCGGAGAAGAGATCTTCATCGGACGACAACTGCCCGCAGTGTAAACAAAACCACAAACTACCTGACTGCCAGCAGTTCGTCGCTCTCGACACCAACGCAAGATGGGAGGTAGCAAAGAAGAATAACATCTGCTACCGCTGCCTACGTAGTAAACATCGCCGCATCCAATGCAGAGCTCCGCCATGTGGGAAACATGGGTGCCCCATGAGACACCATAAGCTGCTTCATCATGAGAAGAATCAAGACTCAACGGGCGACGCCACGAAGAAAGAAACGGCAGCGCCAGCGGTAGAAGTCACGTCAACAGCCAAGCCATGTGACCATCGACGCGCCTACCTCAAGATTGCGCCCGTCATAATAAAGGGGCCGCACTCCAGCATCGAGACATACGCATTACTAGACGAAGGCAGCACAGTCACACTGGTCGACGCATCGATAGCTGACGTCATCGGAGCCGACGGACCCACCAACACTATGTGGATCCAAGGCATCGGAAACGAGATGAGACACGACACCAGCAAGGTCATCAACCTCGCCATAAAGGGAAAATACGCAGAGGAAGAATACAAGATAGAAGCCGCGCGCACTGTTGAGAGATTGAACTTCACGCCAGAGACAGTGTACGACCGCCACCTGGAAGACTGCGAGCATCTGAACGACATCAAAGATCAGATCACATACGAACACGCCTCGCCCAAGCTGTTAATTGGTCAAGATAACTGGCACCTCATAGTGTCAAGAAAACTACGCACCGGACGTCGCAACCAGCCAGTTGCCTCCCTCACGCAACTCGGTTGGGTGCTGCATGGCTGTCACAGCTCACTATCAGCCACTGTAGCTTTCTGTGGAAAACTAAAAAACCAAGAAGAGGAGCCTTCGATTGAAGAGAAAATCAAGGATTATTTCAAACTTGAATCCTTGTGCATCGAACCAAAGAAACCAAAAGAAGATCCTGAACAGAGAGCCATACAGATATTGGAAGAAACGAGCAAGAGACTGCCCGACGGAAGATTTGAAACCGGTCTGCTGTGGAAAGAAAAGAACTTCTACATACCAAATAACTATAACGAAGCTGAGCGGCGCCTGCGTTCCCTAGAGAAAAAACCAGACAAAGATCAAGATCTGAAGATAAAATACGAAGAAAGAATAAATAACCTATTCAAATCCGGTTATGCAGAACGAGCACCCGTCCCAGCACCAGAGGGAAAGACCTGGTACTTGCCCCACTTCCCGGTCATCAACCCAGCGAAACCACACAAGCCGCCTCGACTGGTTCACGACGCGTCTGCCAAGGGCACCGGCATGTGTCTCAACGACATGCTATACCCAGGGCCGGACCTCCTACAGTCCCTCCCTGGAGTGATTATGCGATTCAGACAATACGCATACGCAGTCAGTGGAGACATCAAAGAAATGTTTATGCAGGTGAAGATCAGACAAGAAGACAGAGACGCTCTCAGATTCCTGTGGAGAGGCGAACGGCGGGAGGGCAAACCGGAAGAATATCGCATGACGTCGGTCATATTCGGATCCACGTCATCACCATGCACCGCTCTCTACATAAAAAACAAGAATGCGAGCGAGTTTGCATCCACTTACCCAGCGGCAGCAGCAGCAATACAGAAGAACCACTACATGGACGACTACCTACAAAGCTTCCCCACTATCACGGAAGCGAGGGAAACAACAAAAACAGTCGATTTCATACACAAGAAGGCAGGGTTCGTGCTAGATGGGTGGACATCAAACGACGTGAGAACCATAGAAGAATTCAACCCACCAGAACAAAACAAGTCAGCCACAGTGAGCCTAGGTGGCACCGAAACCGAGAAAACGCTCGGGCTACTCTGGTACGTGAAAGAAGATCACATCGGGTTCAACACAAACACGATCAAGATACCGGCAGAGGTCAGAGAAAACCAGCGCTCTCCAACAAAACGAGAGGCCCTCAGCATTATAATGGCGCTCTTCGACCCACTGGGGCTGATATCGCCAATCACCACTCCAGCCAAGAGAATATTCCAAGACACCTGGAGCTACAAAACCGACTGGGATGACCCCATACCAACAGAGCTGGAAGAAAGATGGAAAAATTGGATGACGTCACTCAGCACAATCAAACAGCTGAGAGTCCCACGGTGTTATGACGTCGAACCCAGCATCTCACGACAGCTGCACACCTTCGTCGACGCGAGCGAGCAAGCCTACGCCGCCGCCACGTACTGGAGAACAGAAAGAGCCGACGGCAGCGTGCACGTAGCCCTAGCGGCAGCCAAGAGCCGTGTGACACCACTAAAACCAGTGTCCATGCCCAGGCTCGAACTACAAGCCGCCTTGCTGGGCGCCCGCCTCGCACAAACCGTCAGAAGAGAGCACGAGTACGAGGTCGCAAGTCAGACGTACTGGAGCGACTCACGCACAGCACTAGTGTGGATCCGATCAGAGCCACGCACCTACAAGTCATTCGTGGCCCATCGCCTCGCCGAAATAGAAGAAACAACAAAGAAAAACGAGTGGCGATGGCTATCAACAAAAGACAACGTAGCTGACGACGCAACGCGAGAGACGCCAGACAACTTCACTGCCACTCACAGATGGTTTCAAGGACCCTCATTCCTGCGAAACCCCGAATCCCAGTGGCCCCAGGAAGAAAAAACGGTGAAATACGACACCGGAGAAGAAAAAGAAAAATGCAACCTACAACAGCTGGAGAGCAGCCCAGGTCAGAGCCCTCTCCCTCACATAGAAAAGTTCTCCAAGTGGCTTCGACTCATAAGAACAACAGCAAGAGTGTTACAATTCATCGAACTCTGCCGACCCCGCAAAAGTATAGTCGCAGCTGCAAGAAAACGCACGATGAAAACAAAGGTCAACGACCCCGACTGGCGAAAAACAAAGAAAAAACCAACCCCAGCGCGAGTGACAAACGACTCGCCCCGCGCCACCGTTCGCTACCACGAGATACCCGCCTCGTACCTAACAAGGGCGGAAAACCTGTGGATAAAAGCAAGTCAAAAGGAGAGCTTCACAGCTGAGATCGACCGCATAACCAGAGGTCATCCACCTAGCAACAACGATCGTCTATGTCAGCTCAGCGTGTACATCGACGAAGAGGGCATCATACGCCTGAGAGGACGAGTGAACGCAGCGCAAAACATACAAGAAGATACCTCCAATCCTCCCATATTGGAAGGTAAACAAACCTACACTCGCCTGTACATAGCTTATGTACATGAAAAACTACATCACGGCGGTGTGGAAATGATCGTGAACGAGTTACGACAACGACTGTGGATATTGAAACTACGTCCGGCAGTAAGAAACACAATAAAGAGCTGCCTACCGTGCCGCATCAAGAAGGCGCGACCAGCTGTTCCTCTCACGGGCGACCTACCAGCTGCACGCCTGGCACACCACGCGCGACCGTTCACATTCACTGGACTCGACTACCTCGGCCCAATCGAAGTAACAGTCGCTCGCCACCACGAGAAAAGGTACGGCGCGCTCTTCACCTGCATGACCTCCAGGGCGATCCATATAGAGATCGCACACTCGCTGAGCGCCGACTCAGCGATATCGGCACTAAGAAGATTCATGGCCAGACGAGGCTGCCCCAAGGAAATGTGGAGCGACAACGCCACATGCTTCAAAGCAGCAGAGAAGGAACTCTGCGAAGCCGCACTCGAAGCCATGCACCACGAGACCGCGTGCCACCCCATCAAGTGGAGATATATTCCACCCTCAGCACCATTCATGGGAGGAACATGGGAGAGAATGGTACGGTCAGTAAAAGAAGCCCTGCGCGTCACATTGAACGAGCGATACCCGAGCGACGAGACGCTGTCCACGCTGCTGGTCGAAGTCGAGAACACGGTCAACTCACGACCCCTGACCCACGTCTCTGTCGACCCCCAAGAGCCAGAAGCCTTGACGCCGAACCACATACTCATCGGGCCTAATTCCCACGTCCCGGTGCCCGGCCACTTCGAAGAAAGCGACGTCACAGCTCGCCAGCAATGGAAGCGAGCCCAGGTGTTGGCCGACATGTTCTGGAGAAGATGGGTCAAGGAGTACTTGCCACTACTTCAGCAGCGGCGGGAGCCAACCAGCACAGGCAGCCAACCTAAAGTGGGTGACCTAGTCATCATCTGCGACAGCAACCTGCCACGGAACACATGGCCACGAGGAATCATCAGCCAGCTGTACCCGGGAGCCGACGGGGAGGTTCGAGTCGTGGACGTCACCACCAGCAGCGGCCACATCCTGCGTCGCCCTACCAGGAAGATCGTCGTACTACCAACGGAGTCGCGGCCTCGCGACGGCGGGAGAATGTGCACGACACAGGAATAACCTAGGTACATAAGTGTTCAATAATAAGTGTTTAGCAATAAGATAGTGTCTGTATATAACTTGAAATAAATCATATTTTTTCTTTGCGTTTAATTACCTAGTCCGTAGACCTATAAGAGTCAAAACTGTGTCAGAATATGTATTTATTTTTTCCCTATAAGAATATAAGTCTAATTAGTCAACTAAGTCATAGGACTAATTAGCAATCTCATAATTAGAATATTGTAAGTAAATGATTGTTCATCCCAGCCACTAGAGGCGCCACTTGTACCATCGGCAATAAAAGCTTAAGTACTAGAACACGTTACTGTAACGAGAGCCGTTTTTATAAAATTGATTATTTTTATGTGTAAAATTAAGATTATAAGACTGAAACTTATGTAATAAATAGAGTTAAGCAATATGTATGTATAGAATAGTAAATAAACATTGTAAGGGGTGTCCTACCACATGAAAATGCATGAGTTTAGGTTTCCCATACAAAAGAGCACCTGCGCTCTGATTGGTCAGGGGGCGTGGCGATTAGTGCCGTGTGCAAAATATGGCCTATAAAAAAGGAGCATTTTCGGTGGTCGGGCATTCCAAAAATCAGCATTGTACGAAGAACATCAATAAAGAAGCAGTATAAAAATCCAAGTCTTTATTTAGAAGAAGGAATCCCGGTGCCCTCCCCCGCTTATACTCTTCTGCCTACACCCTGCAAGCAAGGGATCTTCAGCCCCACAAATAATCTCCCAGTCGACGATTCACGCCCGCCATCAGCGACACGTCGCAGAACCAGGCTCAACTGAGCGGTCCTGTACAGCTTTATGGTATATAACATCACTCTACGGCACATAGGAGCGGAGCTAAAAATGTTTCAAAAATGGATAAAACAGAATTTTTTTAAAAATGAGAATGGATGAATGTGGCGGGAAATAGCTAGTTTTGTCTATACATAACCAACGACCAACTTACAACCTAGATAGCACAAATGAGCCATACGGTCCGAATTGTTTCAAACATGCCGAAGAACTAAAGTTTCCGAATTCCGACCATTTCTCAAGTTAAACGAGTTAGGCATTTACTTGTAACAGTCACGTTGTATTTCTCCAACAACTGTGACACGATAGTTAGCTGTATGTTATCGGTTGCCCTATCTTCTACGATTTATAGACATATATAAGAACCTTGGGAACTGTTTTTGGGA
This sequence comes from Xestia c-nigrum, assembly GCA_916618015.1. NCBI lineage: Eukaryota > Metazoa > Arthropoda > Insecta > Lepidoptera > Noctuidae > Xestia > Xestia c-nigrum. The sequence goes on from OU745260.1 coordinate 21,408,511, forward strand.
ACGATTAGGGTTATCTGCGAAAAGGCGGAAAATATCAGGATTCTAAAAAGTGTCTTTGGAATTATATGAACAGAAAATTAGTTTTAAATATTTTCTTACTTATTTGTTTTCTGTGAAACGACGTTTTACGTGTGAAAGAAAGAAAGAAAGAAAATTGTGTTGATTTGGCATTAAAATACCTATAAAATTTTACACAATACATAAACAAACAGCTTATAATGCCAAAAAGGCCTCAGCTCAGCATTTACCACTATAATACTAGAAATAGGGACCAACTAGTTCAGCCAGGTTTCAGGCTTGCTAAAGTAGATTCATCTTTCATGGGGTTCTGTTTAAAATGTTACAATAAAATACCTCCCCACATTCTACAACTGAATGAGACGAAATTTAAATCTTGTGTAAAACGCACACTATGTAGGCAAGCATATTATAAGCTGGGAGATTACATTGAGGATAAAAATGCTTGGCTAAATGCTGGTCCTGCTCCGCAACCATAGCTGCATAGGTGCAAACTTATTGGACAATATTATTGTGGTAGCTGCAGAAGATTGTAAATATATTCTTGCATTGTATAGATTCCATCTCTTAGTATTGTATAATTGCATAGCACATGTGTGAGTACCATGTACTGTAAAGCTACCATTTGCATTTAGTTATCTTTCATTGACTTGAATATGCCTTGGTGGCTGAGAGAATGTCATGCTCGCTTAAATGTCTTGCTGATGGTGGCGGGTGGGTCGGGTCATTTAGTTCCCTTCAATATGGTTGAATTGAATGGCGCTGATCCATGCGTCATGTTCGTGAACGGGCGCTGTCAGTCGGGACTGGTCATCTCTTAGCTGCCATGGATCATTTGAATTGCTTTATTTTATAAATTGTTGATTTATTTCTTTTTTTTACTCTGGACGCTCTTATTCTGCTCGTCTTTCTACATCGTTCTCACATATATGTATAATCTCAACATGAAAGATGTAACCAAGATTTTGTAAGAACATTTTTGATTGAAAAGAGTGTCCATGGAGTTTCTTGCCCGTTCTTCTCCATAGAGATCTACGCTAGGGAATGGGCAACTACAGTACATTCTCAAGTTATTATGCCTTGTGTCTGTGACTGTAGCCTTTTTTTTTTCGTATTATCGACATTCAAAAGTGCCGTAATGGTCTAGTTGAAATAAATGATTTGAGTTTGAGTTTGAGTTTGAGTTTGATTTATGTCAGATTGCATTAAGTTTTAAATAAACTAAATAATAATAATAATAAAATATCTGGAGAAACTGAATTTATATTTCTGTTTGAAGATGAGTTACATAGTAAAATGTTTTATTAATGATGACATCATTGACACCTTTTTAGGTTTGTAGTTATGCTTAATAATAACAGCGTCTCGAGTCGAACTTCGGGTTAAGCTACGTATGTCTAGGTTGGGCCGTGGATGGGTGACCAGCCTTGACATACCGAACTTCCTCTGTACTTCGGAAAGAACGTTGTTCCCGGCTGTCATTTGTAGATCTTTGACAATCGTTACAGGTAGAAAGTGGCCTGGAAGTCCATAGCAACCAGTCTTACCAAGGGGTATGCAATACCTAAGTACAATATGATACTTAAACACATTATGTAGGTATACCTCGTACCGTATTTACCAGCGTGTGGTTTGCGCCAGAATCCTCAAATTGTTTGCAAAGTCAGCAAATGTTTGGAAGTGGCGCACTGTACGAACAGCGCTCCTGCTTGATTAAGAGCTTACCTATGTAGTATGCGGAATTGCTAATAACCTACTTAAGTTACTTGTTTGTGTTAAGCATAGTTAAGTTTATGTACACTGTTGAATAGCTCGGTTTGAGAATTACGATAACCGAAAAAGATTGAGTTAGGACCCGTTCAAAAATCTTCCATCATCTGCCTACCATTTATTTATTTAAATAATATATATATATATTTAAACTTCATAAACAAGAGTGGTACTTATGCAAAGAACACCGGTCAAAGCTCGAACAAATTTTTGTTGATATTTTATTTTAGCGTCTGCCCATGAAAATTATATAAAAGTATAGAGTTTGAATTCCTGAAGAGTTTTGTCTTCAGTCATATTTTTCTAGGAAGTCAGGATTTAAAGATATTCCAGTTTGAAGTTTTAGAGGTTATATCTTGTTAACAACAGACTATTCGAAAAATAAATCTAAAAATATCTTAACTCACTTTAAATACATTAATATAAATGCATTTATTTACAACTAGCTGCGCCACGCGAAGTTTAGAAGAATATAAGGATAGTGGGAGAATAGTTTAAGGACTCCGTATTTAGAATATTAAGTCCAACAGACGTCCGTAGGTCTGCCACATGGCTCACATGGTCACACGAGACATAATTAGGTACTTACCTACTTAAATAAATGATCAGAAGAATATTTATTTAATTACCTTAGTCAACTATCTATAGGGCAGTTAGTTAGAGATATATTTTGATAAATAAATCGCCAACCTGTCTTGAGCAAGCGTGGAGATCAATGTTCGTGCCTTCTCTGGTGAGAAAAGGCCTTTGCCCTGCAGTGGGACAGTAATAGGCTGGTATTATTATTATTAATATTTTTCATGGTGAATACTAAACTTACTTTTAAAATCAATTCTGTGAAAGTAGAGAGAAAATGGGATATGTGTTGTGCTTAGTCATTTAAAAAATAAAACAATTCTGTTAAAACCATAAAGTAATTTATTCTGTCAATTCTTATTATTGCCTACCCTAGCTCTAAATCACAGCCTGCATTCGATTCTTCATTAATCTGATCAGGTTTTTGACGGTGCCTTGAGGAATTCTGTCCCACCCGTCTGTTAACGCGGCCTTCAATGCTTTTATCAATCAATCATTTCATTTTCAGGCATCTTAAGGCCCATAGATAAGATACACAACATTACATTACAACTTAGAAATATACTAATACATACAAAATATAACTTATAAACTATGAACACATGAAGTGACGGCGTCGTGTCACGTAGCCTGCCGCGAAAACGTCGGTAGACAACAACCTTCGGCCAAAACTCTTCCTTGAGAAACTTGTCGAGAAATTGTGTCGGAACTCGCACCACAAACGACTTGAAGTTGGTGTTGTGACGCGACTCCAACTTCTCGACCCTCAAGGTCCAGCTGGTCTTCATCTTCATGTACTCTACGACCTACTCAACTTTCGTGGAGTGATGCAGTCGGGGCACATAAAGCAACGTCGTAGTTGGTATTGCTGGACGCAGCAGCATATTTTATACTGACAGTCCAGTACCGCATTGATTGCGACAAGTAGGCTTTTTCTTCTTCTTCTGAACTAAGGTGAAGCCGTCCTCATCACACTTCTGCTGGGCTGGACAGCGCTGTACCGGATTCCTCGGAAGGGTATCACAGCGACGGTTCTACTTTCCCCCTTTCTGCTGCTTAGGTTGTTTTGCAGCTGAATCGTTTTATGGTTGAAGGGACTGAATTTCTGCCCAGGACCCTTCTCTTGAGCTCGTCCCATAAGCGTTCGATATCAGTCCATATCTGGACTCGACCAGTCCATCGCCCGTATGTATATTCACTTCATTCAGGAACTTTCGAATGATACGCGCCGTGTGACATCTTCAGCCCCTTCAGGCGCGAAAACAAGCGTGGCTTTTTCCTCTAAAGAGATACCAGCCCATTATACTACGTACAATACAATACACACTTTATTATTATTCTATGTACCTATTATGAAAAGACAATTCGTGACACAATACAATGATGTCTGTGATGGAAGGCCATAACTCTATTTAAGGCTTTTCACGGCCGATAAGGCCTCAAATGAAGATGCGGATTTCAACAAGTATGCAAACTATTCGTAGAAAACATCGTTTTTGAGGCCAAACGCCCTTCTATCTAAGTGTATCTGGTGGCTACGGGCGACTTATACAGAATTTCTTGCTGAATTCGAATCAATGTTTAACTGAGTTTTGGCAAAAATGTTAGTTATGGCCTTTCACCGTATGACGGTACAGCGCATGTCATTAAGCAGGTTGACAAATTAATAAAATGTCATGTTTTTTTTTTGTTGGAGATGACATTAAAGGTGGACACACACTTATCAATACTAAAATAAAAAAAAAAGCATGAAATATTTTATTCTCATACGTATGATGTCATTTATTCGTACGATTCGACGCGGATAAGTGTGCTAGGTTTTATAATATTTCATACAAGTTATTCTAAAATTCGATTCTTTCGGCGCGGTCGATTGTTTCGACGCGGATAAGTGTGCGTTCACCTTAAAAGTATATCTTAGCCAAAAGCCATGAAGTCAATCCAGGAAGAAAAAAAGTAAGACATGATTATTTTTCTCATTCATCATTATTCTAGTCAATTGAGCTTATAATAATGAGGAATTTTTTTAGAGACTTCGTTAGACCTTAAGTTTGATTTGATAAATCTTAGTAAATTATTTCGTAGGCATCTATCACGGTGACATACGTAGACGCTCAATAATTTCATCAACAATTGATTCGCCCGGGTTCTTTAATGCCACAAAGCATTCTCTACCAGTCAACCTTTCGGTCACATAGGACAGCAGTGTGATAGAGAACAATAAAACTAAATAAATTAGTAAAATACCATATCCCAACTCTGTTGGGGTCGGCTTCCAGTCTAACTGGAATGCAGCTGAATACTAGTATTTTACTTGTAAAGACTGCCTATCTGACCCAACCCAGTTAGTACTGAGTAATACGATACCCCTTGCTAAGACTGGTTATCAGACATTCGGGCCACTGACAACTTAAAACGACTATAAACTTGCCGAGGCACGGAGGAAACTCGGCGTGTTCAAGAACCGTCTGCGGGGCAGTTTATGCCTCGTCAGTCCTCGTTGATGGCAAACGCGATTGCTGAGCATTTTGTATCAGGTCTAGCTAGATGTTATTGAGCGTTTCCAACAAAGATATGTCAGTACTAGCCTCAGAGTTTAAATGTGTGTCCGATTGCTAGCAATAGGTTCGATACTAATTGTTGTTGTGCTGATGAAACGAAACATATACTATTATTTTCCATCCAAAAATAATACAAGTATAAAGCTTTCCCGTCTCATTCCGAAACTCGTCGAATCTATAGGCAAACTTATGAAAAGCAAGTTGGCGAAACAAAGTCTAAAATGAAATGAAGAAACCTGCATTGGACGGATTTAGCGGTATAAACAAGGAAGGGCACAAACCAAAATTTATAAACACGGCCAATTGACGTCATTACAGATTTGCTACACGAGGCTTAAAAGTAACACTGCAAATGGTTCAAATTCGCTTGACAATCCTACACACTCTGTCTAACCTTTTGTCACCCATATTAGAGTCGTCTTCCAATCTAACTGGATGAAACTAGACTTGGTAATAATTGGTTGCCAGACTCTCTTTCCCAAACTGGCCAGGGTTATTGGGCTTTCCTGTCAGAAATTTATCAGAAACAACCAAAAATAATTTAAAAATCCTCATAACGAACCCGCACGGCACTTATTCTCCTGGGAAGTTGCGCCTTTGACCCCCAATATCTCCGTAACTAGAAGGTTCCCAAGTATGGTGTCGAACAAAATAATGATCGCAATGACGGGGAAAACAAGTAACTTTCGGCTTCGTTAAGGGGTATTTACACCCTTTATAGGTACTTCTGCCTAACCCTACGGCGAATATAGGTGTGATATTATGTGGCTCAGCAGCAAAGTTTGTAAACAGAAGCGATTGACGTCATCACAGAGTTGCTCCACGACAATGAGGGGCTTACAATGAATAAAATTACATTTTAAGTACACGAAAAGACGTAACGAACGTACTAAGTTATTCAACGTCTCTTGTTTCGGCAATAATTTGTAATAATTACAAGAACTCATTAAACATAACAGCTTGTAGTCCTCGATAGAATTACAAATACAAAAATACAAAAAAAAAATTTTTCATTACTAGCTGACCCATGCGACTTCGTCTGCGACACATATGAGATAAAAACGAAAGGAAAAAACCCCGTTTTTGCAACATTTTTCATTTCTGCTCCGCTCCTAATAATCTCAGCGTGATGTTATATAGCCTATAGCCTTCCTCGATAAATGGACTATCCAACACAAACAGATTTTTTTAATTCGAGCTGGTAGTTCCTGAGATTAGCGCGTTCAACCAAATAAACAAACTCTTCTGCTTTATAATATTATATAGTAAAGATTTATACATTATAGAGTTGGTGGCGTCTCCATTTAAGCATATCCTTATATCTTACTATTAGTGTAAAATGTTATTAAACAAAAGTTAAAGTTAAAAAAGTTAAAAGTTTGCTTTTTAGAAGAGAGAATTGGAGACCCATAGTACACCCATTACACCAGGAAATATGGGCAAGCCTATTGCCGGCGACCGCGAACAAGTTCCAAGCTCCTTCTCAAAAATATCTGATGGAGAAATCCAGTATTCCTTTGCTTTACCTGAAAATTGAACTCAAAACAAAACTCATGCAGACATTCAGGCAGTCATTTAGACCCTTTTTTTTTGGGATGGGAAATCATCAAATTTCTTCTCCCACTCTGGGCGGAGCGGGAGGGAGTGTCAGACTCTTACTGACTAAAACCCATCCATGTTCCTTCCTCGCCCTTTATGTTCCGGGGCCGCGGTATCTCTTTCGAACAGGCCAGCAACCCCGGCAGGCTTCGGCCCTTGCGGGCCCCTCCCCTTATGCTGTCATCTCTTTGAGGCGCACGTGGAACACGAACGCGCCGTCGACACGGCCTGTCGTCGTCGTTAGACGGACGGACGGCTAGCTAGCCCCTACTACAATAACTCATAATTATACAAGCTTCAGCTGGGTAACGAACCTGATTGTCTAAAATACACAGCACATACAGTGATTTTAACCGACTTCGGAACAAGGAGAAGGACGAACTACAGTAGTTTCACAGTTTTTATATCTTGTGACTGGGACTGTAGCTACTTTTATATGTCCTCTTTGTTTCGACAATTCAAAAGTGCCTGTAATTGGCCTACTTGAAATAAATCCTTTGATTTTGATTTTGATATTGAGCATCTCTTTTTTTATTACATTAAAAAAAACTCACGGATCACTAGTCGTTTTTCGTCGATTTTCGTGTTTCATTTTTCATTTGGTAGAGGCAGCTTGTGCGGTGGTCCCATATAAATTGTATAAACTTTATTTTTATTATTTTGTTTGTCCCAATAGTGCAAAACTCAAAGTATTACAAGTCATTATAATAATAGCAGATTGAGTGAAAGGTAAATTGCTGTTTACGATTTATGACGTTTTAAAAAAAGAGCTACTAACTAGATCTCGTTCAAACCAATTTTCGGTGGAAGTTTACATAGTAATTTACGTCACATATTTTTTTTAGTTTGATCGTTCTCTTATTTTAGAAGTTACAGGGGGTGGGACACATTTTACCACTTTGGAAGTATAGGATTGTTTTTTTTCTATTTTTGTGTGAAAATCTTATTGCGGTTTGCAGAATACATCTACTCACCAAGTTTCAACTGCATAGTTCTTATAGTTTCGGAAAAAAGTTGCTGTGACATACAGACGGACAGACAGACAGACATGACGAATCTATAAGGTTTCCGTTTTTGCCATTCGGCTACGGAACCCCGAAAAGTTAAGAATTTTGGAAAATGATGAACGTAACAATACCGATAACATATTTTGAAAACTCTTAATAAAAAAATATTTTGTCGAATTTACCCCTCACCGTTGCCATACATTTTTCACAAGAAAACCGAACAGTCCATGTTCTTTTATATTATGACAACAATTTATGTTCGATAAGTCCTGTAAAAAAACCAAATTAAAATAAAAACATTTTACCAATGAAACAAACAAAGACAACGACTTCCGAAAGTTATTGTTTATTAAACACTGTTTTTAGGCTTTCACGGTTTAAAACTAAACTTATATTGTCACTTACGGGATATATTTCGAGATAATTTATTATTTTGAGCTCCCGATATTTCGACGCTGTTGCAAGCGCCATGATCGCAGGTTGACTGGAGAATTGTTACGAGCAGACAAATCTTTCTACCCTCTTTCTTTTCTTTGTCCAGGTTTATGAATGTTGCAAGCGCCATGATCGCGAGAACCCGCGATCATGGCGCTTGCTACAGCGTCGTGTGTTTCTTTGGAAATCGGGTAATTCTGTACATGTGTGTGTAACTAAGCAAATAACATTTGCTCCTACCGGGATTTGAACCCGGAATCCCAAGAACGTAATGCAGCCTCACTTGAAAACGTCACACGCTCACGGCAAACGAGAATGCTTTGCCACTCGTAAAGGTTAAAATAATAAACTTATATTGTACGGAAAATAGCCCGTAAGTGACAATATAAGTTTAGTTTTAAACCGTGAAAGACTAAAACAGTGGTTAAAATAATAAATAAGAATAAAAAATAAAATAAATAAATAAATATCGCTGGACATTAACACACAGCGCCACCCAGTGCCACACTAAGCAAAGCTTGTGTCGTGGACACTAGATAGTTGACATACTACATATATACTTTTTTGTTTGTAAATACATACTTATTATACATATGAACATCCATGACTCGGAAACAGATGTCCGTGCTCATCACACAAACATTTGCTCCTACCGGGATTCGAACCCAGGACCCTAAGAACGTAAGGCAGCGTCACTACCACTACGCCAATCGGGTCGTCAAATGTATAATGTTTGATTATGCTGCTAAAATGTCAACATTTTGCATCATCTGTAGGTAACTACGCGACCAAGAAACCAAGGCTTACTGTAGCCGTCAATACCTACCACAAACCATAAATTAGGTTTACAACCTCTATTAAAACAGGTATAACACTACGTAACCACATCTGTTTCACAAATAAAACTAATTTATATTCTTTCCCATTAATCTTGATGAATCTAAATCTCATTTGAGACAAAAAGAAAGAAATAAAAACGTATCAGCTGGGTAGCATCGTGTAGAAATCGTAAAAGTCGGTAAAGAGGTGTAATGTATTAATTAATTTTTGTTTTTCTACTAGTTTATTTTGGGTGAAAAACTGTGATTACTTTGTTAGACTGTGAAACCCTGTTGTTTTTCAATGGCGTACATTATTATTCAATCATTTGGAATTGATTTTTCATTCAGTGGTATTGACATTTATATAAGTGGATAAACAAATTTCGACGACCCGAATAGCGCAGCGGTAGTGAAGCTGCCTTACGTCCTTAGGGTTCTGGGTTCGAATCCCGGTAGGAGCAAATGTTTGTGTGATGAGCATGGACATTTGTTTCAGAGTCATGGATATTTATATGTATAATAAGTATGTATTTACAAACAAATAAAATATATGTATGTAGTATATCAACTGTCTGGTGACCACGACACAAGCCCTGCTTAGTGTGGCACTAGATGGCGCTGTGTGTAATGTCCAGTCATATTTATTTATTTATATAAACAGTTACACACCCCTTCCTTCTTCTGCGGTGATTACAGAAGTGGTGTTTTTTGTGATTGTGATTATTATAGAAGCCACTGAAAAATAAGTTTTTATGATATTATCGTCTTGTAGCTATTTAGTATTTTAACGGTATTTTAGAACGATGAGCTCGTGGTCAAATAATAACAGCCGTAGGGTCAATCTTCAGGTTAAGCCACCCTTGCCTAGACGATCTAAAAACTCATCATCAAAAGCATCCCCAATGTCTGTAAGCTGTTGCCTATGTTCAGTTATTTTAGTTAGGTAGCTTTGCATGCTCTCCGCCTCACTCAGCCTCACACCAAATATCGTTCTTATCAATCCTAGTCTCCTGCACAAACCCTTATCTTCGTAAGCGCGTTGCAAGCCATTCCATAATTCATATGCGGTCTTCGCATTACGAATGTGTGGCAACGCGGACGGACCGACCGATAAGCAAATTTTAGCCAACGCCTTTTGATTCTTCTTAGGTTCTTTGTTTCCTTTTTCGGTTTCTATGCAATCGTATAGGTCTTCGTGCATGAAAACATTTTTCAGCATGAACTTCCGCTGGTTATAGTCTTCGATGCCTCGCAGCTTCTCATTCTGCAGTCCCATCAAAGCCATGGTAGTTGTGACGAACGGCGTGGTGGCCATAAAAAAACAAAAGACGATCTCACGATATATTTTTTTTCGAACGTAATGGGTATGAAGAAATAATTACGTCGCAGCTAGTGGCAAACAGACTGGGCCGATAACCTGATTGTTTTTGGGGCGATTCAATTATAGAACAGTTAGAATAAATCAACAAGAAGGGCACGGATACAAATATCTTTTTACACAGTCATTACCAGAGAGAGAAATAGAAACGTCAAACTCGCTTCACTTACATAGACAATATTGTGGCCGTTGAAAAACGTTCCAATAGCTTGTCTATGCTGCCTTGTATGTAGAGTTTACGTTTCGCTTTAAAACAACAAAATCAAAAATAACCTCTTAATGTACCATTCCACAATCAAATCGGCATAGCAAACGACCCTTCACGGTGAAATGAGTACACGAATCCCAAATATAGCTGGCATCACGTGATGTCAGGTCTATTGTGGTAATACCCAGCGCGCATTGACGTCATACTCGTAAACCGAGTACTCGGGTATTGCAAGCGCCAAATACTCACAAGTATGTAACTATAAAACAAAACGCACAGTACGAGCTCGTATTTCCGTACTGGACCGAATGGGAGAAAAGAAACTGGTGAGTTGTTTTTGGTTTTGGGGAATTTTGACGGTGAATGCAGTTAATGTTTGTTCTTAAGGCTGATGGTTCAAGGTAGCCTGCGAAATTCAAATTTTCCATATTTTTTTTTAAATTTGCAGGGCAGTGCCAAGTTGTACGCTGATGAAAACATCGTTCCCGGCTGCAAGACATATGCAGTCACAGAATTATAATCATCAAAATCATCAACACAATCCTCAAAATTAATAAAAGTCGAGGAATGACTTTGACCGTGAAAAATTCGTTCCTTGACTTTCATGAACTTGGAGGGCTACACCGATGATTTTGTTGACGACATCTCTGCAACCACTTACACCCCACAGCCGCAAACGGTACTTTCACCAACATACAACCCAGCATTGGCCCGCAAATTGCAAAAAAACCCAAGAAAATTTAAATTTCGCGGGCCTCTTTGTCGCTTTCACCTTAAGAGCGTTTATTCTATGCCAAGATTTCATTTCGGTTATTACAGAGTTGTTTACTAAGCAATAATGGGCGGTTCAATGAGCATTAATTGTGCGGCCAGAAATCGCAAGCACAACTATAGAGCATAGTGATGATGAATATACTCTTTTCACATGCAGGGTGTAAACAGACTCATCAGGAAGCTGTCAACCAAGCTTTCTGTGCAACAAACTAGGTTACTTTATTTCTGCAAAAATTATTGCTGGGAAACGACTTTTTTTAGGGTGAAAAATCATGTTTTGTGGTATGTAGAACTCGATGTAACGCACTCAAAACATTATGCTGATGGATGGATTGAATAGTACGGGGACCTGTGAGTGCGAAAAGGACAACGCATCGCTCCCGCCATCTGACGGCGTGAAGACGCAAAATCAGTTCAAACCAATGACGTATATATCATTGGATCAAACTCAACAAACACGCCGGGCCAGCTAGATTTCTGCGCGCGCGGTATCAAAAACACCAACATACCGACTACCTGTGACGACTGTCAATGATAGACAAATGACAGTCGGGATCAAACAGTTTAACGTGCTTTCTGAGGCACGGAGGAAACTCGGTATGTAAGAGTGATCACCCATCTACAGACCAACCTAGGCAGGCATGGCTTAACCTAAAGATAGACCCCCGCGGCTGTTATTATTTAGCCACGAGCTCTTCATAACTCCTTATAAATTTCTGGTAAAAAAATTGAGAAAAAATCGCAGCATTTAAACTTCCTAATTAAAAAATCTGTCACTTTACCAAACAAACCAAAAGGGTTCCACCTAAGGGTCCTTTTCGCGCATCACTAAGTTCCCTTTCCGGGGCATTACTTTTAATTGCCAAGGACTCTCATTTATTCCGGCCCTAATATGCGCCCTTGGGCAAGATTTAACGCTTTATCAAAAATACAATACGGGTTTTTGACGCTTTTCATGTTGCCGCATGTAGATCGTAATAAATAAAATAAATAAATATCGCTGGACATTAACACACAGCGCCACCTAGTGCCACACCAAGCAAAGCTTGTGTCGTGGACACTAGATAGTTGATATATTACATATATACTTTTTTGTTTGTGAATACATACTTATTATACATGTAAACATCCATGACTCGGAAACAAATATCCGTGCTCATCACACAAACATTTGCTCCTACCGGGATTCGAACCCAGGACCCTAAGAACGTAAGGCAGCGTCACTACCACTACGCCAATCGGATCGTACCTATAGGACAACATACTGTAATGTTGGTCAGTGGAGAGCCAATGAGTATTTGGCAAAAAGGTCAGAATTTTAAAACATCTGGGGGCCCTAAATACAGTAACGTCACTTTTAAAGCGATCCGAATTTCTACAATGGCTTTTGCCTGAATTGACATGAACTTTTCGGAGAAAAATAAACGTGTTAACCAGTGCTGAGTGAAGGAGGTCAGATAGACAGTTGCTCCATGTAAAATAATGGTCTTCTTTATCGTGTGGTTATATAGTGCCTAACCTGGTGTCAGAGTTTGTAAGCCGCCCATGGGCCTCTGACTTGACTTGGTACCAGCTGTATCTGGTTATATAGGTACTGGAATACGACCCGAAAAGCTAGGCAGATGATGATAAGGCTAACAAATACTAAAATCAAACTATATTGCCCCTATTTATTATAACTCAAAATGTGACAATCTATGGAAACTTATTCTTATTCTTTTTCTTATTCTGTTTTGTATTTTGTTTGTTTTTTCTTATGATTTCGTTATTATTATTTTTTTTTATTCTCTCATTTGTTTACTTTAAACTAGTGTTACAATCGCAATTTTACCATTTTATTATTATTATTTATGTGTGTTCTGGCGGGCTAATAAATGCCTTTTCTTTCTTTCTTTATACAACGCAATGACACATCTGTCTAACGATGGGTGATGTTTGGAAAACAGAACTTTTAAAAAGCTATTTCTGAAAATTTGTAATTGGCAATATTATTGTTATTAACTTAACTATTGTATCTGTCTTGCTGTAAGTTTTCCGAAAATAATCAAATAAAATAAATAAACTTGTAAAATATTCAGATTGTCACCTGTCGCCTGTCGATGTCATTAAATAGTTCTCTGGTGAACTTCGTATCATAAAATATAAAATACTTTTCATCCACCTGTCTCAACATTGCTTTTTCATACAACAAGCGAAATTCATTTCCAAAACTGAGCTAAGAAAACAAACTTTAAATATGTTCACATTACGTAAATACTTTTTTTCTAAAAACCTCTTCAGTGAAGTACCGAAACAGTTTAAAAAACGTAAAATATACGGTTTGAGCTCATTACATATGCCAACAATGTTATATACACCCGTTCGTAAAATGTTTGGAGGTAAAACCACATTTTCTATCACGGTAGCCATTTTGTAGAACGTATTTATTGGAAGTTCGAGATGGGTTTATGTTAGTACACCTTAAAAATATATTGACTACGAAAATATGTGATTTACGGTTATATTCCGGTATCTAGGATTTTATCTTGAACATTAAATACACATAGTAGACCCAAGTATTGGGGTTTTTCTAAAAGGTAATGTAGACACATAGAATTAACGTCTGATTAATAATTAGTCTGTGTTTTTGTACTTGGTATTCAGAGATATAATTCTTAGCAAAGAAAAGCTATCCTTTCCCACTGGAAAAAGGACGGAAAATTTACTCTTGCGTCAGCTGACAGTTTGGATAAAAAGGAAGAAAAATTTTATGGAAACCGATCATGCAATAATAGTCCTGTTGGATTTGATTGGCCAATTATAATACATAGGCCCTCTTTTTCTAATAGAGAGAATGGCTACGCAAAAAAAAACAAAACAACAAATACTCACGGAAGATATCCCGTAAGTGACAATATAAGTTTAGTTTTAAACCGTGATGGCTTAAAACAGTGTATGCCTACGCAGCATTAGAAATATTATTAAACATTGGCTTATTTACGTCACCCATATGAATACCTGTCATCATTTCAGCTAAAGACGTCCACTGCTGGACATAGGCGTGCCCCAAGTGTCGCTCATTGGTCGGTCCCGTGCGACTCGCATCCAACGGAATTCCACAACCTTCACCAGCTCATCGTTCCATCTTGTGGGTGGTCTTCCAACGCATCGTTTTCCGGTTCGCGGCCGCCACCCTAGAACTTTTCGGACCCATAGACCATCCGTTCTGCGAGCAATGTGTCCTGTCCACTGCCACTTAATTTTGGCAATTCTTCGGGCTACGTCGGTGACCTTGGTTCTCTTGCGGATGTCTTCATTTCTGATTCGATCACGCAAGGAAACTCCGAGCACGGGCTGTGCTCGTAGTTTTTCTTCATTGCCCTTTGTGTGACTTGTTCTGATAAGGCCCATTGTGAACACATTGGACTGTAAAACTGACTAAGTTTGAATTAATCTTTTTTCCTACAGATGGACCAAAAAAAAAAACTCCATATTGTATGATAATTCCACACGTTATTTTTATACAGGATGTATATCACCTCATCACAAAGCGGTTAACCAAGCATTATGTATGTCAAACTAAGTATCTTTACGCAAAAAATATTTCTGGGAAACAACTTTTTTTTTTGAGGTTATTTATAATGTTTTGTGGTATAACTCAATGTAACACACTCAAAACATTGTGCGGATGGATGGATTGAATAGTACGGGGGTCGTAGAGATATTTAAAGTGAAAAACATTCGATAAAAAGTGGTATTTAAAATAAAGCTTGTCAAAATATTGCAACTTTGACCCCCGATATCTCCGTAACTAGAAAGAAGGTTCCCAGTTATGGTGTAGAACAAAAAAATGATCAGAATGACGAGTAGAACAAGTGCCTTTCGTATTCGTTAAGAGGTGTTTTACACCCTTTATTTCACCTCCCCGGCCAATTCAACGACACCAATTCCAGACTATCATGCGAGCATTTCCACTGACACTAACCAGATCAATTTCTTTCCAGGCATAGTCAACCGTGGCGACTCGTTCCGTCGTCGAAGATCACGTTCCGGCAGCCTCGCTCCATCCTCCCCGGCACAGTCAGCACCCGAGTCTCAAGAACGTAAGCCAGTGGCCTTACACCGCGTGGCAATGGTCGGCGCGCCGGGCGTCGGGAAGACCGCGCTCATCAGTCAATTCCAGACCAGCGAGTGTATTAATGCTTATGATAGACAGAGGGGTGAGTTCTAGATTTAAGAAGATTTTAGATACTTAAGAACGTTCTAGGAAAACTGCGCTAAGGCCTAAATTATACTGCTACGCTAACGTTGGTGCGAGAAAAACAGTAGCAACATACGCGCCGCTGACGTCACCGTAGCAGGTCAGCGTCATGGTGCTATATAGAATACAATGTGTACTCGTATGTCAGTATAGCAGGAATTCAAGCGTTCATTTCACCAGACGGTAAATATCAAATGTCCTTCTCTTTCGATGGGAAAACTACGCTTGGTAATTTTTGACACTCATTGTCTCATTCCAAGACCGTTCCTCATCTGATACAAAAAAGCTTTTAGAAGTATCTTATCGAAAAGGGCAGTAAAACACGAAGTGTCATTTATAAGTTAGGGAATATACCACAACGCTTGTTCCAAAAAATCCGTGTTAGCATTTTTAGACAATTCAGTCGAGATGGTCTAATAGAGGGAGTGTTTGAATTGTTTTTTACAGCGTTTGGTAAATCGAATGGATGTAAAAATACCGTTCACGAAGCCGTCAACCAAGCATTCTATGCATCAAACTAACTAGCTTCTGTAACTTTGCGCAAAGATTATGTAACTTTATTACCGGGGCACGACTTTTATTTGGGGTGACTAATCACGTTTTAGTGTAGGTATAACATTGTGTTGATGGATGGAGAATAGTAGTAAACATTTGTGAAAAGGTTGAAACTTTGACCCTCAACATCTCCGTAACTAGAAGGTTTCCAAGCTAGAACCTAAAACTGATCGCAATGATGGGGAGATCAAGTAAGTGCCGTTCAGCTTCGTCTTTATTTATTTATTTATTTACACACAGAATACCTATTAGGACATTACATTAAGATAGAAGAGTACAAAGGTACTGCTTATTTCATAAGAAATCTCTTCCAGCAGACCTGCGAGAAGAAAGTAGTATTGGAATAAACCAGTCGTTACCAGATCTCTGCCTTTTATTAACATAACATTGGCGCAGATCAAGAAGGCAGAGATATAGGTCGACTGGTTTATTGAAAACTTGAATCAACCCACATAAGTTTATTATCGAAGTGTACTTTTGGAGAGGGCTATGCTCGGAGTTTCCTTGCGTGATCGAATCAGAAATGAAAACATCCTCAAGGAAACCAAGATCACTGCCGTAGCCCGAAAGAATTGCCAAACTTGAGTGTCAGTGGGCAGGGCACTTTGCTCGCAGAACGGATGGCCGATGGGGCTGAAAAGTCTAGATTGGCGACCGCGAACCGGAAGACGAACGTTGGAAGACCTCCCACTAGGTGGACCGATGACCTGGTGAAGGTTGCAGGAATCCGTTGGATGCAAGTCGCACGAGACCGGTCAATGTGGTGACACTTAGGGGAGGCCTATGTCCAGCAGTGGACGTCTTTCGGCTGAAATGATGATGAAGGGTACTTTTACTTCCATTATAACATCTTAAAACCGGATTCTTTTTTACTTTCTGATCATTGTTTTACTTTTATCGAGGTTTCTCCATGACTCCCAGGTTTCCACTAACTACATAATTGAACAATGATCGCAATCTCTATAATTTCAGTTCCGTTACCAATTTGCGAGCTACCGTATATGTTGTTACACGGTTACCAATGGTTACTGTGGGCATGTAACCTGCTTTGATGACGTTTCATTTACTTATCGTTAGCTTAATCACTTTTCAAAGTGACAGGCACGAGTTGTTGGCTTAGAAATAGGCATTATATAAAATAAAATTTACCCTTTAAATTATTGTTGTATTATAAGTAAACATTAAACAAGGTTACAGTAAAAAACATTTTTTAAATAAGCTTTTAAATTTTCTCAGCAATACCTTTTAATTGATACCCATAATAAGGGAGTTGTAAAAAAAATATAATTCACCATTTTGTGGCGGCGGCCATCTTGGATTTGAAATTTATTATAGCGTAAAGTGTTCTACTAGTCAAGACCTTTAATTTGATACCCATATTAGGGGAGTTGTGGAATAAATATGTAATCCGTCATTTTGTGGCGGCGGCGGCCATCTTAGACTGATTTTTATCAAACATAGCTAAGAACAGTCTCGAAGTCTCGACTAATTCACCTTTCAAACAATATAAAATCGGTTCATTCGTTCGGGAGCTACGATGCCATAGACAGACACACACACAGACACGTCAACACCCTGTGGTTTTTTTTAATAACGCTTTTTAAAGCGTTATTAAAAATGTTTAAAAGTAATAGGTAAAACTATTTCCCAATTGAAAAACAATTACAGACTACACAAGTACACAGGGTCCCCCAAGTGAGTCAAGTTCCCGATGCAGTTACCCAATATAACTTATTAACCGGTACGTTCCCAACACTCTGAGTTTCCTAATGAACAAATATAAATTAATTTCAACTTCTAAATTAGTTGTGCCCCGAACTCGTCGCTGCTAACTGAATATGCACGTTTACGGTTCGAAAAACTAGCTTGCTTTATTATTTTATGTATGTAAAATGTTTGTTTGTGCGCGAATTGGTGTAGCATAAAGTTTTGTCAAAAAGAGGTTATTTCATGAAATTCGTTTCAGAGGACATTTATTTTGGGCATTTAAAAATAATACAAAGTGTAAGGAGCCGACGCTCGTGACTACCGGTTATCTAAACTGTTATTGTAAAGAGGACAGATTTTTTGTTTATTTGTTTGTTACGACTTAACTCACGAACTACTCAACCGATTTTAAAAATTCTTTCAACGTTAGAAAGCTACGAGTAACATAAACTATAAATAATGTTGATATCATGCAAATCAGCCGAGCTTTCACAATTTTTGCGGAGGAAGTCGTAAGCTAAGTAGTTGAAAACAAACAGATATTTCCAACAAAATTGCAATACCTACACGGTCAAAATGATCAAACAGCTGTTTTCTTTTTAATTACCGATGAAAAAACTATATGTAGGGGGTACAACCGTTCCGGGGTTGCGGGACTGTTCGAAAGAGATACCGCGGCCTCGGAACGTAAAGGGCGAGGGATGAACAGGGATGGTTTTTAGTAAGTAAAAGTCTGACACTCCCCCCGCTCCGCCCAGAGCCATTTGATGATATCCCATTTGTTTTATCCCGTTTGGAATACTGCGTCGTGATGTGTGTGTGTATCCCTTCCACCTTGCATCATTTTTATCATCATCCTATTAATGTTCCCACTAATAGGACTCAGACCTCTTCTCATGAGAGGAAGTGGGCTATAATCCACCACGCGGGCCCAGTGCGGATTGTTAGATGTCACATGTCTTCGAATTCCAGGTTCAGAACATTGCCGGTTTCCACACGATGTTTTCTTTCACCGTTTTGAGAGCACAAAGCAATGCGCCTGCCTAAGTTCGAACCCACGATTTACTGTTCGTAAGTCGGGGCCGCCACCACTGGATCACCGCAGCTCTGCCAAATATTCGGGCAGCAACAATTAAATTCTTATGTAATGAGTTTTTCTGCCATACTTTCTTTGTGCGTCTCTCGCCTAAGTGATTGGCTGTTTTGTAATTTTACCGTACAATCTAATCACACAAATTTACCGTAAAGCTTATGTCAATGCAATACAGTTTAGGAACCCCACCATCATTACCATTGATATAAAGGTTGTAAAAAACTCCTAACGAAGTCGAAAGGCACTTTTTCTCCCCATCATTGCGATATTTGTTTTTGTTCTACACCATACCTGGGACGCTGGCTGGGATTGGGGGTCAAAGGTCCAACTTTTAGACAAGTTTTTTAAATTATTTTTTTGTTGTAAGATTTTTACTTTAAACACCTCTACGTCCCCCGTACTATTCAATCCATCCATCAGCAGAATTTTATAAGTGCGTTACATGGAGTTCTATCACAAAACATGATTTTTCACTCCAAAAAAAAAGTACTTTCCCAACAATAATTTAAGCGTTAAAGTTACTTAATTTCCCTTCGGCCGTCTACGAAACCGTAGTTTCGTAACTATAACTAGTTTCGATGAAGGAATTATTTTTCCTTGCACGTAACTAGTTTCGATGAAGGAATTATTTTTCCTTGCACGTAACTAGTTTCGATGAAGGAATTATTTTTCCTTGCACGTAACTAGTTTCGATGAAGGAATTATTTTTCTTTGTACGAAACCACGGTTATGGACCACGGTTACGTACAAGGAATTTATTGGTAAAGTTCCGATGAAAGAAAATATTCTTCCTTGTACGTAACTGGTTTTGATTGAGGTGTTATTCCCCGTCGACGCGTTGTCTGTCTACGAAACCTTCGTCGTGTAATTATTGAAACTAGGTAAGACTATTAATAAAGTATCAAAAACTTAAAAAAGCATTTAATAACTAAAACAGAAATTATCACTGAGCAAAAATGTGTAAGTCGCTCGTTGACAAAAATAAACAAATTAATGTCGCAAAAGATTGTCCAACGACCGCACAAACCTATCTTTTAAATAAAACATTGATGTACAGAACGCTTGGTTGACGGTTTCGCGATGAGGTTATTTATACCCTGTATTTTTACCTTACTGCATCAGAGATGAGATATGATTGGAAATTTTTAGAAAGAAGCTCATACTACATATTAATAAGATAATCATTATAAAGTAAACACACTGCTCCTATACTCACCGAGCAGCCACAAACTTATGTAAGATTTAAAAATAGATTTTTAAACAAAACTTTTCTTAGAAAATATGGATGATTATATTCCATCATCATCTCATTGTACTGTTTACATGAATGCTCTCTTAAATAGAACGATGCTGAGATTACGTGGCCTGATCGGAATCAAATCAATTTTCTGATCGATAAACTGTGGTTTTATAACATGACGTCACGCCTAATAAGTCGATGGGGCCGAAAAGTTCTGGAGTGGCGACCGCGAACCGGAAGACGTTGCATTGGAAGGTTGCGGGAATCCGTTGGATGCGAGTCGCACGGGACCGGTCAATGTGGCGACACTTGGGGGAGGCCTATGTCCAGCAGGACGTCTTTCGGCTGAAATGATGACGCCTAATAAGTAATCCTTAAACGTTTAGGCAGAGTTATTATTTATTATTATTTTTTTTTTTTAATACAAGACTATTTTGTAAGATTTCGACACCTCCACGACCCCCATACTATTCAATCCATCCATCAGCATAATGTTTTAAGTGCGTTACATTGAGTTCTACCTCAAAACATGATTTATAACCTCAAAATTGTTTCCCAGCAATATTTTTTGCGTAAAGTTACTTAGTTTGATGTACAGAATGCTGGGTTAACGGCTTTGTGATGAGGTGGTTCACACCCTGTATTATTAGACGTGACTACATAGTATATTAATACCAAATATAATTATTGTAATACCAAATGATTTGAAAAGAGTAACCATGGAGTTTCTTG
Source organism: Xestia c-nigrum (assembly GCA_916618015.1). Lineage (NCBI taxonomy): Eukaryota > Metazoa > Arthropoda > Insecta > Lepidoptera > Noctuidae > Xestia > Xestia c-nigrum. The sequence goes on from OU745260.1 coordinate 21,429,225, forward strand.
CCGGTTCTTCTCCATGGAATCGACAAACGCGAACCGTGCACCTTTTTCGACGTTTTATAAGTGCCCATTCAGGCCTATGTGAAATAAAATATTTTGATTTTGATTGATTTTGATTTTGATTGGTAACATCACACTTGTTATCGCCAAAAGGTAAAGCAGAGGTGTACCTCATAGTACACCCTGAATATAACACCAGTAATGTTTGTTATGTTCCTATTGCCAACAATCATCACCTGCCTTTCCCCAACTATGTTGGGGTCGGCTTCCAGTCTAAGCGGATGCAGCTGAATACCAGTATTTTACATGCAGCGACTGCCTATCTGACCATTACAACCCAGTTAATACTGGGAAATACGATACCACTTGCTAAGACTGGTTGTCAGACTTTTTGGGTCACTGACTACCTGTAACGACTGTCAAAGATGTACAAATGACAACCGGGACCAACAGCTTAACGTGCTTTCCGAGGCACGGTGGAAACTCGGTATGTAAGGGTAGTCACCCATGCCGGGGTTGCGGGCCTGTTTGAAAGAGATACCGCGGCCCGGAACATAAAGGCCGAGGAAAGAACATGGATGGGTTTTAGTCAGTAAAAGTCTGACACTCCCTCCCGCTCCGCCCAGAGTGGGAGAAGTCATTTGAAGATTTCCCATCCGAAAAAAAAAAAGGGTAGTCACCCACCAACCACCAAACCACAGACCAACCTAGGCAAGCACAGCTTAACCTAAAGATCGACCCGAGCGGCTGTTAATATTGCCAACAACCGATACGAATAAATAAGGATCTAAAATAATAGGTTATGTTAGTTCTATTAATTTACAACCAAGCCATCCTCACAAAGAGGAGACTAGTCACCACTTCCCACTGCTGGGATATACACAGTTATGGAAACGTTAGAGCATGATTATGCTAAGTCAGATTAAAAAATATTATTTGCCAAGAAGTCTGTTTTTATAGCCTTTTCTTTACAATGAAAAACTCCGTCGAAAACAAGTATAATTATCACACTTTCCTCACAAAATATGACATGAACACCGTCTCATTGTGCCACTAGTTCTGTAAAACAAGTGACACTCAGGTTCCACAAAGTCACACAATAGTGCCAACTTGGTACCAACTCTGAAAAGTACCAACCATAGATCGTTCACGTTATTGTACCTCTGACAGCTGCAGTCCAACAGCAACCTTATCTCAATAAGAATAGAGATCATGGTCGTTTGACTATCTTGTCAGTAGGGAATGGCAACCTAAACTCAACCTTATTGCTAAAAGTATAAAGATCACACATTTTAACAGCGATCCAAGGGTGGATTATGAAAGGACTGGACTGTAATGTCACTGCGGCAGAGCTCTAAATGAAATGAAACCATAGTGCAACGAAGCGCAATACCGTTTCGACCAATCAGAGCGAGTTAAATTGACGTTGCTCGACGTCAAACGGATTTAAACCAATGACGTTCCACTGCGCAAGTGCTTCTATTGGTTTCTGTACTGGGCGAGCTTTCAGACTAATCAACAGCCATCAGTTTTAAAAGCTAGATTTTTTTCTAGTGGAAATATATTTTTCATTTTTCTGTTGGTTGCCCTAATTTTTCAAACAAATACAGCGTCTTTTTTAATCGAAGACCTCTCGGATTCCAGAATAATAAAAAAGCAGTGTTTGTATAAACAGAATAAACCCCTTTTATTATAGGAATCGTTAACGGTGACTAACGGCCATTTTCTGTAACTTGCTTACTTACCTATAACTATTAGTTGATATAACATCGAGAAGAAACCAGCTTGCCTGATAAATATTTATCGACGGCGTGTAAAGCCAAGTCAGGGGGTTGGCTTAAAATACCTATCCCTACGTCACCTACCCGTCACTTGATTTATAGAAAAAACCAAGGAAAGCTATTTTCATTGAAAAATCAAAGAGAGCCATTCTGTGACGTTTTTTTTCTAACCGTCCTTAAGCTAAATGTCAAACAGACAGAGATAGCAATCTTCCGTTACCTGTTAGTAAGTTATTGAAAATGACCGTAAGTGATCAACCGTCTTAAAATAAATAAATAATTAAAATAACACACAGCATCATCTAGTGCCACACTAAGCAAGGCTTGTGTCGTGGTCACCAGATAGTTGTTATACTACATATATACTAATTGTTGTAAATACATACAAAACAGTATTGTTTAAATCTTACTACAGAATAAGAAAGAGATCGCACTAAATATCCTTAATCGCTCTGTCTCTTTTCCACACTGGAGTGACATTATACACACACAATACTTGCAATGCTTTAGGACCTCATGAGGTGTCAATTACTGATATCATCATCAGATTGTTTTTTTATTGGGACAAGCCCACCACACACGCCCAAACCACTGTAACTCCTAAAAGCCAGAATCAACAGTGGCGACCACCAGAAAAGCGCCAAGACAATGAAGCTCGACGAAGTCCCAGAGAATGAATTTAAATGTCTTGGATCCCGCAACGAAATTAATCAGAAAGTATAGCGGAGGAGTAGGAAAAAAAACTGTAATTTCCACTTATCCCTCGATATCATCATCTGCTTAGTTTTTTCACAACTATGTTGGGGTCGGCTTCCAGTCTAATCAGATGCACCTGAATACCAGTATTTTGCATGGAGCGACTGCCAATCTCACCTCCACAACCCAGTTAGTACTGGGTAATTTGATACAATTACCAACAACGGTCATTCAATTCATCATCATCTGCCTAGCCTTTTCCCAACCATGTTGGAGTCGGCTTCCAGTCTAACCGGATGCAGCTGAATACCAGTATTTCACATGGAGCGACTACCTATCTGACCTCCACAACCCAGTTAATACTGGGAAATACGAAACCACTTGGTAAGACTGATGTCAGACTTTGGGCCACTGACAACGACTGTCAAAGATGGACCAATGACAGCCGGGACCAACAGCTTAACGTGCTTTCCGAAGCACGGAGGAAAATTGGTATGTAAGGGTAGTCACCCATCCACAGACCAACCTAGGCAAGCACGGCTTAACCTAAAGATCGACCCGAGCGGCTGTTAATATTGCCAACATCCGATACCAATAAATAAGGATCTAAAATGATAGGTTATGTCAGTTCTATTAATGTACAACCAAGCCATCCTCACAAAGAGGAGACTAGTCACCACTTCCCACTCCTGGGACTGACACAGTTATGGAAACGTTGCAGCATGATTATGCTAAGTCAGATTAAAAAATATTATTTGCCAAGAAGTCTGCCTTGAGGCAAGCATAGCTTAACCTAAAGATCGACCCAAGCGGCTGATATTATTTAGCTTCGAGCTCCTCACGAAAAACGAACGAAACGAATGAACGGTCATTAAATTCCATGTTCGGTAAAAACCGTTTGAAATGAAATGCACGCTTTCTTATTTTTTACGAACTAAAAGAACTGAAATGGTAAATTAAATAAATTATTTTAGTAAAACCAACAATAGGTAAGTTCATTCACCTCAAAAGCAACTTCAACCATAAAATGCTTGTTTCATAACAAAACTGAAAGAATACTACGAGAAAGCAATCTAAAAACACTGGACCGTTTATAAAACGACAATGCTGTGAAGTTCACGCCAAATAGAGAAATAAAGGACACCGGAGCTCCTCTATTTTGTTGTTCTTTTAATGGAACAAACTTGTACTATGAAGAAATGGAGACAGTAGTGCTATTACCCTTGGTAAATACAGGGTGAATTTTAATTAATGCGACAAAATGAAATTGGAGCTACCGTTACAGTAACATAGTAATTATAAACTGTTTTTTCTACAATCTAAATCGTTAAAAAAAATTACGCGATTATCGTTTCCAAAAGGTTCAATCATGTTATTATCTTTATTTAAGTACGAATTATCGGTATTCCAGTAATATACAAAATAAATAAGGCAAAATTAGGTAAATGAGTCGGACGAGATTTTTTGATACTTTTATTATTTTAACGATTTTCGTAACACTGATCAATTATTTTTTAATTTTACATTTGATATTTTATAGATTTTCTTGACAACACGTATTATTGTATATTTAAATTTGTCGCATCTATTCAATTTCACCCTGTATATTAGACATATCGTTCATAGCCGTTGGTCCCGGCTGTCATTTGTCCATCTTTGACAGTCGTTACAGGTAGTCAGTGGCCCCAACAGTCTGATACCAGTCTTACCAAGTGGTATCATTTCCCAGTATTAACTGGGTTATGGAGGTCAGATAGGCGGTCGCTCCATGTGAAGTACTGGTATTCAGCTGCATCTGGTTAGACTGGAAGCTGACCCCAACATAGTTGGGAAAAGGCTAGGCAGATGATGATGATGTTCATACACTTATCACGATCCACAACTAAACTTAAAATATCACTAACGGGATATCTTCTGTTAGCATTATTCCTTTAATAAACTTGATTTTAAAAACAATATTGCAAAACTTCTGTTTGTAATTAATTAAAATAAGAGTGTTTAAGGCTAACTTATATTTTGTTGAGAAGTTCATTTTGATCAGTATAGCAACTCAGGGCTTTTAAAAAAGATGTAAAGAAGGTAGTCCATCGAACAATGGGTGACATTGAGAGCGTAAACTGGAGAACGGCGAGGTCGTGACTAGAGAATTATTGTAAGATACGTAAATACAGGCGAGTTAATTTTGTCTTAAGTTACTAATAATAAGCTTAGTTTATTGTAACGTGTCCAATGATGGAGCACGATCGTAGTTTTATTTTTTTCTAAATCAATCAAATTAACAATAAATAAAATGTAAATAAGAGCGCGGACCTCCACGTCTGCGGTAGAAAACTAACTAAAAACAAAAAAAAAAATATACAGGAGAGTGATTTCAATTACAGGTTGTTATTTACGACTCCTTATGGCTACTTCTAATACCTTACGTGATTATTATTTATATTGAGGAAAAAAAAGAAAGAAATAAAGGAAGAGGGTAGACAAATTTTTCTGCTCCTAAGATTTTTTCCCATGCACCCGCATTCTCCAGTCAACCCGCAATCATGCATCTCTGAGAATTTCAACAGTTTACCTATCACGCTTCATGAGATATAGCCTTGTGACAGACAGACGGACATTGGAGTCTTAGTAATAGGGCCCCTAGGCATACGTATGCAGTCAAATCGTGCGTTGTGTGAAGTTGGTTTTCTACTTTCTCTTGCACAATGGCACTTCGTTGCATCGCACGTCGACAGAAATTCACTTAACTTTACAATTATCTCGGCTGAATCGTTTTTGAAACTATTCTGTTATTACATTGTTGCGTTTCTGTTCGTTTGCTTACATTGTTGGACATTACTGGACTTTTTCAGTCCGATTGTATTGTTCTGTGATAGCTATTTGAGATAGAATTTGTTTGTTTTCCGGGTAATACATAAGAAGGAACAATTATACATAAGAGATGTTATAAGTGGCTTTGAATATTACCTAAAACCAGTAAACATCGTGTTGTTGCTAGTGAGCCCCAAACTAGACAATGTTTTGCAAAATACTGAAATCATTTAACTTGTTTCTATCTTTTTGACATTGATTGAAACAGATGATCAGTGTGGAGGCCCTCTGCAGGATATGATCCACTTCATGTCCTGCCCATCCTGCACAACTACCTACACCTTTCAAGATTTAATCGAAGCAAAATGTTAGAGCTGTGCAGGTGGCTTAATTCATACTGGTCCATCGAGCATATAACTGTATTTTATCAACCCAAATATCATAAACCCTCTCTAATGCGTTCAAAAACCATAGGCAATGACCAGCATTACCAACCTGCAGAAATAAACGGAACTGTAATGAACTCATAACCTACTGAAAACAGTAGGTTATGAGTTTAAATTTGGAACAGGTGTCAAATTCAAGTGAGTGCTATTCTAGTATCTACATTAAATCAGATATCGATACGAAACCCCAATTCAGTATGATTTTGATTATAAATCGCACGACATTTTGATCTCGAGTGACACAAGAATAGTGACTTGGTTCGTTTGCCTATGATTAAAAAAAAATTACAGATATCCGAAACGCCGCCATTTCGAGTTGTCATCTGTTCGTTAGCTTTTTATTTCCAGTTACGAGTAGACAAATTTTCTGATAAGTTCTTTATTTCTGTCGAAAATGAGTGAGAGTGACTCAGAAATTGACATGAACACTCCGGCAGATATCGTAAATGCAGTGACGAATGCAACTATTTGCTTCTGTATTTATGTTCAATTTATTTTTTATTGCATTACACTGGTAACAATGCAGGTCATTTCCCTATGGTTCCTGAACCCATCATAGAGCCCTTATGATATTTGGGTAGATAAAGTAGTGTATGCAACTATACATAATTAGGCATTACAACAAGAGTGTGATGCTATTAAGAAACTCGCCTTCGGCTCGTTTAAACCCACACTCGTGTTGTAATGCCCTTCATTATGCACAGTCGCATAAACTACTATTACCGATGAAAGGTTATTCCGTCTGTTTTATAATTTGATGTTCTGCTGTTTTTTTCACACCACCGAATAGAACAGCACGCCACACACCATTGTGAAACTATTTAATCGAAATTTTATTTCGGAATATGAAGAGACGTACACACGGATCCAATACTGGTTTTGTACTTACGTAGTGAATTGCTCGGCGCCCCCGTCAGGGGGCGCGGCAGGCGGTCACGGGGCTATGCCCCCTGGCCGCGGAGGCTATACCTCGGCCTGTAAATACAGGCCCGTCATTATGTTGTCAATTATTGACATGAGCCTGTTGGCGTGTGAATGTTTCACACGCCTGTGTAAGATTGCTATTGAGTTTCCGTAGGCGCGCCTACAGCGCTTTTATAGCGCTGTTATCTTCACGCCACCTCGGCGGTCTGTCCTCGCCAGGTGAGACCTCCGGTTACCCGGAGGAGGCCCGGCGGGGGACAACCAGCGACAGAGGTGACGACTCCGACGCACCTGCGGCGGATGTATGGCTCCTGCCCGCCCCGCTTCCAGAGCTAGCCGGTTACGTTACGGACAGGGAACCGATATGTGTGTATAGGCGGTATTGTTTTGTGTGACACCGCCCATGATTGCGTGGGAGGCGAGCCCGCGCTGCGTCCCGACGCGTGTGTCTACGCGAATGTGTAGAGGTGCATGTATGTTTGTAGCTACGCGCCCTGCCTATATTAACTTAGCACAGGTCGCATAGCTAGGTGTGTGTTGTGTATGTGGAGTCAGGTTTTGTACTGTTTTTGCATGTTTTTGTGACAGCGAGCGTCAATATTTATAAGTGACAAATCACTTAATAGTTGCGGAGGCGGCTGGCCTGACATCACCACTCTATTGGTTATATGCTCGATGTACGAAAACAAAAACGAAACGAAATTTGATTCATCGACACGTAAAGAAGAAGAGACATTGATTTTCTAAGTCTCTATCCAGTTCTATGCCTGTTACGGTTTCACAGAACCATTGAAAGAGTATCGCGTTATCCAAAAGAAGACCATCACATCAATAATAACATTCGGATATTTCCTTAAAAAACGTAATACCGTGAAGGGATGAAATCTAAATATATATAATTCAAAGGTGACTGACTGACTGACTGACTGACATAGTGATCTATCAACGCACAGCCCGAACCACTGGACGGATCGGGCTGAAATTTGGCATGCAGGTAGATTTTATGACGTAGGCATCCGCTAAGAAAGGATTTTGATCAATTCTACCCCCAAGGGGATAAAATACGGGATGGACGCTTATATGAAAGTCCGTCAATTTTAAAGTTAGGATCTTCTAATTTTGTGTTTAGGCTGACGATTGAAAATTAATTTATGCGTGTTTCAGCGTTTTTTATAACTCCACCCCGAAGGCTTATAAAGGGGATGAAATTGTATGTGAAAAATTCTTAATTTTCGACGTAAAAAGTATAAAATTTGTTATCTGGGCAACGGCTTTATTAGAATTTCAACCCTTGAGGGGTGAAAAAAGAGCAACATTTTGTTTTTAATTAAAGTTTTTATTTTTTGAGTCACCAAAAAGTATCATAGTTAGTAAGTCGTTAGTTTTTTTTTTATTTCAACCCACAAAGGGGTAAAAGAGGGGGTGAAGTTTTGCATTGTAGTTGTTCATTCGTTCACGAATAACAGCAGCAGGAGAGACCTTTTGCAGCAGTGCAAGTTAATAGTATAGGCCGACACAAGTTAATAGCACACGTGACTTCGCGGCTGGCAGAACTTACCGTTTTGTAGGGACCTAGGTAAGCCGAAGATTATGGACTTATGGCAGGAGCAGAAAAAGAAAGTATGGCAGCCGCCGCTCCTGTGGGTGCCGCCCGCTCGCACCAACTTGCTGCAGCACGCGCCGCTGAAGCGCGCGCTGCGTGCACTCAATATGGTGTCACAACAGATTGATTGCTTCAATTGTACACTGAGCGAATTCACACGGGCCGCATTTTGCGCAATTACTTTAGTTTGTCAAATTAATTAACTTATTCAAAACATAAATAATTAAACTTTAAATATAACTGCTCTATTGTATTAGGTACCTAAACCTGTAATAATAGTTGTATGTGTTGTTTAAATAAATAAATAAATTATGTATAGTAGAACGAGATAGAATGAGTAATTGTCGATATCGTATTTGATACCAACTAGATTTTTTTATTTTGTAGATTTCTGTTTTTTTTCTCTTCTGCATTTCTGATCTTACTTTTAATGAATGAAGATGAAGTCAAAATAAAAATCAAAAATGGCGCGTGGTTTTTTGTGTCGCTGGTAGTGAAAATGAGGTAAAAATTAACACGGGGAAAAAAGTTAACAGAAGCAAAAAAACAGTTTTCCTTTTTTTTCTACGGCTTCCCCTGACACTATTTTCACCCTGCGCCACTGTTAGGTAGAGGTGTATCTAATCCTACACCCACATTTCGCACATTTAGCTAAATCCCATCAACCGGGCATAAATAATACAATAACACTTTGCCCGTCCTGCAAATCGAACCCAGGACCTCATGCTCAGTAGCGCTTGCGACAACTCGAACAACGATGCAGTCTCACACATGACCCATCAATATTTTTACGCGAACGAAGTCGCGGGCAACAGCTAGTAAAAAATAAAAGGTTTCAAATAAATACTAAAAATAAAACATTACTTATTTCGATCACAACCCCTTTGGGGGTAATATGCGAGATAACAGCCCCGGGAGTACCAGGGTCTCATAAATTATGAGGAACTCGTAGAATCGAGCCGGCGACCACTTCGTGATCGTTTGAGGGCTGACATTTATTATGCCTCCGTTCATTGTCCTAGATTTTGCTTTTTTAATATTTTTAAGACAGAAACGAGCTCTCGGATGTCTTAATGGTTTAGTTAGGTCCTGCCTGGACCAGGACCTACGTGCAAATGTATTAAAAATGCTGGTGTCATTTCTATGACACCAGCTTATACACATCTTCATTCGTTGCAAGTTCCATGAATTTTTACCACATTTTCCATGTTCATTTAACTTCACTTTAAATACTATGCATTATTTTTTATTAAAACATATGAAACTTGTGGGTTTACCACGTGCTTTAACTTAGTCATGTTCCCGTCTCTTTCTTGCACTGGTAGTTTCACAGTTGTGTGACAACGACGGCAATAACGCTTTAACATAGGACGTGTAGCATTTATGCAAATATTTCGCCTTAGTTGCCAATTAAGTTTATCTAAAAACTTAAAACAACCTCTATTATCTCATTGTAATATTATTTTAAGGTTATAGTTTAAATAAACGTCTACCTACGTGTAGATACCCACGTAACCGCCTCAAGGAATCATGTAAAACTGAAAGTTTAGGTACCTATCAAAACTAAAATAATGTGAGTTTTCAGTAGCGCTTCAAGATTCAAATAATAAAGTTATAATTAACTACTTTCTGAAGTATCTCTGAACGTGAATTTCTCTGGTATTGACTGAAATTAAATGTAAAAGTAACCTTTTTTAGTACAGCATAAAGGGTGTAAAGAATCTCTTCACGAAGCCGAAAGGCACTGGTTCTCCCCGTCATTGCGATCATTTTTTTGTTCTTCACCATACCTGCAAACCTTCCAGCTACGGAGATATTGGGGGTCAAAGTTACAATTTTTAAATGTAAGTTTTACCTTAAACACCTCCACGACCTCCGTAATATGCAATTCATCCATCAGCACAATGTTTTGAGTCCATTACATTGGGGTTCTACCATAAAACATGATTTTTCACCCCAAAAAAAGTTTTCCAGCTATTATAATTTTTGCGTAAAGTTCTTTAGTTTGATGTACAGAATGCTTAGTAGACGGCTTCGTGATGAGGTTGTTTACACCCTGTAAACCTTGTTAAACTGATACTGTCACACGGAAGATATCCCTTAAGTAACCGTATAAATTGAGTTTCTAAACCATGAAAGTTAATAACCTAGTATCTTTTTAGTCTAGATATCGCAAAAGCGATAGGTAGCAGGTAACGTAGTTTATATTTTGACGACACGAACGGCGCAGCGGTAGTGAGGCTGCCTTACGTTCTTAGGGTCCCGGGTTCGAATCCCGGTAGGAGCTAATATTTGTGTGATGAGCACGGACATTTGTTTCCGAGTCATGGATGTTTATATGTATAATAAGTATGTATTTACAAACAAAAAGTATATATGTAGTATATCAACTGTCTGGTGACCACGACACAAGCCTTGCTTAGTGTGGCACTAGATGGCGCTGTGTGTGAAATGTCCAGCGATATTTATTTATTTATATTGGGAACTCAAAATGAAGAATAACCACGGAAGATATCCCATACGACACAGTATAAATAATAATAATAATACAGCTATATGTAGTTTCGTGTTATAGTTGTATGTTTGACGACTCGAATGGCGTAGCGATAGTGAGGCTGCCTTACGTTCTTAGAGTCCCGGCTACGAATGCCGGTAGGGGCAAAGTATTTGTGTGATGATTTGTTTAATCATCATCATTCTCTTGCCCTTATCCCAATTTATTTGGGGTCGGCGCAGCATGTCTTCTTCTTCCATACTCGTCTATTTTTCGTCATCTCATCAGACACTTTTTTCTTACCATATCCTTCTCAACACAGTCCATCCGTCGTTTCTTTGGTCTTCCTCTACTCAAATACCCATCCACATTAATACTCAAAACTTTTTTCACGACATTTTCCTCATTCCTCCGCATCACATGCCCATACCACGACAACCGATTTCCACACAACTTTTCGGTCACCGGCGTCACTTTCAGACTTCCTCTATTATACTCATTCCTTACTTTATCCATTCGCGTAACACCACACATCCCCCTTAGCATTCTCATCTCAACGACATGCCTTTAATTCATCCCTTTTGTGGCCCAACATTCTGATCCATACAACACAACAGGTCTAACCATTGTTTTATAAATCTTCCCCTTAAGTTTTAGGGGAATGCGGGAGTCGCAGATCGTTCCCGTGACCTGCCGCCATTTCATTCATCCCGTGTTAATTCTGTGCTTTACACTATGATCTACGCCATAGCTTTTTAAGAGTGAACCAAGATACCGAAAGTCGGAGCAGACAGGAAGAGACGCGCCATCTAGCGCTATCATCTTTACCAGTCATGAATGTTTATATTAAAATTTATAATAAGTATGTAGTTACAAAAAAACAGTAACAACTTATTTCCTATGTCAACTATCTGGTGTCCACGCCACAAGCCTCGTTGCTAAGTGTGGCACTAGATGACGGTGTATGTGTGGTGTGATATTTATTTATTTATGTGGCCCGGCAATCGCAATTCTGACATCTACGGAAAAGGCTAAGCAGATGATTAAACTATTTGATTTGTACAGGAAACTAATGAAAATAAATAAATTATAACGTACGGCTCATTCAACCCCCTATGTCACCTAATATTACTTTTCCATTTATATCCTGAAGAGACCTAAGACCCTTTATTTCCCCAAAACGTTTTAGTTTTATATTACGAGTCCGACATTTCCACCCGATTTCCCAGAATAAATGGTGAACCCATGAAATGAAAACCATGTTTGCTTAATCTGATTACTACTGCCTATCTGGCATGCGTCTCCCCTTTCAGTAAACACTGGGTAGTGTATTTACTGAAAGGGTAAATTCTGGTTTTACCATAGCCGTTAGCAGAATTGAATTATAAATTGCTACTATTACTAGATTCCTATTGTAGTCGTAAGTGCAACTAATGAGCATGAGGTCCTGAGTGCCATTCCCAGGTCAGACAGTCATCATCTGCCCAGCCTTTACCCGACTATGTTGGGGTCGGCTTCCAGTCTAACCGGATGCAGCTGAATACCAGTTTTTTACATGGAGCGACTGCCTATCTGACCTCCACAACCCAGTTAATACCGGGTAATACGATATCCCTTGGTAAGGCTTGTTATCAGACTTTGACCCACTGACTACCTGTAACGACTGTCAAAGATCTACAAATGACAACCGGGACCAACAGCTTAACGTGCTTTCCGAGGCACGAAGGAAACTCGGTACGTACGAGTGGTCACCCTTGCACAGACCAACCTAGGTGCAACGGCGGATCCAGGGGGGGGTCATGGGGGTCATGACCCCCCCCCTGAGCTGGTTCCAGGACCTAAGTCCTGGGACTAGGTCTTATGCCCTAATCTCTGACTCTGACTGCCTCATTCCGTACGTGAGAGTGCTTCTCTGGATGTCTTCAAGAGAAGATGGCAATGTGTACGGGTATATGTATAAGTTATTGTATGTTAAGTTTTTCAAGTGTACAATAAAGAATAAATATTTTAAGTACAGTACTTACGTACATTAATCAAATACCTACTTTTTACTTGTATCTGTCACCGTAAAATTGTCAAACACGTTATATTACACTATAACGTGTTTTTTCTCGCGATATTGTCCCAGTCTCGAATTATTGTCAACTGAACATACGGAAGTATCTCTGCCCCCATAACCGGGACTTGGGGCACCCCCCCCCGATAGGTTAGTTAGGTTCCTTTAAACCCTGCACTTGGAAATAGAGGCCCGCGAAGCGGGGCTCCGTCGACTACGCTTTTTAGGGGGAATATAAAGTGTTTTAAGGTTATGTTATATTAATCGGTATTTCTCAGGAATGGTGCATTATCTTATCATGAGAGTTGTGCCACTGGGCAAGGGGGACCCCTCCTTCGCTCCACACCGCGTAAGTTGACTACCATCGCATGCATTTCACGAAAAATAATGCGTTTTGTTCTAAGCAGTATGTAATGTTATGTTCATTTGACAATAATTCGAGATTTTACAATATCGCTAGAGATATTACAATATAACGTATTTGACATTTTTACGGTGACATATCTATTGTTATCAAAATTAAATTATAAGTTCTTGACTTGACCACGACTATGTGACCCCCTCCTGGCGCCAAAGCTGGATCCGCCCTTGCCTAGGTGAGCACGGCGATCGAGCAACTGTTATTATTTGGCCACGAGCTCCTCCCAGTTCAGACAAAGTGTTATTGAGATTTTCCATTCGGAATTTCTAAAGCTAAGGGAGTCTGGGTTTGTCCGGTTGATAGCAATAGGTTATCCCCTTATCACAATATGCGAGTTAAAAACATAAATGTCGAAACGTGGATGTATTATTAGGCGATTCTGAAATCCGCTTCACTGCCCGATCAATGGAAATAACGGCTTTTTCCTACTCCTCTGCTATTCTTTCTGATTAATTTCGTTGCGGGATCCAAGACAGTTAAATTCATTCTCTGAGACTTCGTCGAAAATCATTGTCTCGGCGCTTTTTTGGTGGTCGCCACTGTTGACTCTGGCTTTCAGGAGTTACAGTGGTTTGGGAATAGTGTTGCGGGCCTTCCCGATCGACAGGCGGTGTCGCGTCAGAACCGTCTTAGGTAGACCTCTGCTTAACATTCCTGGAATTATAGGCGTATTAATCGTCATTATCTTGCCCGTATCCCAATTCACTTCATCGTATTACCCAGTTCTAACTGGGTTGTGGAGGTCAGATAGGCATTCGCTCCGTATAAAATACTGGTATTCAGCTGCACCCGGTTGAAGCCGACGTCAACGTAGTTGGGAAAAAGCTAGGCAGATGATCCTAATTCATTTGGGGTCGTCACAGCATGTCTTCGTATATCATTCTTTACACAGTCCATCAATTGTTTTTTTGGTCTTCCTATACACACACAGGGCAATTTACGTAAAAAAATTTGACGGGAAACGCCATTTTTTATTCGGGGTGAAAATCATGTTTTGTGGTAGAACTCAATGTAACGTACTTAAAACATTGTGCTAATGGATGGATTGAATAGTGCGGGGGTCGTAGAGGTGTAAAAAAATACTTGGAATGTTGGAACTTTAGACCCTCGATATCTCCGTAACTAGATGGTTCCTAGGCATAGTGTAGAACAAAAAAAAATATCGCAATGACGGGGAGAACATAAGTGCTTGTCGGCTTCGTTAAGATGTGTTTTACACCCTTTATAACCATTCATATTCATGTCTCAAAACTTATTATGTGTTAATACGTTGTTAACAAAGCACGGTTTGTGACAATATAAATTAAAATCCAACAATAAATAAAGAAACACAATCAGCAACAAAATAACACTTGTACTAGCTCCTAAACAAAACTTTGAGAAGCCTTTAATTACTCTCAGAGAGTAAAATCTGTGAACTGTAATAATTGTACAATTCTAACTCTCATCTCAATTCTGTCATTTTAATTAAAAAAGGAATGATGAAGGAAAATCGTTTTCGCGTCAACAATCTTGTTTATTGAATTATTTTTCTTTTGAATTTTCGTTTTAGAATGTTTTATTAAATTTTTTGGGACATTTTCGGTCTCTGCGAATGAAAAAATAGCTTTCATCTATACTATCTATACTAATATTATAAAGCAGAAGAGTTTGTTTGTTTGTTTGTTTGGTTGAACGCGCTTATCTCCGGAACTACCGGCTCGCATTGAAAAAATCTTTTTGCGTCGGATAGTCCATTTATCGGGGAAGGATATAGGCTATATAACATCACGCTATGACCAATAGAAGTGGAGCAGCAATAAGAAATGTTGCAAGCGGGAAATTCACGCGAACGAAGTCGCGGGCAGAAGCTAGTTTAAAAATAAAACATTGAGTTGAAAAAAAAGAGGCAATTTACTC
This sequence comes from Xestia c-nigrum, assembly GCA_916618015.1. Taxonomy (NCBI): domain Eukaryota; kingdom Metazoa; phylum Arthropoda; class Insecta; order Lepidoptera; family Noctuidae; genus Xestia; species Xestia c-nigrum. Next base: position 21,444,350 of record OU745260.1, read on the forward strand.
TTGTTGCTCATTATTACACATTCACTAATTATTTGCAATTTAAAATATATGCCAAAGTTTTAAACACCCCAATTCTATTGCGTTACACACTTTTCTATAACAATCTACAGGATTTTAAGGATTTTTATTTTCCATATAATTACTAATTTACCCTTCATCAAAAGCAAAAACAAAATTAAAGGGCGTCAAAAAGTTAGGATGCATCGCTGTGTAAAAAAACTAGCTGACCCGCGCAACTTCGTCTGCGTCACATAAAAGAGAAAAACGAAAGGAAAAAAGTCCCCGTTTTTGCAACATTTTTCATTCCTGCTCCGCTCCTTATAATTGTAGCGTGATGTTATATAGCCTAAATCCTTCCTCGATAAATGGACTATCCAACACAAATAAATTAAAAATAAATTTTCAATTCGAACCAGTACTTCCTGAGATTAGCGCGTTCAAGCAAACAAACAAACTCTTCTGCTTTATAATATCAACAATAACGTCAATCGCGCATTGGATATTGTTGAATTGCCAAAATGCATTACATTGGGATTCCGAGTGCGTTACTTAATCACCCCTGTGATTCCTGTCCATTCTTACAAGGCGGTATCCCTGTTCTCTAATATAAATTAATTTCAGTATTATCATTTTTTTTTATTTTTTTTTATTCTATAACACATACACTTTGTTTCAACAAGTAAAACCCAAGCTAACAAAAGTCATCATCAGTCGATTAATGTTCTCACTGCTGGGACACCACAATGCCTTCTCTTTATGAGAGAGAATGGGCCGTAATCCACCACGCAGGCCCAGTGCGGATTGGTTACATGCCATATGTCTTCGAGTTTTTTGGTTACTAGAACATGCCGGGAAAAAAAAAAAAAAGAAACATTAAAAATAAAAAATAAATTATAAAAATACATTATAATTATTTTTTTTTCTTTTGTTAAATAATTAATATTTAACAAAGCGACCAGTTTAAATTATAAATAACTTATAACACAATACCCTTTGATAAAGCAGATTTTACAGTTTAATAAACCTGGCGCATACGATCAGATGAACATTGAAACCACATTCATTTTACAGTATCGCGTTTTAAATGGTGTACATATAATTTTTAATATTAAAAAGCTTTTCAACGGGGAAAGTGGATGTAAACGTTGTCTCTACTTTTATTTTAAAATTCATGAAAGATTCTTTATATGTGTATTATTTGCGTCATAGTTGATAATTTAAAGTTACGGACGGAAGTTAATATTCTGTACTTTAACATAAATTATGTAAAACTAGCTGACCCGCGCAACTTCGTCTGCGTCACATAAGAGAGAAAAACGAAAGAAAAAAAAAATTGCAACATTTTTTATTCCTGCACCACTCCTAATAATTGTAGTGTGATGTTTTATAGCCTTCCTCGATAAATGAACTATTCAACACAAAAATAAATTTTCAATTCGAACCAGTAGTTCCTGAGATTAGCGCGTTCAACCAAACAAACAAACAAACTCTTCTGCTTTATAATATTAAGTATAGATGAGTTATTGACTGGTCAAGCCGTAGACTATATTCAGCAGTGGACGTCTTTCGTTTGAAACGATTATGATGATGTTAATGATGATGAAATTGTTTAAATCATTACGGCATTGACAACCTTAATGGACTCTGTAAGGATCGTTGTCAGATGGCGCTCAATGTGCAGATGAAGGAAATCTGAAGTTTATGATGATCCTATGAAAATTATGGCAGTGACGAGGTGTCTTGTCTTCTCGTAACAAGAAAAAAAACATGGTTATTTTTTTCAGTTAATTACGTTATTGGTCTTAAGAGTACCTACACACAGGTCTTAATATAAACATAAACAATATAATATAAACATCAAACACTCCAGTGTATTCCATTCCAATTAGTACCAGTGTGTCTGCGAAAGTAAATCCACGCTCTTAAAAATCTATCTGCAAATAAACTGAAAAAAAAAAAAACAAATTGACAAAAATTCAAAACAAAACCTAGAAATGGATCCAAGAATCTTCACCGCATTGCTGGGAACAAAAATGGACTATCACGATCAAATTCAGAGTGATAGACACAGACATTGTGGCCATAAAACACGCGATGACTTGCAATAAATCGGGCACAAATCTAGACTCTGACAAATTCTTAATGGAAAGAAACAATGGTGTAAAATCCAATAATACTTCGCCCGACCTGGGCCTCTATTCTGCTATTACAATAGTGGCAGAGTAGTCGATAATTGATTTCATAATGATCAAGTTCTGTCAAATTTTGACAAGTTTGTTAATTCTACTATCATAATGGTGCCACTATGACTTTTCAATGGTCTAACACTGACTCTTCATTGAAAGAAATGTCATAGAATAATAATCTCGTACATGCAATCTGGCATGAATAAATGTTCGCATTTAGTAGTAGATCTCTAAAACCATTTGTACTAAGGGTTTTATAATAATGACAATACGACAATGCCATTGAAACACAATTTTATTACGAGACCATTGACCGACCATTGTGAATTTAGCAGATTACGAACTTTAAGCAAAATGACAATGGGATGAGAATGGAATCGTGTTGAAGTGACGAATTTATTAACATAGTAGAATTAGGCCCCTGGAATCGAACTTAGTAGGTACCTCATACGTAGCAGTTGCGCTTTCGACCACTGGAAGAATGAGAAAGTTATTCTATCTAGGCAAATCGAATGAGTATAATTATGTAAACGATTGAAGTTTTGATGTCTATACACCAGGGGCCTAATTCTGCTGTTTTAATAAATTCGTCACCGAGAAGTCGTAATGACGCCATTATATTAGTAGATTACCAAACTTGTCAAAACTTGACAGAACTTGATCATTGTGACTTCAATGATCGCCTATTTTGACACTATATCGTAATAGCAGAATCGAGGCCCTGAGGGTTAGACAGAGATGTGTCTATAGTGCACCCACATTTGTTGGCCATTAGTGTTTTATGTGTTTCAAACATATATTTAACTAAAACAAAATATCCAAAAGTCGATGACAAGTATACTCGCTACCATAGCACACGCGCTACGGCGTAGCAAGGCGCGTAGCAAGGCTCGTAGCACAGGCTTCACAGGTAAATTGTTGTAAATCTCGTTAAAAATCTCGTTCAATAGATCAAGATTTTTAACAACAAATATAAATTGTTGTAGTATTGAAAATAATTCGGGGCAGTGTTTGGTGACTGCCAATAGAAGTGAAAACTAATGTAATCTAAACCTGCTACGGGTTGTGCCCCACGCACGCCTAAGTGGTGCTACGCCGTAGCGGATCGGCTACGAGTGCTAGCATTAGGTGACGGTCACGCGAGTTCCATATTTTTTTTTCACTCAAAACGTGTTCAAACCGCCTAAAGAAGTATTCACTTCAAAAAATCTGCAGTCTTAATTTTCTCATTCAGTGCGACCCGCTCATTTCCTGGCCACGAGTCACATTCTCGTGTCGTTGACAGCGGGAAATTCAATCAACTCCCGCAGACATGAGCATATTGACAAGCAACGGAGCTTTATTACTCATCAGGATTAATTGGTGAATGTATTTACATAATAATTAATCATTTCGTGGAGTATTTTAATACATGAATATTTTTTATTAATATGAAACACGATGTAAAGGACATAGACCATCATTATTTCACGACGCTTTTTCGTATTATTTATAACACCCGACGCAAAAACAACGGGGTGTTTTAAGTTTGACGTGTATGTGTGTGTGTGTGTGTCTATCTGTGGCATCATTGCTCCCGAATGGATGCACCAATTTTGATTTTGTTTTGTGTTGTTTGAAAAATGAATTAGTCGGAAGTGTTCTTAACCATGTTTGATGAAAATCCGTCCAAGATGGCCGCCAGCACAAAATGGCGAATTACATTCTTCTTTCACAGTTCCTTCAATATTCGGAATATTTAGTTGTTCCGGGTCTGGCTGTTTATGTGTGTGAGTATAAATATTTGTAAGCGCACGATACAGGAGGAATTCCTAGAGTGGGGCAGCGTATTTTCGAAAAAAAATAGGATATTAACAAAACTTTCTTAGTTAAACACAGTAAAGAAAGAAAGAAAAAGCATTTATTAGCCCGACAGGACAAAACATACAAAAACAAAAAGAAATGGTTGAAGGCAAAATAACAAAAACCGAAATAAAAAAACGTGCTGTACGAGACCAAAAGGCTCCTATCTCAGCATGGTGCTGTAACATTAAAAAAAAACGTCAGAACATTATTTTAAATTAAATTCGTTTGACATTTTCTTGTGAAATGTAGTTATTTCTGCAAAGATATACTGCCCACAATTTAATGGCCCATTAAACTTAATGGAAGTCTGTGACTGTGGCTGCAAAGACCATAATATAAGTGAAATGAAATTTAGTACGAAAGAATCAGCCTGTAACGTTTCCATACTGGGACACACGCCTTCTTGCAGAACCAATGAGGGTTAGTAGATAAATAAATAAATAAATATCGCTGGACATTAACACACAGCACCATCTAGTGCCACACTAAGCAAGGCTTGTGTCGTGGACACCAGATAGTTGATATACTACATATATACTTTTTTGTTTGTAAATACATACTTATTATACATATAAACATCCATGACTCGGAAACAAATGTCCATGCTCATCACACAAACATTTGCTCCTACCGGGATTCGAACCCAGGACCCTATGAACGCAAGGCAGCTTCACTACCACTACGCCATTCGAGTCGTCACATGTTTTCAAATTTTTGGTCGAGAACTTGCCAGTTTCCCGCGATGTATTCCCTTTACTGTTTTGAAATAAACTGCACATAGCAAGGTAAAATATAATAGAATATTAAATTATAGTCCTGCGACTCATACTAAATCGTATTACCAGTTATCTCAGGCTCGCCAAAGAAACAAAAAAACAGCTATTCTTTCCACGCACGTTCCTTGAACTCGGAAAAAGTAATGTCTTATTTAACTCGTCGAACAGAAAGTCTTAAGTATCTAGTAAAGTTCTTTCAACTTCTTAGTAGACAGAAAACAAAGAAACTTCCTATTTTACCCCTTTCATTAAAAGTTGGCGCCTTGAGGGAGTAAGGAATGTAGGAGATCGCTTTGACAATCGATTCTCGGAAGAAATACTGACTTCCCAGTATAAAACATATGAAAACGGGTACTTATCGCGAATTTACCTTTAATTTAAGCCCGGCGCTTCGACCGGATTAAAAAAATAAGAAAATAAATATCGCTGGACATTAACACACAGCGCCATCTAGTTCCACACTACGCTGGGCTTGTGTCATAGATACTAGATAGTTTATAAACTACATAAAACCCACCGCCAGCCCGGGGACCCGTTTTCATATGTTTTATTATGTGTTCTAATCGTGAATGTTTAAAAAAGACAATTGACTTCCCAGTGTTGACTATTCATTTTGGATCCTCAAAGCGTTACTCGGTTTTTCACTCGCATTTTGTGTATATTTGTTTATTACACCATTTATGTTCCACATGGCTGGATGGATTTTGATTAAGGGGCGTTTTACAGTCCACTAGCGCCGCCAATCGAAAAAATGTCATAACTCGTAAATAGAATCAAAAATACAAAATGTGGTCTATTATTACTGTAGAAAAGGCAATAACGTAATTTTATAACACATTGTCACCACTTGAAATATAGCTGTTTAGCTAAATCGTTCATTTGTAACAAAAACGGCCGTTTATGTTTTGAATGCACGATTTAGCTAAACAGCTATATTTCAAGTGTTGATAAGGTGTTATACAATTACGTTATTGCCTTTTCCACAGTAATAATAGAACATATTTTGTATTTTTGATTCTATTTACGAGTTATGACATTTTTTCGATTGGCGGCGCTAGTGGACTGTAAGAGGGCTCTTAAGGTATCATAAGATTTGTCTCAAAAACCCTAGTGTCCATATACAGGTGTTTTAAAAACAAAAACCAATATGGCGGATTTTTGGCGCTAAATTGATCGATGTTCTTTTTGAAGGAAATTGAAAGGAGATTACAAATAAACATCTAAATAGATTACAAAATAGAATTTATAGTCGGTTTTTTGATACTTTTAATTAAATGTTACTTCAAGTCTGTCAAGTAATTCTCAGTAGCAATTTTTTGGAATTGTATTCAGCAAATAGCTGTAAACTCGTCACCTATTAAGTAGAACCTGCATAAATATACCCGATCCTAAAACTTCTCAAAGACGTAGAAACGTGATTGTAATACCAAACACGTTTGGAGAAATACACGTGAACTGTGAAGCTATGTTAGAAGGACTCATTTTCTCGAATACATCGGCATCGTCTCATACTTAATCAATTCAGTGTTAGGAATTTTCTGCATTTACCACAACAGTCCCCTCCCTTACAGTTTTGAGAGGAGCTTGCTGCTAAATAATAATAATAAAAAAATAACAGCCACTCGTGTCAATCTTCCGGTTAAGCCGCGCTTCCGTAGGTTGGTCTGTCGATGGGTGACCAGTCATTGTGTACCAAATTTCCTCCTTGTTGCAAAAAGCACGTTAAGCCTTTGGTCTTCGCAGTCATTCCGATTGCCGATGCCGATGCCGATTCTCGTCCGATTGAATGTTAGGAGCTCCACCTTGGAATTGGATTGTTCCAACTATCACAATCAATATTTTCAAAACTGGGAAACTTCCAGAATAATGCGAATGCATTTAAATGACTGAATTAAACCACACAATCAATATACGGATGCCCTCACATGATAAATAGCCGACAGTCTATTGTTCTTTAACCCTGCGCGCCGAAAGCCGAAAGCCGAGAGCGATAAATCAAAATGACGCATCGCGACATTGTGGTGTGTTGCTGATGATCGAACGTCACGTCAAATGGGGTTAACTAGGATTTGTCACTTTGCACTCGATTGACGGGGAGGGATGTGGGATGCGACCGACAAAGGATAGACGATATTAATAAAGTGGCCAGAAGAAACTGGATAGCCATGGCACAAAATCGCTAAAAGTGAAAAGATTTGGAAGACCCCTTTCTTGTAAAACACTGAATTCAGTAACCGTCTCTAACTTAGTTGGTAAAAGCCCAAGCAGATGATACAAAACTTAAGTTACACCAGTTGTGAATATATTAAAAAGTAAAACATGGTCCTAGTGTCTATCGAGTTCCATCTCACCAATAGTAGTCGCCACAATATAGGCCAATCAGAGGAAGTAGCGTGCCCGATAATAGCGTATTGCTCGTCACCAGCAGTTGCTGTGGACGATTGACGGCCGAATGGCAACTATTGTGGTATAACGCTATATGTATATTAATATGTACGAGTATATAATAGCTAGCTTGGGGAAACTGAAGCATGAGCATGAGCTGAGCTTTATGATATTTAATCTATTTTATGTAGACCATAAGGTCCTAGATAAACATGGATACCGACAGGATTATTTCTAGGGGGGTGAATCTTTAAATAACACAATGCAAAAATTGGAAAATGGCATGAAAACCTTTAGAATTAAGATAGTGATAATTATATATAAACGATCGAAGTGAGCTCGAAAAAATTAGCAACCAGTCATACGGAAATAGGAATAAGTAAATAGATTCTCAAAATAATTTATTCATAATATATTAATCTTCCGCGGGAATATTCGAGGCTCCTGCGGACCACCAGTGGTCCGTGAACCATAGGTTGGGAACCACTGGTGTACATGAATCCGAAAAATCTGAGGTCAACATCTTCGGTTCTAACTCGAGGCTTACAATCTGGCGGCCTCCACTATACTACAATGAATCATTAGAGATGGATGGATTGCACAAAAGATGATAATATGTCTGGCGAGTTAGTGTGACAGTAAATAGAGTTTTATGGAAGATAATGACAAGAGGTCGTACGCTGACCTCAAATAAATTGAAATAAATAAATATAAATATCGCTGGACATTAACACACAGAGCCATCTAGTGCCACACTAAGCAAGGCTTGTGTCGTGGACACCAGATAGTTGATATACTACATAATTATACTTTTTTGTTTGTAAATACTTACTTATTATACATACAGGGTTTAACCACCTCATCACAAAGCCGTTAACCAAGCATTCTGTACATCAAACTAAGTAACTTTACGCAAAAAATATTGCTGGGAAGTAACTTTTTTTTTTAGGTTAAAAATCTTGTTTTGTGGTCTCAACTCAATGTAATACACTTAAAACATTGTGCTGATAGATGGATTGAAAAGTACGGGGGTCGTGGAGGTGTTTAAAAATCTAAGGTTCCCAGGTATGGTGTAGAACAAACAAATAATCGCAATGATGGGGAGAACAAGTGCCTTTCAGCTTCGTGAGGAGGTGTTTTACACCCTTTATAAACATCCATGACTCGGAAAGAAATGTCCATGGTCATCACACAAACATTTGCTCCTACCGGGATTCGAACCCAAGACCCTATGAACGTAAGGCAGCTTCACTACCACTACGCCATTCGAGTCGTCGAAAGGATGAAGGCAGGATAATGATTATGAATGGATGATTTGAAATCGCTTTTATTTATTTGTTAACATATTGGTCGCCGTGTCGGACAATGGTGACCGCCAGTAAATATTTCATTCAAGCCGCGTCGGACATTGGTGACCGACGGGCACACCTTACTTTGACTTACGCTTACAGGCTGGCGTCCACTATTTCATTGGATTTGCGCATACTAAGTGACCCGCGCGGCCCTGTAGAGTATTAAAAATAATGTGTCACCCTAACTTTTTTGCATATTTGGAATGCTAGAGACGAACAAAAATATTTGCAGAATTAAACACAACTTATCTAATTATTTGTTTATTTGATTAAGAGATTAATTTTCAATGGTATTTGTGAAAGAACAGAACAATAAACCTTAATTAATATAATTTGTATTTTTTTATTTTTTTATTGTTTGTGTGGTTGTCCGACAGAGTGACCCGCTTGGCGCAAATGAAATAATTATTACGTTCAAGCCACGTCGGACTAAGGTGTCCAAAATTCTCTTGTGAAATCTTTCAAAATTAAAAAAAAATCTTTTAAAAGAGATTTTTTTTTGCCAAAGAGAGCTTTCGCTACTTAAGAGGCCTGCGGAGCATGCGCAGTTCATACAAACGAAATAATTTGTAAACCAAAAATATTCCAAAGGTAGTGTGTATTTATTTCGATTGGATTACAGAATATCTAGGTTCCCAAATATACATTTTGATTGGACTTAAGGGTGCCAATTTTTTTAATTAATTTTAATTTACACTTCATTTTAAAACTTCATTCATTGAAGCCAAACTTGACTTGTCATACTGTGGTGATAGTTATGGAAAGACAATGCAACCATTTAATTTAATGAATCCATCGATCAAACAAAATTAATTTATATTTAATTTTATATTTAAATTATATTATGAACAACAAAAAAGCTCAAAACATCCCAATAACTCAACAGGCCTGTTTGACCCAGGGAATCGTTATAGCTATCCATTTTCATGTCATTTGTCGTTCAGCAGTTACCCGGAAATTGGGCCCGGCTGAATTCGTAACATTGTTCCGACACCGACATACAAAACGTGGTAACTCAACAAATGTACCTTTTAAGTACCTTATAGATATTTTTTTAAGTGAATACTTTTTTAGGCACGGTGAGCACTTTTTGGGTGAGCAAAAATCATAGAATTCACGTCATCGTCACCGAACGCTTTTATGGAATGATTGGTCAAAATCAAACTTTGAAATAAAATTTGTTTTGGATTACATAATTTACACTTACGGCAGTCCCCAAAGATTGCCCTGCATTATAATTTTTTTTTCAGACATAGTCCATACATATTATAAAAAACAAAAACACATGTACATTAAAATAATCAATAAAATTACAATTACACATACACATTCAAATTAAATATAAATTAAAAAATAATACAAGTGAGTAATTGAAGTCAAACTTATGTATTTTTGCACAAATTTGGTCTTTTTACAAAAATTATGTATTTTTGAACAAAAACTTTAAAAATTCCGTTAAGTTGCGTTGAGAGAAAACATTTAAAACATATTAAAATGTGTTTCTTATTAAAAAAAAAATAACCGCGGCGAGGGTGGTGTGGTATGGCGATCATTATAAGCAGCCAATATGGCCAGACATCGCACAAGATAGAGAAACGCCTTTGCCCAATAGTAGGACACTAGATGGAAGCTAATAAATAAGTACGAAAATGGCATGAAGCATAAAGGCATTAAGTCCGTTTTTTACAGTTTTAATTGTCCACAAAGTTTAAATAAATGAATAAAATTGCATAGCTAGCGGACAGCACGCGGTTGCACCCGCGTTGATTCCGTTCCCGTGGGTGCACGGGAATAAAATATAGCCTATGTTACTCGCTCAAAATGTAGCTTTCCAATAGTATAGTAAAGTAAGTAAAGTAGAATTTTTCAAAACAGTTAAGTAGTTTTTTAGCTTATTCATTACAAACAAACAGACCCACAAAAATACAAATTCCTCTTTATAATATTAGTGTAGATTATGACAAAGAACCGGTTATTGTTATGCCTACATCTGCTAAGAGATGTTTCAAACATCTCATCTACTAACGCATCAACTTTGTACCTTTATCCCTTATTACTATATGCAATACAAATATATATTTCTCTGCTCCCTTTAAGTACTAATTGCTTGAAAAAACAAACAGTATTCTCAAAATTTTTAGATACCTCCTTTTTTAACAAGGCCAATATTTGTGGCCGTTGATATTTGATGCGCCCGTTGTCCGTTCAATTATGAAAATATTTACAGCAGAATGCAGAACTAAATTATTACCGGGATTTGAGAGGAACGGAATATTCATAATCTGATTTTCAATTAATATTTCATTTTAATTTATTAGGGAAAACAAACAATTACACACTATAAATGGTTATGAAATACTATAAATGGTTATACATTAACCACATCTTATCTTTATTGGAATAATAAAACATACTGTTACTGTTACTGCTGGCATGCATCATCCCACTGCTGGGCAAAGGCTTCTCCCCATGACCTCCAGTTCATTCAATCCAGGGCTAATGTTGGCCACTGGTCATGGGTTTTGTCCATCTCGTCCCGCCATCTTCAGCGAGGTCAAAACAGTCAGGCCAAAATGGCAGCACTTGAAGATATGTGTTTTTCTGGTATCGGGTTTCAGTGGTGTCAGGAATAAATGGATATTCTTCTTTTGTATCGTGTGTATAGCTCTCGTGGTGAGTTTTTATGCTCCTTGGCTTAACATGCCGTCCAGAAATATATCTCATGCTTTTTGGTTTTCTACTTCCATTCTCCCTTGTAAGACGTCACGGCATCATTAACTCCTCTCTCTTTCAAATAATTCCTGACACTATCCATCCGTCTTTTCATTGGCCTTCCTCTCCCTCTATCAACATTAATGTCAATCAGTCTGTTACTCTAATGCGTTTCATCCCTCCTCAATACTTCAGCATCACAAGTTTCAATTACAAAATGGACGCTATTATTGGAAATCAAACAGCAAATTTAATTAATAGTTCCAAAGCGAGAAATATACTACACAGATATAACAATAATTGAACAAACAATAATAACCCCGACAGGTAATATTCTCTACACAAAGCAATATTAACTAATAATATGTAATTATATACTAATTTAGCACAGGAGCTGCCGTACAATACAATCATGTTCATACATAGTATGCAGAAACCAATTATGGACCTATATGCGAAATCCGTGTCTTAACCTACAGGGGGAGATTTTAGTAAGCCCCTCACGATCCCATATTCCATGTTTTAAGATGCACGATTGTTTATATTTGCGCTATAACATAATATTTACGGTACAGCATATTGCTGTTATAGGAAAAATGTAATAACATACTTCGAAACAGTTGTATTAGAAAAACAAACGTAGGTACTGAAATAATATCGTAAAATTTTTGTGTAGACGTAACTGGGTTTTCAACCGACTTCCAACAAAAAGAGGAGGTTCTCAATTCGTCTGTTTTTTTGTTGTGTTTGTTACCTCAGAACTTTCGACTGGGTGAACCGATTTTTATGGTTTTTTTTTTTGTTTGAAAGCTGGTGCTTTCCGTGTGGTCCCATTTTAATTTGTTGAAGACCTGATGCTGTTCTCGGAGATATTCAACGGAACTCTTCAAAAATACACAGCAAATCTGTAGTGATTGCTGCAATCGCTTCTAGGTTCATTGCTTATACTATATCATGACGTAACATCACGCCTGTATGCTCTGAGGGGGTACGCAGATGTGTAAAATACAGGTTTCGAAAGTGTTTGTTACCTCAGAACTTTCGACTGGGTGAACCGATTTTGATGGTTCCTTTTTTATTTGAAAGCTGGTGCTTCTCGTGTGGTCTCAAATCAGGATCTGATGATGGGATTCTGAAGAAATAGAGAGAATTTGGGTAGTTTTATTAAGTGTACTTTTTACTTGTAATAACAGTGGTGATGTAATGTAGATATAATAACCAACCTCCTAACCAACAACTCTAATAGGGAGGAGGTCTGTGTCTCAACAGTGGGAATATTAATAGACTGATGATCATAATGATGACGAGATGATGATGATAATAACAACCTGTTATATTTTTCCACTGAAGATAAGCTTCTTCTGTTTCTATACATATTAATTTGTCGTGATGGCCCTGACGTACAAGGCACGCTTTTGCTAGTCATATGTGAACAATGGCGTTCAAAAGGTTAAAAAGAATAACCAGGGTGTCTCTTACCGATTCTTCTCCATAAATGTTTACTTTTTCTTCTTTTTGTAGTTTTATGAAGTACCCCCTAAAGGCCTTTGTGACGTAAAATATTAGTTTGAATGTTCACGCCAAAAGTACTGCTGCAAATAATGTACACGTGTAATAATATTGTATGTATGTGTGTAATAATGTTGTGATAGTAAACATAACAAGAGACCTCAAATAACATCACCCCAACATCTTCCAAGTGAAACAATGTTTGCTAACTAATTATAGGGAATTAATTCGGATACATCTGGGATTAATCTCGGCTGGGAACGATTTGATCTGCACTGATTGTTAATGTTCGGGGATTAGACAGTGAGGTTAGGACATGCAGTTGAACATAAATATATATATGTAAGTACTATAGCAGTAAACAAGAATTTGTGTGGAATGCTTTCACTAAAACTAAACAAAATAAAATTAAAAAATAACAAAAAATTAACTGACTACCAAAAAAACACTAAAATAGTCAAAAATAACTTCACTTCGGAGTGACTTCCGACAGTAGTGTTTGTTTAGGGAAGTCGGTTTCTTTTGCAAGTTGAAGCATTCCACATGAAATATTTAGTAGTGTTTATTTTTCTGAACAGTAGTTGATTTCTTTCTGCAAGTCATACTACAAATTAACAATTTGTAGTCTTCAGTACTTTGAAGAATGAACACACAAAATATTCAAAGTGACTATTCTTTCTTGGCAGTAAAAGAAATTCTTAGTTGATTGATATAATTTTCTCTTGCCAATATACGTTACAATATTCCTAGAAAATTGATTGTCACGTTGTCAAAGGAATGTGCAGTTCCAATGAAGAGAAGACTCATTAAAATTGTTGTTTGATGCCAACTATTCGCGAACACGACTCGATATGATACCGAACTTATCGGATAACCTATTTTGCAGCTGACGGAAAAAAATGAAAAATAATATACGCATATATATTTTTCATTTTTCATTGTTTTGCAAAAAAAAAGTGGTCGCAAATGCGATTGCTGAACTGAGTAAGTGGTTTTTGGTTGGATTCCCGGGTCGAGTAAAGTGTTATCGTGCTTTTCCATCAGAAATTACTTAGTAGCAGCCACGAAGTATAGTTCTATGCCCAGTTGATGGCAATAGGTACGCCCCCTATTACATGGAACTAAAACATAACTGAGAGCAGCGGTGGCCCAGTGGTGGCGGCCCCGATTTACGAACAGTAAGTCGTGGGTTCGAACCCAGACAGGCGCATTACTTTGTGTATTTTATTTCATCACCGCTGCTCTCAAAACGGTGAAGGAAAACATCGTGAGGAAACCGGCATGTCCTAGAACCAAAAATTCGAAAACATGTGACATCTACCAATCCGCACTGGGTCCGCGTGGTAGATTATAGCCCCTTCCCTCTCAATGAGAGGAGGCCGTGTCCCAGCAGTGGGAACATTATAGGCTGATGATGATAATGATGATGATGAAAACATAACTGGCGAAATGTGGGTGTACTATTAGTTACATATCTGCCTAACCGTTCAGGGATCACAGGTGTGATGTTACTCGTATGTAGTCCTTAAGTTAGGTGACGATGATTATTCATCATCCACCTAGCCTTTTCCCAACTATGTTGTGGTCGGCTTCCAGTCTATCCGGATGCATCTGATAGCACTACTTTACATGGATACGACCCCTATCTACCTCCGAAATACAGTTATTAATGGGTGATACTGTACCCCTTGGTAAGACTAGTTGTCAGACTCCTTGGGACCCTGACTACCTATAACAACTGTCAAAGATCTACAAATAACAGGCAAGACCAACTGCTTAACGTGCTTTCCGAGTTATGGAGGAAACTCGGTACGTAATGGGTAGTTGTGGTAGCCACTCATCCACAGACCCTAGATGGATAATACAAAAACAAGATTGCACCCTAAATATTATAAAAAAATAAATAAATATCGCTGGACATTAACACACCGCGCCATCTAGTTCCACACTAAGCAAGGCTTGTGTCGTGGACACCGATAGTTGATATACTACATATATACTTTTTTTGTTGTTGTTTGTAAATACATACTTATTATACATATAAATATCCATGACTCGGAAGCAAATGTCCATGCTCATCACACAAACATTTGCTCCTACCGGGATTCGAACCCAGGACCCTATTAACTTAAGGCAGCTTTACTACCACTACGCCATTCGAATCGTCAAATATTATCTATTATATTATCTCTTGTCTCATTATCATGAACCACTTTTGCTGTGTACAGTCACGTCTAATAATATGTAAACACTTAAGAATTTTTTAAATTGTTTTTCTCCTAATGTACTGATTAAAATTTAATGTTTTTACGTAATAGTATTCTGGAACTCATATTTTTATGAAAAAGATCCAATCTCCTAGTTACAATCGTTATTTCTCGCAAAAATAGCTATACTATTAAGGAAAGTGTATACATATTATTAGAGGTGACTGTACTGTGACTTACTCCGTGAGCACAGTCATGTGTTTTGAGTAATCGTCGCTAATTACACCAGTCACCCTACATTCAATGACGACATCTTGACATTTCAGATGAGAATTACTTATGCCATTGGAATTTATTGACGTTATTGGCATTGTGTTAGTTCTGACTGAATCGACTGCAATTTCACAATCTTATGCAATTTTATATATTTGTACGGTTTGAATCACGCAAATATTATGCTAAATTAGATGTGCACATCATCTCCGGTCTGTTTGATCGAAGCAATCGGTGCTGTCTTTGGGGACTGCAGTAAAAACAAAAAGTACACAGACCCCGCCCCAGTCGTAGCACTGCTACGGGTTGTGCGCCTAAGTGCTACGCCGTAGCGGATCGGCTGCGAGTTCTACTAAAGGGTACGTGACGGTCACGCGAGTTTCATGATTTCTGTTCACCCAAAAAGACCTCCATGCGCCTAAAGAAGTTTTCAGATCAAAAATGTTCAACATAACGTTGATATTGCCGGTATTCTAGTTATTCTACACAGGAATAGGTGATTTCGTCAGTAATATTGTTCCATCAGAAAACCAATTTATTTTAACAGTATTAACACTCATTACGTATAAATCTAAATAATCAGGTCAAAACATACACATATACCCATGAGACTCTTCAACTTCGTTCGTAAAACCACTTCAAAATGTTCAAAATTTCCTACGTTTAGTAGGAAATTCAATCACAGTCGTTCCGTCAAACAGTCTCCTGAGAAAACGAAGTGACGTCATGAACTGGCTCCAATTACCACGAGCCCTCGAATTATCTACTATTCATGAGCTGTTAGGGCTCCGCAATGAGCGGGAAGCTATGGAAATACTCGTAGGTAAACTGCAGTTTACCTAGGTAATCTCGAATTTGATGTTATACAAGAATCGAATGGCTCTCTCTGAAAGTGTTCCTTGTATATGTCACCGTAAAATTGTCAAATACGTTATATTGTATATCTCTAGCGATATTGTAAAGTCTCGAATTATTGTCAAATGAACATACTGCTTACAACAAAACGCATTATTTTTCGTGAAATGCATGTGATGGTAATCAACTTACGCGGTGTGGAGGGAAGGAGGGGTCCCCCTTGCCCCGTCCTGTTTAGTTAGATGATCTACAAAGACTAAAACCGCACATACACTCCGTCACTAGCACCACACTCCCATAACACACTTTACACTTGCACATTAGAATTATTTACTCACCCCCTTTAATTCGGCCCTAAGTTACATCAGTTTCTGACGTCACGGGGTATGTCAGTGTCCCTACACGATGTCACTCATGATTAATGGCGAATCGAAACCTGTTGACTATGCTAATGGTCGTTATAATTCAGAATCGAGTAAAATGGGCTGTTTGTTTTATATTTGGTTCATGTTTGGGGACGGAAATTGATGTATTTTGTTTGTTAGTAAGCGTTTTGTCGGTTGGAATTGTTTTAACCTGGTTAGGTTCTTTCAATCTAGATTGATGACCCGATTGGCGAAGTGGTATCGAGGCTGCCTTTCGCAAGATCCCGGGTTCCAATCCCGGTAGGAGCAAATGTTTGTGTGATGAGCACGGACATTTGTTTCCGAGTCATGGATGTTTATTTGTATAATAAGTATGTATTTACAAACAAAAAAGTATTTATTATTATGTAGTATATGAACTATCTGGTGTCCACGACACAACCCTTGCTTAGTGTGGCACTAGATGGCGCTGTGTGTTAATGTCCAGCGATATATTTATATTAATTGTATAACGTTAACTTGAAAAAGGCAATCTTTATCCAAATAACATGACAAAACATCACGCCTACAACCCCCGGAGGGATAGGCAGAGATGTACTTAATTGTACACCCAAATTTATTCGATAATTAGAGGGCGAGGTAATTGCCATGAACCGGGCACAAATTCAGAGTCTGTGGCTGCTAATGAGAAACTTCTGATGAAAAACCCAATAACACGTACTTTTCCCGACCCTGAAATGGAACCCAGGACTTCATGCTCCGGGGTTGCGGGCCTGTTCGAAAGAGATACCGCGGCCCCGGAACGTAAAAGGCGAGGAAGGAACATGGATGGTTTTTAGTCAGTAAGAGTCTGACACTCCCTCCCGCTCTGCCCAGAGTGGGGGCGGTCAATTGATGGATTTCCCATCCTTAAAAAAAAAAAAGGGGCCCGAATGTCTGATAACCAGTCTTAGCAAGGGGTATCGTTTTACCCAGTACTAACTGGGTTGGGTCAGATAGGCAGTCACTACATGTAAAATATTGGTATTCAGCTGCATTCCAGGTAGACTGGAAGCCCAACATAGTTGGGAAATGGTATTTTCCTTATTTATTTTGATTGTACTATAACACAATGCTGTGACCGAAAGGTTGACTGGTAGATAATGCTTTGTGGCATTAAATTTGCCTATGTACCACTCTTGTTCATGAAGTTTAAATAAATAAATGGTAGGCAGATGATGGAAGATTTTTGAACGGGTCCTAACTCAATCTTTTTCGGTTATCGCAATTCTCAAAGCGAGCTATTCAACAGTGTACACAAACTTAACTATGCTTAACACATACAAGCAACTTAAGTAGGTTATTAGCAATTCCGCATACTACATAGGTAAGCTCTTAATCAAGCAGGAGCGCTGTTCGTACAGTGCGCCACTTCCAAACATTTGCTGACTTTGCAAACAATTTGAGGATTCTGGCGCAAACCACACGCTGGTAAATACGGTACGAGGTATACCTACATAATGTGTTTAAGTATCATTTTGTACTTAGGTATTGCATACCCCTTGGTCAGACTGGTTGCTATAGACTTCCAGGCCACTGACTACCTGTAACGATTGTCAAAGATCTACAAATGACAGCCGGGAACAACGTGTCTTAACGTGTTTTCCGAAGTACAGAGGACCTCATGCTCAGTGGTCGCGCTTGAGACCACTCGACCGACGTGGCAGGGGACACAATTAGAAGTTTGGCAACCCCTTAATGGTGCAGAAACCACTCCAACAGTTAGATCGTTCAAAAAACTAAAAGTTCAACGTAATACTGTCAACATTCTAAAGAAAATAAACGCAATGTATCAAAATCCCAAAAAAAGGGAAGACATGAAAACCCTTCCATTCTCAAGGGTACAATGACAGCCAACACTTCTTTTTACGTCTTTTTGAATACTTAAAGCCTTTATTTTTATAAGCCCGATGCAAGATTTAGGTAAGAATCCGTGGTGCCAAGTTCCGAATATTTATAACAGTGTTACTGAAGTTCCGGTCTCGTCCCTTTGGTCTGGGGTTGTCGTACGCAGTTTAAGTGGTTTGAGCCTTGTGGGAATAGTCCGTTGATATCGAATAAATTTATGTAGTTACTTGCTACTTACTAGTCTTTTTTGCGGGGCGATCATGGCCAGAGATCACATAAGATACAGCTGTTTGGAGGCTTACAAAAAGGTAGCTTACGTATCATCTGCCTAGCCTTTTCCCAACTGTGTTGGAGTTGGCTTCCAGTCTAACAGGATGCAGCTGAATACTAGTATTTTACATGGAGCGACTGCCTATCAGACCTCCACAACCCAGTTAATACTGGGTAATACGTTACCACTTGGTAAGACCAGGCCCCTTATTCACAACCATTCGACTCGCTTCCGAACCGAATCGAACGTCTCAGATATCGAAGATGTCCTTCAAACGCTATTCACAAATCCGAAAACGAATAATTTTGACAGTTCAATTCGATAAGAAGACTCGAATCTTTCCGACAGCTGTTTGCTATCGGGAGTCATATCGAACAAAATTCTAACGAAGAAATAAACCATATTTCTAGCTTATTTCAGTAAAATAAAAAATACTAATCTTTTTAAACACTGCCTGAAGTAAGTTAATGAAGTTTTATTATTGTCTGGTGTTGTTTGTGATATATTAGTTGTTTTATTGACCGAATTTTAATGATGTATCCGCATTTACATAAAATCTATGTGTTTACAGAAATTTAACCACTATGCACGACAAGATTTTGACACATGACACATCAGCTGAATCGGCGGGGTGATGCGAATTTGTCAAAAATTTACAGAATTTTCGTGAACTTTTAGCATTCGGTTTTTTATGAAAAATACGTCTAGGAAGCTGTTTCATACCATAATTTTGTGGTAAATATCTCCAGTAACGTGTTAAGGTCGGTAAAACGGCGTTAGTGTATTGCCAAATATTTATAAAACACATATTACTGCACCCTTCCAAAAACTAGGTAACGTAGATGCGCTGGAAATAATGCACATAGGCAAGCTTCTCGTTCGTTAAACAAACTGGAAAAAGCTAAATAAAAACAGTAACCTTCTATCTGCGTTCTTATTTTTGCCACTATTCATACATCATTTCATAAAAAATTACGATCAAAGTCTTGACAAATATTACAAAAAAAACAATGTTGCAACCAACTTATCACATGACATATCACTTCGTAGTGCTGACCGTAAACCCGAGTTTCATCATTACGATTAAAACGTTGCATTCAGCCTAATCGATACTCGCAATCAAATTAAGTTTGGAAAAAAGTTTTGAGACACAATGAAAACTCCTTGGTATCATTTCAAAGAATTATATTTAAATTCTGAAATTAATCCTTTTATACTACTTTTTTAATAATATCACGTAGAATAGTAATTATTCGTTGCTTTTGGTTGACTTATTAATAGTTAATAAACACAGAACTCTCTAAACTCTAAACAAATAACGAAATTCTTGCTTCAAGTCAACATTTTGATGATAATCTTTCCTTTAAAAACTTATGGATTGCAGAATTTGGAGAAACGCCGTTGCCGAACTAGCACCGTGTGGCAAAATATGAGGCTTCACAGTTTAAGCAAAGACAAAATCTGAAAATGAATTATTAATATTTTCAACCGTACGAATTACGGCCAACCTCTTGCTAAATAAATTCGCGTCGATATTTAAATTCAAAATTTAAATAAGGAATGTAATTGTGACTATACACATACATTCAGATTTATAAAGTATTTTTATTTACTTTAATCATTTATTGTGAATTTTGTTTTGTTATGTCTAAAGGTTAGATATAGAGCGCCAAGGATCGGAAAAATTGAATGATAAATGAATATTATGGATGCTAAAACCGTTGTTACTATAACCAAGCTTATCTAAGTATTCAAAATCAAATGAAAATTCATTTTCTCCCTTGCCTTTTCCCATCTATTATGGGGTCGACTTCCAGTCTAACTGAAAACCAGTATTTTACATGGAGCGACTGCCTATCTGACCTCCACAACCCAGTTAGTACTAGGTGATGATACTAGCTGTAACGACTTTCAAAGAACTACTAATGACAGCCGTGACCAACTGCTTAACGTGCTTTCAGAGGCACGGAGGAAACTCGGTATGTAATGGGTCACCCATCCACAGACCAACCTAGGCAAGCAAGGCGTCCTAAACGTCGACCCGAGCGGCCGTTATTATTTAACAACGAGCTGCGGAGCTCGGCCTCGGCCTCTCTTTCAAAATTAAATGAAAATTGACGATTAAAAATAGTGTTCGGAAAAGGCGAGAAATAAATAAAATTAGAAAGTCATAGGAAGACCTTTGCCCACCAATGCGATAGAAAAGGGTGTTAAAAAAAGTATTTGAAAATAAAATGGTGTATCCCAATAACTAATCCAACCGAACACAGTAAAATAATCATACTATTCCCCATTTTGCTTACCAAATACAATTATCATGGTAGGATAGGAACCAAACCAATTTTCACCACACCTAAAAAATCAGTGCCATAGAGTATAATTATTATAACCTTTCGATTTAAGTTAACAAACTGATATCAAATACTTAGTAATTTTTCCTTTTAAGAAAACAGAAAACTATAGTGTTAATAAAAAAAAAACAATTTTTCTGCTTTGGCAATTTCATAGACGGCTGTTTACAAAGCAGGTTTATTCGAAAACTGATATTTTTTAGTTAATTTTAGTAAAATAATAAAATAATTTTGTATCGTTGCTATCTCTTACAGCTTGGCATAAAAGTCGTGAAAATAATGGTGGCGCTACTATCGTACATATTGTAACCCTATATAGTACGACAATAACAGTTTGATACTTTTGTTTTTTTTTCAATTTTTATTTTTATTTAATGTGTACTTTGATGGGTTTTAGAAGAACTCGGTGCTAAATAATAACAGCTGGACAGGACAATCTTCAAGCTTAAGCCGTGCTTAACTAAGTTAGTCTGTAGATGGGTGACCATCTGTCATAGAGTTTCTTCCGTCCCCCAGAAAGCTCTCATAGCTGTTGTCGTGTCATTTGTAGATCTTTACTGTGAGTCAGGAGCCCGAAAATCTGACAACCAAGTCTGTATTACCTAGTTACTGGGTTGTGGAAATTAGATAGGCAGTCGCTCCATGTCAAATACTGATATCACGCTGCATCCGGTTAGACTGAAAGCGGACCCCAAAATTAGTTGTGAAAAGGCTAGGCGGATGATGACGACTTTAACGGGTTTTACATTACTTAAACTTGAAATAAACATCAATTTCTCGTTCGCTCGTTACATACCCACGCTTTTGTGTGATAATGCGCAAGTACGTGTGTATATTGATTTACATTATGAGGAAAATAATACCAACGATTCGTCTAAGTATTTTTTTTCATTTTTATTAATAAGATAGATAGAATTTTACAGATGTTTCAATTAGAATCTAGCATGTCTTCGTTTAAATATTCCACATCTGAAAGTTCTTCATCCGTGTCTGTATCTGTACTGCTGCTGTCATCTTGCAGATTTATGACTATTTTGTCTATATCACTATACAGAGTTTGCCCCTTTGATAATACTCTCTTTCTATTTGCATAACATGTTCACATGATGTTTTCCAATCACCAACAGAGATGCTTGCAAACACTTGTTCAGCCACGGCCTACAACAGTAAAAAATAAAGACAGTTAAACTTTTGCAAATACTTCTTTCTAAGAATGTGAAATGAAAGTAGCTATTTTAAAAAACCTTGATATCAACTGATCCAACATTATGTGACGCAATTTTATGTTTTAGTTACTTTTATTCTGAAAGTAACACAAAAAGTATCAAAATTATAGGAGCGTGCTTCTTTGTAAATGCACATAACCACAAAATTCATCGATGTATTTTTCAATGTAAATAATAGTTGTATAATGGTTTATACTATCTAGTGCAAGTTTAAACACACATATTACATCTGATTACTTAGATAAAAGATCATTTTACCTGACATTTCCGCAGTTCTTTCAAAAACATCGTTGATATCCAATAAAATTTGTCCAGCTTCATGTTCCGCCAAACAACTCAAATACACTTTATAAATTATCTCTCTAGCGGAGCTGCGAATGGTTTTTCTGTTCATATTGAACCCTTTGAGTCACCAATTTAAACACAATAACAAAAAATACACGAAAAACAGCCACCGATATCATGAAATGACATTACATGTACTGACTAGACGTGACAGTAGGAGAAGTTGCCAACGATGAAATTTTTTAGTTCCGTTTCAGGACATTTTTGCCAACCTGTAAGTTACTAGCAGTATATTCCCTAATTAAACATAACGAAATATTCAAATAAACCAATTTTAATTACTATCTTAAATTTCCTCCAACGATTATCTATTTACTACCATTTTGTAGCGCAAAAAGGATCTGTGAATAGCGTTTTGACAGTTCTTCGGTTCGGAAATGAGATAGTCGAATACGGATCCTTACCGACACGGAAACGTATCGAATGGTTGTGAATAAGGGGCCAGTTGTCAGACTTATTGGGCCACTGACTACCTCTAACGACTGCCAAAGATGGATAAATGACACGGAAGAAACTCGGTATTTAAGGGCGGTCACTCATCCACAGACCAACCTAGGCAAGCACGGCGTAACCTAAGGATCGGCCCGAGCGGCTGTTATTATTTACAACGTTCTCCTGCTCCACGGGCTCCAAAAAGGTATCTTGCGTACTGGCAGGAAAAGTTATTGTAGAGCATTTTGTATATATCATTTGCCTAAGATTTTCCTATTTTGAAATACATACTAATATTTACCACGGGACTACTGCGTATCTAATAACCTCCACAAACCAGTTTCTAAGTAAAAAAAAAAAATTCAGTCCAGTATTTTTTAGAAAATAGATTTTTGAAGTGATTGTTATTACTATTTACATTAACCATAAAGTTCGGTACGGGCCCCATTCGGGGCCGGGCACTGAAACCTACGCTGGCTCGGTACTGGCCCCGATTGGTGCCGCCGGTTAAGTCATACGACATTTTTATTTTTTATGTAAATATTTAATGTTCTGAGTATGAAAGACTATGAGTGTGCGTTAATTAAGATAGTTTGAGAAAAATATCATATGTTAGAGCCATTCAAAGTTCTGTATTTAGCGCGCAACATTCTTAATTTACCATAATAAAATCCAAATGCGTAAATACGTGAATCGCCATTTTGACGGCAGTGCTAGCCGATGCTAAAAATCATAAAAATTGGGGTTTTCGGGCATCCAAGCTCCACTATATTGAGAAATAATAACTCGTCATTTAATTATGTGACGAATTCATCCATAGTTCAATTTCAATAAGCAGTGGTAATGATATATTTTTATATCCAAAGTCAAAGTTTCGCGCCAATCTTGTTTGTTTACATTTTATTTTTCATATTTTAACACACAGACACGTTTATATTCGACAACAGATATGACAAATATCATTTCAAATATTATAAACAACATGAGAATACCCAGATCTTAGCGTAATTTATTAATATAGGACCAATAACACGTAATATTCATTACCACTACTTAATTTTGTTTTCGAAAATAGACGACCATTTTTTTTCTTTTTTTTTATATTTGTGATGTGTGAAAGCGATTATTCAAATCGATTCTTTATTTGTAATTTTTTTTTAACTCGATTAATTTGTTTACGGAATTAAGCAAATCGATACATGGAAAGTAAAACAATTTTGTTTATATTTATTATAACATTGTTAAAAAGCTTTAGTTAGGAAATCTTAAAGTTTTTCGTACATTGTACCAACCCAACAATAAACAGCACAGATTTACTAAAGGCTAAATTCGCGCCGATTGTTTTTCCTTACCAAAATTTAAATTAAGAATGCACTCGCTGTTCTAAATGACATTGTACTTCAATGTAGGTAATTTATTGTGATTTTATTTCGTTGGTTGTCAGTGCGCCAGGGATGAAAGGTTATAATATACTCTATGCCAGGGATCTTGGTACTGATTTTTAGGTGTGGTGAAAATTGGTTTGGTTCTTACCATGATAATTGTATTTAGTAAACAAAATGGGGAATAGTATGATTATTTTACTGTGTTCGGTTGGATTAGTTATTGGGATAGACCAATTTATTTTCAAATACTTTTTTTAACACCCTTTTCTAGCGCGTTGGTGGGCAAAGGCCTTCCCATGACTTTCTAATTTAATTATTTAAATATTAAATTATTTCTCGCCTTTTCCGAACAATAATTTTAATCGTCAATTTTCATTTAATTTTGAAAGAGAGGCCGAGGAGCTCGTTGTTAAATAATAACAGCCGCTCGGGTCGACGTTTAGGACGCCTTGCTTGCCTAGGTTGGTCTGTGGATGGGTGACCCATTACATACCGAGTTTCCTCCGTGCCTCTGAAAGCAAGTTAAGCAGTTGGTCCCGGCTGTCATTTGTAGTTCTTTGAAAGTCGTTACAGGTAGTATCATCACCCAGTACCAACTGGGTTGTGGAGGTCAGATAGGCAGTCGCTCCATGTAAAATACTGGTTTTCAGTTAGACTGGAAGTCGACCCCATAATAGATGGGAAAAGGCAAGGTAGATTATGAATTTTAATTTGATTTTGAATACTTAGATAAGCTCGGTTTAGTAACAACGGTTTTAGCATCCTTAATATTTATTTATCATTCAATTTTTCCGATCCTTGGCGCACTATATCCAACCTTTAGACATAACAAAACAAAATTCACAATAAATTATTAAAGTAAATAAAAATACTTCATAAATGTGAATGTATGTGTATAGTCACAATTACATTCCTAATTTAAATTTTGAATTTAAAAATTCGACGCAAATTTAGCAAGAGGTTGTCCGTTCGTACGGTTGAAAATATTAATAATTCATATTCAGATTTTGGAGACCTCATATTTTTCCACACGGTGCTAGTTCGGCAACGGCGTTTCTCCAATCCAAAAGTTTTTATAGGAAAGATTATCATCAAAATGTTGACTTGAAGCAAGAATTTCTTTATTTGTTTAGAGTTTAGAGAGTTCTGTGTTTATTAACTATTAATAAGTCAACCAAAAGCAACGAATAATTACTATTCTACACGATATTATTAAAAAAGTAGTATAAAAGGAGTTTTTATTGTGTCTCAAATCTTTTTTCCAAACTTAATTTGATTGCGAGTATCGATTAGGCTGAATGCAACATTTTAATCGTTATGATGAAACTCGGGTTTACGGTCAGCACTACGAAGTGATATGTCATGTGATAAGTTGGTTGCACTTGCAACATTGTTTTTATTAGTAATATTTGTCAAGACTTTGATCGTAATTTTTATGAAATGATGTATGAATAATGGCAAAAATAAGAACGCAGATAGAAGGTTACTGTTTCTATTTAGCTTTTTCCAGTTTGTTTAGCAAACGAGAAGTTTGCCTATGTACATTATTTCCAGCGCATCTACGTTACCTAGTTTATGGAAGGGTGCAGTATTATGTGTTTTATAAATATTTGGCAATACACTGACGCCGTTTTACCGACCTAAACACGTTACTGGAGATATTTAACACAAACATATGGTATGAAACAGCTTCCTAGACATATTTTTCATAAAAAAATCGAATGCTGAAAGTTCACGAAAATTCTGTAAAACTTTTGACAAATTCGCATCACCCCGCCGATTCAGCTGATGTGTCATGTGTCAAAATCTTGTCGTGCATAGTGGTTAAAATTGATCAGATGACGAGAAGTATGGAAAAATAAGACATGCTGATAATAAAAAAAATAAATAAAAAAAAAAAAACCATTACAGCACTTTTGAATGTCAAAAATACAAAACAAAATCAAAGCTACAGTCAAAGTCACAAGGCATAATAACTTGAGAAAGTACTGTAGTTGCCCATTCCCTAGCGTAGATGTAACGTAAAAAATAATAACCTTATTGTAAAATTGCCCACTTTTGATAGGTTTCTATAGCTGGAACTTACGCCAAAAACAAAACTTCATTTTAACTTGGAACCACTATTGAAATTAATACTGTTGAAAGCAATCATTCCTACCACTTACTTTTGAAATGCAATGGTATCGACGGAATTCTTAGTTTCCTATCCAATTTCCTTTCACTTTATAAAATAAATATAAGAGAAAACTTACAATCTCTCTTCATGGATACAACCTGGCTGGATCTTTTTGAAAATAATTTGAAATAAATTGAGGATGTTCGTGGAAAATCCTCATGCTTGAAGGAAAATTGTGCAAGATAGGTAATTTACTTGCGTTTTTGTCCTAAGTTTTTTTAAGTGTTGCTCTAAGGATTTTTTACAAGATGAAAATAATAACTGAAAGAGTGATATTAAACTTTATGAAATACACGAAGCAAAGTCATACGGCATGGAAAAAGTTTTGTCAGTTTAACTAAAATTAATTGAAAGTTACCAACCTTTGCCGTAAAGTAGAATCAGAGACCACTCAAATGGCATAAACACCATATACTGAGTGTAAACAACCTCGTCACAAAGCCGTCACCTTCTGTCAACCATGCATTCTGTACCTACATCAAACTAAGTAACTTAGGGAAAAGACTTTTTTTTGGGGTGAAATGTCATGTTTTGTCATTGTGGCAGAACTCAATGTAATGCACTCAAAACATTGTGCTAATGCATGAATTGAATAATACGGGGGTCATGGAGGTATTTAAAGATTTTGCAATAAAAAGTTGTATTAAAAAAAAACTTGTCAAAAAGTTGGAACTTTGACCCCCAATAACTCCGTAACTAGTATGTTCCCAGATATGGTGTAGAACAAAACAATAATCGCAATGACGGGGGAACAAGTGTCTTTCGGCTTTGTAAAGAGGTTTTCACAACCTTTATACCAGACAATTTGCCATTTCCATGATTTTTATCCACCTCAAAAACTTCTTATACTAAATACAAAACTATCTTTCCAGACGCAGACGGATCGGAACAGAAGGTGTCAATAATGCTGAATGGAGAAGAATCAGAACTGTACTTCGTGAATTGTACTACGACAAAGGTAAACACATTTGAAATTAACTTTTATAAATTATCAAGAAGTTTTAATGAACTCTTGAACTTAATGAATACGAAGTTTGTTACTGAAGATTTCATTGGAAAATGATTTGTTTGAAAGAAGTTTACAGTTAGCACAACGTTGAATACAGTTATTTTAATTAAACCTACAGAGAGTTAATGCAATATTTGTACACCCTTATTGATTTTCAATAAGGGTGCCGAACTTGTCTGTGTTGACGTTAAAAAGATGAATATCTCTTAATTATATTAAATGCTTTAAAAAGTACATCATTATGCGTATCTATGTTAAATAAAGATTACATTATGTTCAACAATACCATGTTTACCAATACACAATATTGTCTTGGTGATGAACACAATTACCTAGTGCAGAAGATGCAGGATCCTTCGTCAGGCGATGCTTGGCCCTATGGACCAACAATGGACGCATTTCTTCTAAACCATGTCAATGATACGAGTTCATTTGTCAATATTATCATTATCCCCCAAATCCAAATCCAAGTTATATAGAGGCGGCATCACTACCATTATCTCCCATACTTATATTATGTCCTTCACGACAACTACCTAATAAAACCAAAAATTCTAGGAAGAAATCGAACGCTCGGAACCTCCAGATGCCTTCGTAGTGATCTATTCGGTGGTGGACAAGGCATCGTTCCAGAAGGCTGAACAGGAACTGGCCAGGCTAATAGACAGTGACATGCTCCGGGCAAGACCTGCTATCCTGGTGGCCAACAAAATAGACCTGGCTAGGAGTCGAGCTGTTTCAACACAAGGTGAGTTGAAAATCTTCTCAGTAGATATGTTAAATCATTTAGATGCATTGCTGAAGTTACTTTTTATGGAGCAACAGTTGCAAATGCAAGGACTGATAATTTAAATAGTAATTCCGGTAATGTTGAAGAACTCGTGGCGAAATAATAATATACAACCTTATTTTTTGTTTATACTAAACCCGAAAAGGGGTCATTGTACTCATCATTTTGAACAACTTTTTCTATGGGACGAACCCTGAAATCGCGAAAAAAAAATCAGTTGTTCCCTACATTTATGTTCGCATAACTCGTCAAAATGAAGGGAACAGCTGATTTTTTTTTCGCGATTTCAGGGTTCGTCCCATAGAAAAAGTTGTTCAAAATGATGAGTACAATGACCCCTTTTCGGGTTTAGTATAAACAAAAAATAACCCTGTATAATAACAACAGACAATAATATAATAACAGATGGTCGTGTTCCTTCACGTCGTAAACATCGTTCAAGAGCGGCCAGCTACTTTATTTGTTACAGAATATTGCCACTGCCCAGCTCTTGAATCATCATCATTCTCTTGCCCTTATCCCAATTTATTTGGGGTCGGCGCAGCATGTCTTCTTCTTCCATACTCCTCTATTTTTCGTCATCTCATCAGACACTTCTTTTCTTTTGCCCAGCTCTTGAATGACGTTTATAATATGTCGATCGAGTAAAATTCTGCAAAAGTTTTGGAGTGAAGTGGTGGTTCGGAAGATGTCGGGTTGGAAGGACTCCCACTAGGTAGACTGATGACCTGGTGAAGGTTGCGGCGATCCGCTGGATGCGAATCGCACGTAACCAGTCAATGTGGCAACACTTGGGGGAGGCTTATATACAGCAGTGGACGTCTTTCGACTGAAATGATGAAGATGATGATGAGTGATATTCGCCCAAAATATGTTTTCACAAAAGCCTGTTACGCAAACAGTTGATGAAGCCAATTAGCTCTAAACACAATCAAGCTGTTTACATTGTAACATAACGCAGCAGTGCGTTTAATATCGCTGCTATCTGTTCTATCACAAAACAAAATCTTATTTACTTATCCTTCGCAGACTTTATGGCCGCAGAACTTTATCATAATCTAAAGGATAATGAGCTTACATGTCCACGCAAATTACTTTATTCTTATTCTTATTCTTTATCGCACACAAAAAACAACAAATATTTATATTAATTGCAATAACATAGCTTATGTACAAAGGTTGGGTTTTCTAACAGCAAACCTGATTTCGAAAGCGAGATTTTCAAAGAAGATACACTTACGTATGTGCATTTACAATTAATTTTAATTAAACTTATAAACTAAACCACATACATACAGTAAAATATAACGTAATACATGCAGCTTAGACAATTGACAATGTAGTATATACTACATTAGAAAAGATAACATAGTGATATGTTTGGTCACACAATAGAGAGAACGTTGGATAGAAACACGGACTGTGTGCCTATTTGAAATAGATACCGCGGCCCTGGACAAAAACGGCTAAGAAGGAATATGAATGGGTTTTAGTCAGTACAAAGCTGACACTCCCGTCCGCTCCGCCCAGAGCGGTCATTTGATAGCATTCCATCCGATAAAAAAAAGTATAAAACACACCAAGTGTCTAGTGGTCGCAATCGAGACGGTTGCAGATCATAAGCAAAACTTTCCATTTATATTAGATTTTTGTGAACAAGACGTTTATTATTTATATTGAGATGACCAAACTTGCTCAATATACAAAGTTTTTCGTATCCAATATTATTTTATTAAGGACAGTTTCCACATAATTATCTTTTGTTGGAAAGAGCTGATTTCCCTTGAGACGGTCGGCCGTCTGATGATGCCTTTATTCGTATTATCTTGTTAACTATACATTTGGGTATCTAGTATCACCCGACTACAGTGAAGCAAAAACTCCTATTTATTTTATGAGTATGCGATTTAAGTGGAAGTCGTCCAAAAGTAGTCAAACGAAAAAAAGTATCAGTTGACGCCTTTTTTTAGCAAAGCTTTATCTATAGTTAATTCGTTCGTGCTGTTAGAAAATGAGAAAAAAAACACTGTTTTAGGCTTTCACGGTTTAAAACTAAACTTATATTGTCACTTACGAGATATCTTCCGTGATTATTTTTAATGTTGAGCTCCCGATATTTCGACGCTGTTGCAAGCGCCGGCATCATACAAAAAACTCCACAAAACTTGGTGATACTGTGAGTGCGTTTTGTCGTGACTTAGTGTCGAGTTCCAATAGTGCGCGTAGCAAAAGACAAAGAAAGAGGGTAGACAGATTTGTCTGCTCGTAACAATTTAATTTCCATCCACCCGCATACTCCAGTCAACCCGCGATCATGGCGCTTTCAACAGCGTCGAAATATCGGGAGCTCAACATTAAAAATAATCACGGAACATATCCCGTAAGTGACAATATAAGTTGAGAAAAAAAACTACTTACACTGTATAACAAAATCAGCCCATCACGTTCTTACTGGCCACATAGGTATCTTCCATGTGTAAAAAATACATTTCTATCAAACTAATTCACTGTTCTTTTCAACAGACGGCAAGTGCCTCGCATGTACCTACAAAGCGAAATTCATAGAAGTCTCAGTCGGAATCAATCACAACGTGGACGAACTCCTCGTCGGCATCCTCAACCAAATCAGGCTAAAACAGCACCAGTACACAGCTGAAGGTGGCAGAGAATCTTCACCAGCCCACTGGTACAAGTCCCGAGGGGTGGTAAGAGCCAGTATGAAAGCCAGGCAGATGTTCACCTGGATCTTCGGCAAGGAAGACTCGAAGTTCAAGAACTGTGAGAATCTCCACGTCCTGTGAGTAGAGAATGACGGACCCGTGTTCGTCTAAAGTGGTCTAAAGACATTGGGACTTCTGTGCTGTGGATTGGGACGGTTCTGTGTGGTGTTTGTTTGTTTGTACTTAAATGTTTAAAATAATGCAGCTGGTTATTGTAGATGGCTGTTGTTTTTTTGAGGATTTTTCTTTACAGTACTTTTGTAGTTAATTTTAGCTTTGCTTTTGCATTATTATGAACTTATCATCGCACATAATCATAGTGGTGATCACTTGTCAATACAACCATATAATCAGAGTTACCAGTATCAGCGTCCCGACAATAACCTTCCTGTGGAGTTGCAACCACCAGAAATCCATCAAAATGTCAGTGATTGTACAATCTTGAATAGATTGAGGATGATATTTAATTATTGCTGTTAGAAACACACTTGAAAAACACAGAATTTTAAAAAATGTACTAAGTTTGACATATCGATGCAAATTGTCTTGACAAGCAACGCCATCTTTAACTGCACACTTAAAGTGGTAATTCTATAAAAAAAAACTATGAAAGCACTGTAGTTGTCATTATTGACACATCCATCACATGACATTACCAGCTGTGTTACCAACCAAAAAAAAAATGCCAAATATAAAATTGGTATTCACTAGTCGTTATGTGCCAATTTTGAGAGAATTTAATAAATATAGGTAAGTTTATATTTAAGTTAGATACACATATAAGTGAGACGTACAGTATTTTCCCGAATACTTTTAATATATCATTAAAATGACGTATCAGCAATACATAATGAATAAGTGATATATTCATGTAGTAAACATACATTGTATAAAATATGCTAATGTTATTGGACCATGCGTACGTACATAATTATTATGTAATTACATATAACAATGTTACTTGTCGTAAATTTATAGAGTATAATATAGTACCTAAAATACACCAATATACCTATTTGTGTAGTTAATCTATAAATATTATTACTGTAATATTAAAATAATTATGGCATATTTATAATTCTGTCTGTACCTACCCCATATTTTAGGATTTTTTCATGTGAGTAAAGTTGCGTTTTTATTGACAAGTAAAAGTGTTGCCAGTTATTTAACAACATAATTTCGGTTACTTCTTGATATAACAATAATCTTACTTTCTTATTGATTCCGTCAATAACTTATTAATTACTCTCAAACTAAAATGAATTTTACTTACATAACAAATCCAGAATATTATTTAAACAAACCCAGAAATAAATAGTTCTGCTGTCCTCACAAATTCGTACAATTTTACGTTCAAATTGATCCAGGGTCCATATTATTCCTTCCATCCATGCCAAAACCTACTCATTTAACCTAAAATACTATTTATAGCATCTAAAATTAACTATAAGATATAATTGTACCACAAGTGTCGAAATTGGGGTATTCTATTGGAACTCTAAACTTTGAAAATGCATCGTAGTTGGTCAAAGTAATTTTTATTGACTAATAACATAAAAAAACATAAAAAGGTGTAAAATACATTACCTTACAATCTGTTTCCATGAATTCAATTAATACACGAATCTGAAAGGACCATTGTTTATCTTCAGTAAGAATCAGAGATCGGATTGGGTATATTTTATTTGCTTAAACATAAAGGAGGTTTAAGCAAATCTATCTTTCTATCTTCTAAATATATTCTTTAACAAACGGGGAAAATGTTACTATCCGATTTTGGTAATTCAATTACAAATGTATTTTTTTCGAAGACTACCTCTCTTACATACAAACTTACCCGCTTTTTAGCATAAGTATAGAACGACGAAAAATTTCTACACTGGAGGATTTAGGATCAAATAGATACATATTGAATACTTACATGGAAACAGTTCTTGTCTCGATGTCCCATACACCGTATACGGGGCCCAACTCAACTTAAATGAATTGGACATTATTCACTTTGCCTCAAGGCTAAAGTGATTAAAATATAAAACAAAAAATAATTAAAATTTTGACAAATATAATTCTAAAATGACAGCTAAGCCAATTGCTATGTTTTTTCTTCATAAACATTATACCCCAGTACCCTATTGTTTATTTTTTTTATTTAAGTGTATTTTAGTATATAAAATGTATATAATCAATGCGAATGCACTTAAGGATTTGATGTTGTATTTAATAATCTAAATAAATAAATGTGTAAGCGAAACGTTTATTACATGTTCATGTACTATTTATTATAATAATTCTTGTACTCATATTAAATGTTTGTAATCTTTACTGGTTTGAATGGAGTAGTTGTAAAAAGAACAAGGACAAAAAAAAATACATTTTCGAAAATCCTCCTGCGATCTTAAAAAGGTTATGTCATACAGGGTTTATTTAAATTAGCTATCGAAACTCTAAAGCCGTTGATAGGTATCAATATCTTAACACAATAAAACAAAAAAGAAAAAAAAATAGAAAAGGTGGATGGATTGTGTGATATGAAAGAGAAAGCAGTAAAATGATGCCGTGACGTCTAGCAGGGGAGAATGGAAGAAGAAAACGTGTTGCACTGACCCCAAATAAAATGGGACAAAGGCTGGATGACATTGATGATGAATAAAACAAAAAAATAAAAAACCGGGTTTAGTTTTTGTACTTCGGAACCCTAAAAAGAGTTTTTTTGAACTCATAGTAAGTATACTTAAAGAGTTTTCAAGAAACTGCGGTCTTTACCCACAAAATAAATCTTTTTTTTATTGTTTCATTTTGTTTAAAAATATTGATATCCACCATGGCTATAGAGTACTTAACGCTAGCAATTTAATTTTATCATGATACAGAAAAACAATAAAATAAAATAAATACCTAAAAATCTACAAATTTTGTAATTTTTACAATGACCTTTTTCAAACTATCAATATTGTCCATAACATTTGAAGACTCCCATTTTGTAAAAAATAAAACTTATCGTTAAAATCCCTAAACACCATGACTGAACACCAATACAATTTTATTAAGTACTCCTATTTAATATCTTTACGTCTTTTGAATTACGATTCAAAACAGTGCCTTTTTATTGTTAAAAAAAACGTATTATAATACCTTATGTGCTATTTTTACTGATAATTTGTGAAAAAATATAAAATTATTACCTATCCCAACTATTAGTAGTTGTTATACTTTCCCATTGTTAGTTATATTGATATACTGATTCGTATAAAACGATGCTTAATGAAAGTCAGGAAAAATATATGTTATGCAATTTGACTGTCAACTTAACGTCAACGTCATTCTTTGACAGTTGGATGGAATGTCAAATTGACGTAGAGTGTCAAATTGATCATTATTTTCCCTGACGGTACATTGTTGGTATTACTCGGGTGTTGTCAAAACATTATATTCCGAGTATTATCAACAACGCCCGTGTGACATTATCCGTTACGCGGGAATGTCAAAATATTTAAAATTATAATGGTGTTAATTTTGTAAATAAATAAAGTTACTAGTATTATCAAGTGCATTTTGCAAAATGTATGAGCTTTCAATTTGTATTAGCGGGCCTAGGCAGACGTTGTTTAAATGGTATATTATTTGGGTGATTTCTGATATTCCTACTTAAAACTCAGGTTTGTATTACTACTTAGAATTAGTTTCAACCATTCAAATGGCTTGAATTTAATTTTAAGTACCTAATGCTGAGTCTTGACTGGCGTTCTATTAATACAACCTAATAACTGAATTTACCGATTAACCGCGATCAGCACGTCTGAACGGCGTTCAAGAGCTGTCATTGAACAATGTTGAACGTGGATTAAGTGTGTGAAATCCAGCCCTTAATTAAAAGTTTGTCCAACTATGCAAAGAACAATAGAAATTAGGAGCGACTATAATCTGAGCTTTCTTTGAGTAACAAAGAAACCAAATCAGACTGTAATTAAAAAAATAATTTCGAGAACACAATTATGTTCTTCACAGTGATTATAAATTCTTGTGTGTTATTCGGGTGGCTGCATGACTTCTCAAATGAGTACTGGGAAATTTTGAAAAAATTTGGATGCGGCTCTGAACTTTACGAGTAACAGATAGTAGACGTTGATGGCGAAGCCTAAAGAGCGAGCAAACTAAGATTCCGCCATCCCCTACTTGCTGTAGTATCTATTAGTTTCCGATGACCGCAGGCAGTCCCCAAATCTGTCCTCACAAGTTCGAAGGAACGTTTAGGCCCCGTTCCACTATATCGTGACGATTAATTTATAGTTGGCAAAGGCCATGGACGACAGTTATCGTGTCGTCCTATATGTGAACACCTCCATTTAAATACACAAGCCACGACACTTAAATCTACACGACTTAGTGGGAACAGGGCCTAAAGCCGGAAACACACTTGCGTGGTGTGGCATGTCTCGCCATAACCCCACCACCGCTCTGGCCAATCGGTGGTAAGCAGTCAGCGCCACGCCAGAACGCGCCACGACACGACACGACCTACAAATATGTCTCTATGTATGAAACGGATATGTTTAGGACGCGCCACGCCACGCGACGCCACGTAAAGTTTGGCAAAAAAGAGTAAGGAAAAAATAAGGGCGTTGGGAGCGCCATTCTGGCAACCCTGAGCAGTGACAAGCCAATGACATTGCCGAGTTTGACAGAAAACGCGGTATTGCCAGATAGAAAATTTGTAATACCAACTGTCACCGTGTCAAACTCTTTTTTGCCAAGCTGTAAGTGTGTTTCCGGCATTACAGCGATATCTGTCAGTGTCCGCTGTCCACAAATGTGTGCGTCAATAACCACTTTGACCGGATAATGTACCACTTGAACACGTCACTAAATAGGTCTTTAAGTATATTATATCATTATTGTAACATACCGTAGCTAATGTTTATTGTAAATAAAATGATTGACAATAAATTTGATTACTTTATGTGGTTATTACATAATTTCCTTTTTCTCAAAGTAATAAAATACAGAGACTTAAAAAACACAGGGGTTATGAACGAATGACATAAAGAGACAAGCAGAATCTTTCCGGATATTTGTAGCAGGAATCCACTTTGCTTAACAGTGGTATTCGTTCTCAAAAACACAAGCTTGAAATGGGAGCTAGTGGACCTGCACCAACAATACACGGATGTTGTCGATGAACGGGACAAATTGCGGGTGGTCACAGATGGTTTCAATCAATGGCGGTAATTTCATACAAGCCTAAAAGCTTGGCTTGCCCTTTTTTAAAACCTACTACTTTTCATGATGTTGAGGTTTCTGAACAGTCTGTCGCCAAATGGGCTTACCGCATTGTTGGCTCCTGGACACGCAACTGCATTTGAAATATTTCACCATTATTTTTCACTAAGAATATTGTCAGCATTGTCATTGTTTGCTGTTGTTCCGCGAATCCGTTGGATGCGAGTCGCACGAGACCGGTCAATGGGGCGACACTTGGGGGAGGCCTATGTCCAGCAGTGGACGTCTTTCGGCTGAAATGATGATGATGATGATTACTAGCTAGGCATTGCCAGTAGTTTTGCAAAGCTTGTCTTTCAAAAATATGTTTTACCACAAAATCAACTCCAAAGGCACAAAGTAAAACAAACAATCAGACTAAAAATATTTCTGTGGGCCTAAAAATAGAACTTAAAATCGTTATTTATGTACCACATCCTAGTCATTAAAAATATTAGGTCAGATCGACACTCATTTAATATACAGCACGCTGATATTTCGTCACTATAATGATGACGTCATCGACCTCAAAGGGGCCTCGATGCATGAAGTGACGTAAATCATAAAGATGTATTTTTAGAACACCCTATTTCTGTTGATAGGCCAGCTTTCGTTGCCAGTCGGTGGTTGTTTAGATTCCCACTCTAAGCAAAAAAACTATACGTCTTTGAAAATTAATCCTGTATATTCGATACCAGACAATAGGAAAACGAAGAGACTGGGACGACGTTGAATAGGCAATCATTTTAATTAATTTGGTAGCGGAATCTTTGACCGAGTGGTGGCCAAAGAAACCAAGGCCGTCTAAGCTCGTCGGGTCTACGATTTCGTCAAAGTCGCGGGAAACGCACAACACCGCACAAAACCGGGAAGTATGGCAGAAAAAACGGGAAGCCTATTCCCAGCAGTGGGTCATTCCGGGCAGATATGAAAATGATGGTAGTGGAAGTCAGAGGCCCAGTATGTCGGTGACAGCAACAAATGAAAGAAGTTTAGAGCATCGTGAGTCAACTATTGGGTTCGATTCCCGAACGCAGTAAATACGTTAAAAAAATGTTCCGACGAATTGAAAGAACCGAAGTTAAAAATTAAATAACCATACCTACCATATATTTGATATTCCGGATAAAAGGAAAAATAAGAGATTGGAACAACGAAAATAATATCCTATTACACACACGATAAAAAATGATTTCAGTAGGTTATTTGGGAACGGAAGCCAATCGCTTCACGTAAAATATTTACTCCCGACAGCATCCGGTGAGCTCGCGAAGATTAAAGCCCGTAATTATACTATAAACTAGCCTATGAGGACTATATCCAGCAGTGAGCACCTTTTCACTAGGTACCCAAAAAAAAAGTTAAAATCGCGAGCCAACCAGAGTTCTCGAGCTCACAGAATAAGTAAGCTGAAGTGGCAAAAGACCGGTCATATTAGCCGTAGAACAGATGTCAGGGTAGACGTCATGTTCTTGAGTGGAGACCGCGAATCAGCAAGCGTCATGGAATGCCCTCAGGGTCTGTGGAACGACGATATTCTCCGGGTGGCAATGGGATGAGAGTCGCTGAGAATTGAGTAGAGGGCGTGCGATTGAGGAGGTCCTTGTCCAGCAGTGGTGTGCTTGATGCTGACGATGACGCAATTCATGGTCATGACGGCCGCAGAAGCTTCGACCAGGATGCTAGGTCGCAAAACCCGTCAAATCCAAAACAAATCAAATCACTTTTTATTTGTTATCACAGGTACAGAAATACAGATCTTATAATAATTGATAAAACCGAACGCTATGTTATGCCAGTAGCAAGCTTACAAATATGGTGAGCATCTAGCTCAAGATTACAATTTAAAGTTTCTGTAAATTATATTTGAGAGTCATGCATGCATAATTATTATTTTTAACCGACTTCTAAAAAAGGAGGAGGTTCTCAATTCGGATGTTTCTATTTTTTTTTTTATTATGTTTGTTCGGGCATAACTCCGTCGCTTGCCAACCGATTTGGAAAATTCTTTTTTTGTTGGAAAGGGTATTCTTTCCAAATGGTCCCATAGCCACCAAGTCGGGATCTGATGATGGAAACTTGGCGAAATCGAGGGAACTCTTCAAATTTTATATGAAAACGTGTTGCGATTTTGCTATTTTCTGCAACAAATGAAGCATTTGCGTTTGATAAGAACCATTCTACCATCAGATCTGATGATGAAGCCAAGAGTCACGGAACTCCATAATGAGACAATGTACCATAGTCGTGTTTGGGCTTGTTGTAATTGTAACGGTATGCACTTTCCATGTATCAAGCACATGTGAACCACTAAAAAGTGAAAAATAAAAACTTTTTTTGCAAAAAATAAAACCGACTTCAAAAAAAACAAAAAAGTGAAAAATAACTTTAGCTTCTGAAGTCGGTGACAAAAACTAAAGCAATCAAACAAAGGTCACCGACTTCAGAAGCTAAAGTTATTTTTCACTTTTTTGTTTTTTTTTAAGTCGGTTTTATTTTTTGCAAAAAAGTTTTTTAACATATAAAAATGGTAATACCAGTACCAGTGGTACCAGTTTTGTCCAAGAAAGCGGTCACTCAGCGCGTGAGGTCTCTAATATGATTTGTCTGTCTAAACAGCAAGTATTTTTTATAATAAACGTCGCTGAGGGAGGCCTAGAAAACGCTGGCGTGACGACTTAGATTCGTTTGATTGGCCGGAAAAAACAGCACAAAGAAAAAAGTGGTAGGCAATGGGGCAGGCCTTTGCCCAGTAGTGGGAAAATGTAGGCTAATGACAAAACAGATTTTTACAAACTCTTTTACAGAACAATATAATGATTATAAAACTATGCAGGTGAGTTGGTTTATAGGCGCCAGCCAGTTTGGAGACATCTAACGGCCTTTCCGCAAACAAGAGCGGCGGCAGCGGCGGTGAGTGGTGAAAAAAAATGGTAGACAACATCAGAAGTATGCCACGGCTGTGGAAATTACGGTTTTTTCCTACTTCTCCGTATGTATACTTTCTGATTTATTTCGTTGCGGGATACAACACAGTTAAATTCATTCTCTGGGACTTCGTCGAGCTTCATTTTCTCGGCGCTTCTCTGGTGGTCGCCACTGTTGATTTTGGCTTTCAGGAATTGCAGTGGTTTGGGAGGCATGTCCCAAAAAAATGCCATGGCTGTGGCTGAACCGTAGTAAGTTGTCCAGCCGCCAGCTCATCAATCCACCTGGAACTGACAAATTTTCTCTATTAAACTTGAACCCAATGATTTAGCGATAAATTTGAAAATCTATTAAACAAATTTGACAGCTATTGTAGTAGCCTGGTGTGCTGGCGTCTATACTATTTCGTCAGTTATGAAGCGGGGAAGATAATTCCCGAACCTAACTGCCAGTAAACTAAACATCAAGTAATTTGTCTATGATAAACGATATTTGTTTGCGTAAACTGATCGTTACAGACTCTTTAACAAAACAAAATAATGATTGTGAAAATAGTTTCACAATCATTATTTTGTGCCCGACCTCATCTACACAGGTAAATGAGGTCGGATACGAAGACATCCAACAGTCAAAGTTGTACCAATCCTCAGTTGTGAAGCGGGGACATAATTCCCTTACCATAATCGGCAGCCCTGACTTTGTAATAAGCAATTTGCATAGATTACCATAATTTCTACATGAGATTATCGTCTAAACGTCGCCGCGTCGACAGGAAACACAAATGTGATTGTCATAGTATTATAACAGTTAGTAGAAATAATAATTATTATTATATAACTGAAGAGTTTGTTTGTTTGGAACGGAGCATAAATGAAAAATGTTGCAAAAACGGGGAAAAATGTATTACTTTTGTAAGCCTTTTCTCTCTTATGTGACGCAGACGAAGTTGCCTGGGTCAGCTAGTGTTTTATAGAATCACTGGTGTGGTGGAGATCGCCTCTTTGGCGTGCGTCGTAAGGACCCGGCTGTTACATAAGTAAATAAATTAATAAATATCGCTGGACATTACACATAGCGCCATCTAGTGCCACACTAAGCAAGGCTTGTGTCGTGGACACCAGATCGTTGATATACTACATATATACTTTTTTGTTTGTAAATAAATACTTGTTATACATATAAACATCCAAGACGCGGAAACAAATGTCCATGCTCATCACTCAAACATCTGCGCTCCTACCAGGATTCGAATCCGGGCCCCTAAGAACATAAGGCAGCTTTACTACCCCTGCATCATTCGGGTGGAGCGCGTTATAGTGGAGTGCTGTATGTAGGAGCATATTTGAAAGAGCCCTAAATCTAGTAATGACTTAACTACAATAGGTTTACATCACATCATAACATCACGCTTGAAATCATCGGAGGGTTAGGCAGATGAGTACCTTATAGTACCTATACCCAATAACAGTTTGCCTGACCCGGGGATCGATCCAAGGATATCATGTTCAGTACTCACGTCTGCGACCCCTCGATCACTAGTGGCCAATTGAAGCACTCTCTGTCTTAAGACTCTTGAAGTGATCCTTTTTACCTTAACTACAAAAAAACAATGGTTTTGCAAAATACAAACTTAGGAGAAAAATAATGACCAATTAAAACCATTGTTTTTAGAATGCTGAAATAATAAAAAAGCCGCTTCATCAACTCTCTGATCTTATCGGGAAAAAGCCTTTTCATCATTTTACGGAGAAAATGAGCAGTGTGATTTTATTTAAAATATTAACCGGTGCTGATAAATACTTTTAAACGGAATAAGTTT
Source organism: Xestia c-nigrum (assembly GCA_916618015.1). Taxonomy (NCBI): domain Eukaryota; kingdom Metazoa; phylum Arthropoda; class Insecta; order Lepidoptera; family Noctuidae; genus Xestia; species Xestia c-nigrum. The sequence goes on from OU745260.1 coordinate 21,485,410, forward strand.
ATCGAGTTTTCCAATCTTACCTTGTATCAAAATAAAAAAAATCTAAATCAAAGCATTTATTTCAAGTAGGTCAACAACAGGCACTTTTGAATTGTCGAAACAAATGTGAAAATTAAATGTAGCTACAGTCCCAGTCACAAGACATAAAAACTGTGAAAGTACTGTATTTGCCCATTTCCTAACGTAGATCTCTATGGAGAAGAACGGGCAATAAACTCCATGGACACTCTTTTAAATCAAATTATTGTAACAAAATCTTGGTTACATCATTCATGTTGAGATGGTAAATTATATGAGAACAATGTAGCAAGATGTGCACGTTAAAAGTGTCCATAGTAAAAACAAAAGAAATTCTTTCAAATAAGCAATGGCAACTAAGAGATGACCAGTTACAACTGACAGCGCCCGTTCACGAACATGACGCATGGATCAGCACCATTCAGCTCAACCATTTTGAAGGGAGCTAATGGTCCGACACACGCGCCATCATCAGCGAGACATTTATCGTATTACCTAGTACTGGCTTTTGGTGGTGAGATAAGCTGGCGCTCCAAGTAAGATCATCATCATCATCATTATCAGCCTATAATGTTCCCACTGCTGGGACAGGCCTCCTCTCAATGAGAGGGAATGGGCTATATAATCTACCACGCGGGCCAAGTGCGGATTGGTAGATGTCACATGCTTACCAAGTAAGATACAGATCAGATATTCAGCTCAATCCGCTAAGACTGGAAGCCGACTCCAACATAGTTCGGAAAATGCCTAGACAAATAATGAAACCTAAATAGTTTAAGTATTCAATAAGAAACAGTTCAAGGAGAAATAGTCCGGTTAAGTAGATAGTTAAGCGACCTTAGCGAGTTGTCATACGTAAAAAAAAAACTGTCCCGAAAATAGATCGATCGAATCCTTTTCAACGAAAAGCTATATTAAACTAGTTAAAGAAACATATTAAATAGTAAAATGTTAAATCTAAATGAGTAAAAATTAAAATCAGTTTTTTTTTTTAGAGTTGTAGTAGTAGCAGGGAGGAGAAACTCGTGGTCGATACAAGGTCGATCTTCAGGTTAAGTTCCGGGCTTGTCTAGGTTGGTCCGTGGATGGGTGACCACCCATTGCATACCGAGTTTTGCACCGTGCCTCGGAAAGCACATAGGATGGCCCCCGCTAGACCGTGTCGGGTCCGATCCGAGTGCTGGCCGTAGCACGGTCAACTAAAATTACTTATTAATTGTTTTCAATATACACTGCCTCGAAAACTGGTTCTTTTCGCACTACGATTAGGTTCAAAATGCAGTGTATTTCACACACGTTGTGCATTTTTCATGTTTTTCTACACATGTGCACTTGTGCAGTAAGTAAAATTGCCACAGATAACTATACCTATACTTAGTCCAAACTGGTCAAAGCATAATTTAAAAAAACATTCACATGTGACCTTAGAGTCAGAGGTGAATGATTGTTCGACCTGATGATGTCCAGCCAGGGTCTTCTCAGGGCTTCGGATGGAACTAGGTACACTGACTTTAATAAAACACGGTAACTCACGGTAATCGTGCATTTGTAACAAAAACGGCCGTTTATGTTTTGAATGCACGATTTAGCTAAACAGCTATATTTCAAGTGTTGATAAGGTGTTATACAATTACGTTATTGCCTTTTCCACAGTAATAATAGAACATATTTTGTATTTTTGATTCTATTTACGAGTTATGACATTTTTTCGATTGGAGGCGCTAGTGGACTGTAAGAGGGCTCTTAATGATGATGGTGAAGCATGACAACTCTAAGCACCCATAGCTAGGTACTGTCTTTTGATCTTCCTTCTTAGATCTCGATTGCGTCATAACTTGAAAAAAATACTAGAGAACACAAACATTTTTTATTGTAAAACATGAATCGTTAATTACAAAATGAAATAGGAGCAAGATTTTTACGATATTATCACATCAAAGCGAGGGAAATGGTCGGCTTGTTTAATGAAAACTTCTTGTTGTTTTTCGGTTTATTTAAAACAAAAAAAAATTCAATGCACGTACAGAAATGAAAATGTTTATTATGTAGAAACGAATTATTATCAACTCCCCTAATACTGCCTTACTTTACTGTCTTCTACTTATTTATTTGTATAAGTCGCTCTTTCTTGGCGTTTTCGGTGACATTTGCAAGAAAAATATGTAAATAAGAAGCAACGTACTTGTCTTCTTCGCATAAAACTCCCAAGTCACAGGTGAAAACCAGGAAACAGGTGGGATGTGTGTACCAGTATACTTAAAAACACCTTCATAAAGGTTACAGAATTATAAGTGTTACATGTTGAATTGGTAACAGAATCAAATATGTAACACTTATAAATGTGTTTTCAATGTGTTAACCCAAAACACTTACAAAAGTGTAACCGTAACATATCTGTAACAGATATAAAAGTTTTAACAGTGTTAATAAGTGTTTTACATGTAAACGCAGCGTTGCCAATTTTAATTTACTTTATTATAATGTACTTTTTTATGGTTAATAAGCATTAGATAGCCGAAATGTAGTCACAGTCTGTTGTAAAACTGATTATTTCAGTTTCACATATTTACACTTATTAACACATGACGGATAGCTATAAAAGGTTACAGTTTGATTAGGTAACATTATTGTATCTGTTACATCTAAAAGTGTTTTTCTGTTGAAACTATTTTAAAAACAGTGTTAAAAACACATTATTACGGTTACAGTTTGAGTCCCTGCTAGTATGTACCTAAATCGTTTTTTTTTGTACTGTACCACAATGCTGTTCGTCGTAGAGTATTTGACTTAAAGGGGGACTGGTAGAGAATGCCTAATGGAATTATGTCCGCCTATGTACCACCATCGTACATGAAGTTTAAATAAACTAGTAAAACTACATACATAATGTCTGTATGTTATATTTTAAAATGTCTGTACTAATCTTGTCACTATTTTGAAATTAGTAACTAATTTATTTTGATTTAAAAACCGCATGGTAACACTGTATACAATTTTTAGGCCTGTCCACGGATCCCCTCCCTCTGTCTCCCTATTCGTCGAATTTTATTAAAATGCTGCTGAAAAATATATAATACTTCAGCAATATTCAACGGGCTCTTTCACATTAATTTTTTAACGGCACGGTTGTCATAAAATGTAAAGTAAAAATCCGTTTTTCGCAAACTCAAGTACCTTTACATAATAAAACATCTACCTATCTCTGATTGAACGGGATAGACGCCATATCTGAAAAAGCTAGGGATTCATACGTGTATCTGTCTGCACGTATTCGTTTTTTGGAATTTCTCGTTCTGATGCACTTTCAAATCCCTGTTTATTATGATTTCATCCCTTTAAGGATACATGCATTTATAGAAGTTTATGCGACTGTGCATAATGAAGGGCATTACAACACGAGTGTGGGTTTAAGAAACGAGCCGAAGGCGAGTTTCTTAATAGCATCACACGAGTGTTGTAATGCCTAATTATGTATAGTTGCATACACTACTTTATCTACCCAAATATCAATAATGGGTTCAGGAACCATAGGGAAATGACCTGCATTGTTACTTGGCCCTTGATTTTTGTGCCAACAGGTTATTAGTTGCATTCGTCGCTGCATTTACGATATCTGGCGGAGTATTCATGTCAATTTCTGAGTCACTATCACTCATTTTCGACAGATTTAAAGAACTTATCAGAAAATTTGTGGAAATAAAAAGCTAACGAACAAATGACAGCTCGAAATGGCGGCTTTTCGTATATCTGTCATTTTTTTTTTTAAATCATAGGCTAACGAACAAAGTCACTATTCTTGTGTCACTCGAGATCAAAATGTCGTGCGATTTATAATTAAAATCATACTGAATTGGGTTTTTTTTTTTTTATCGATATCTGATTTAATGTAGGTGGTACTAGAATAGCACACTCACTTGAATTTGACACCTGTTCCAAATTTAAAACTCATAACCTACTGTTTTCAGTTGCGTTATGAGTTCATTACAGTTCCGTTTATTTCTGCAGGTTGGTAATGCTGGTCATTGCCTATGATTTTTTGAACGCATTAGAGAGGGTTTATGATATTTGGGTAGATAAAATTATTTAAACCATTATAATTAAACCTATCGAATCAGTTTCCTGTTACTCATGGAACCACATTTTGTTTTGCAATAAAACCTGTGTGTACAGGACACCGAAAAATTGTAAAAGTCCGCCTCTGTACTTTGTGCTTGAAGTGATAAATAAATAAATAAATAAAACTCGTTAGATTGTAATCCAAGATCCCTCTGGCAGAATGTACTCGCCATGCGGCCAATAGGGACCGGTGGAAAAGGATCGCGAAGGCAGCGACCGCAGCTGTGAACGACCCCTCATGACCACGACCACTCTGTCAAGAGTGAACCGCTGAGAAGAAGAAGAAGAGATTGTAATATATCTAACAAGATTATAAACTCTCTTATGATTGTCAACCGAACACACTGCCGCATTATTTTTCGATAGATTATCAGACTATATCGAAGAGAAACTGTAAAAGTGTGAAATGCATGCGACAGAAGTATCTCTGCCCCCATAATCGGGACTCGAAACACCCTGACGTTAGGTTAGTTAGGTTCCTGATAAGACGTATGGGTACAGCTTGACATAATTAGCTGCACGTGGATGCAGCTTGTTAGGAGCTGCTTATCTGCATCAAACTACAGAACGAACACGCTTCATTGAGTTAACACGTAAGGTCATGAAATTGAATGCCATTGCTTTTTACCCGACTGCCAAGGAAGGGTTATGTTTTTTTACATTTACTTCAATATGTTTAGCTTGAAAGCACTTCAAAGCCATGACAAAGTAACCCTATTTTAGATCATTTAAACTCACATACACAAACAACCACAACAACTAACCGTATGCCATATAAATATATGATCCGTACGGGGATCGAACCCACGACAGGCAGTGCAGCAGCCAATCAGCCAGCCACTGCGTCAACCATGCCGTCAAATATCAGTCAAACAAAAGTCAAAAATGTATGAGATTGAGCTAAAATGTTGTTTCTTCAGAAGAAGTCTATGACCAGTGTGTGTTGCCAGTGTTGCGTGGTCGCTCACAATGGGCCTTATCAAAAGGCTTAAAGTCACCCAAATAGCAATGGAGAGGGCTATGCTCGGAGTTTCCTTGCGTGATCGAATCAGAAATAAAGATCCGCAACAGAACCAGGGTTGCCAAACTTAAGTGGCAATGGGCAGGGCACATTGCTCGCAGAACGGATGGCCGATGGGGCCGAAAAGTTCTAGAGTGGCGACCGCGAACTGGAAGACGATGCGTTGAAAGACCTCCCATAGGTGGTCCGGAGACCTGGTGAAGGTTGCGGGAATCCGTTTGACGCGAGTTGCACGGGACAGAGCAATGTGGCGACTCTTGGGGGAGGCCTATGTCCAGCGGTATTTAGACTGAAATTATGATGTTATTCCGGGCAAAAGCCCGTGATATAAATTCTAATGGCAACTGGTGTCACCACCATTATGCTAAAGTAAAGTTTAACTAGTTTTTAACTTCAATTTCACAAACGATTGTTTAATACTAAAAAGGCTTTCAGTTGAAAAAATCAAGAACGAAGCGAATGATAAGATAGATACAATAACAATAGAACAGAAATCATTTATATACCCTTGCTCTGTTCGACAGTTAGGAGGCAGATCTTGAAAAGCCGTTACACACTTCGATATTGGTGGAAACAAAATCTACTTCATGAAAATATAGAATTCCTTAATTTACTGCAGGCCATGCATAACCTTAGGGACCTCTCTCCTAAAGTATACACGGTACTTAAAACACAAAAAAAAAACCTTTTTTAATACTTTTTTGTCTGTGTGTCTGTCAGTCTGTGTCCCGCTTCCGGCGTTCCGGCTAATATCAGAAACGGCTGATCAAACCGATTTTTACGAGACTTATACTGGCAGATTTAAGGAGTAACTTATATTTTAGAAAAAGGATTAGGGTTCCTTCCAAAAAAAATTGGTTCACATTCAGAAGTACAATTTTTACAAAGTTCACCTTAAATTCTAATCCAATATCTGCAAGTTCTGCAACTAGAACTCCAACTCCTGTGAAAACTCAGGTGTCGACCGCACAATAAGATAACAGAACGAGGGGCTAAAACCACTGCATAGAATTAGGTGGACCCAGCCAAATGGAATATAAATGCATTAGTTTTGACACTAATCCTGCGTTTGGTCGGTGAATTGTCTGGCAAGCTTAGGGTTAACATGAGTAATGACCAGGTTTTGGGGTAACGGTTTTAGAGTAGATTCTAGACCAACGAGGGAGTTCTCTACCGAAAGTTTAGATATAGTACTGCCTCGTTGGCCTAGGTGTCGCTAAATGCGAGTAAGGTGATGGGTTCGATGCCGTGTCGACGGCGCGTTCTACGCACGTTGTTCTACGCGCGCCTCAAAGAGATGCCAGCAAGCGCCGAAGCCTGCGGCTGCGGGACTCAAATTCAAATTCAAATTCAAATTCAAATTCAAATAATTTATTGTGGATCACAGGTTCATAAGATGTTGTGATAAATACAGGTGTCTGCTATGTCCCGCCATTGAGGCATACAAAATTCATGTCACAAGTTTGGAACAAAAATACAATACCTACTATTAGTTAATTAATTCAATTCAATTAAATTTAGATAAAATTACAATAAAATTAAAATACAATACTATGAATTGATTAATTAAATTCAATTAAATTTATATAAAATTACAATAAAATTAAAATACAATACTATGAATTGATTAATTAAATTCAATTAAATTTACATAAAATTACAATAAAATTAAAATACAATACATTTTTTTCAGGCAGTACATTATGATTAAATTAGCAAAATATTTATGTCAGATTAGCAAATATTTATTCAATGGATTTCAAATTTAAGTAATTTATTGTGGATCGCCATTGAGGCGTACAAAATTCATGTCACAGGTTCGGTAAATATATAGTCAATTAACATACATCCAATTGTCATGCAATACATTATGATTAGACTCGGTCAATAATTATTTAAGTCAAATTAACTAATCGTTCATTTGCTTTAGTGTATTGTCATCCAGAAATTCTCTAATGGAGTAATAACATTTATTTATCAGTAATTCGTGTAGTTTTTTTTTGAAGGTATATATATCGCTCATAGTTCTGAGAAAAGGTGGCAAATTATTAAAGATACGTGGGCCCATACAAAAGATGCTTTGGTGCAAAAGCTTTGTTTTACTGGCTACGGTGCGCAGTTTATCTTTATGTCTGGCCCTAGTGCAAAAGTCAAACAAGGTTGTATTTGTTTTTATGAAGACTACAGTTTCATATATGTATACGCAAGGGAGAGTTAATATTTTTAAATTTATGAAGTGTGGTCTGCATGAATCCACTTGGTGTATATTGCACATCGATCTGATACACCGCTTTTGAGCTCTAAAAGCACGCTCTTTTTCTACAGAGTTACCCCAGAATATGATGCCGTAACGTATAATTGAAGCAACATATCCATGATAGGCGGTTAGTAGTGCAGACTGACTGACAGTGTTTCTTAGTCTGTAAAGAGCGTAAGAGCTCTGACTAAGCCTTTTGCAGACTTGTTCAATGTGTGACTTCCAATTCACTTTGCTGTCAATATAGAGACCCAGAAATTTGGTTACATCGATTTCTTCTATGCTGGTTTGGGAGTAAGATATATTTAGGTTGGCATCTGGCTGTACTCGCTGTTTAAAATTCATGATTTTGGTTTTTTCGAGGTTTATTTTTAAGTCATTTTTATCAAGCCATTTTATAATTGTTGTTAGGGTGTTATTTATGTCAAGTTTTAGATCAGTTCTGTCAATACCAGTAAATAATATAGTACTATCGTCAGCAAATAAGGTCATATGGTGCATTGTAAGAGTCGACATGTCATTTATATAGATAAGAAAAAGTGGTGGGCCTAGTATACTGCCCTGGGGAACACCGGAAAGGATATTTCTAACCTCAGAAACAACGGTTTCTTCAGTTCGGCTAGTTAGGGAGACTCTTTTTAATTCTACCATCTGTTTTCTGTCACTTAAATATGATTCGATTAGTTTGAATACGTTACCTCTTACACCACATGCATATAATTTATCCAGCAATATTTTATGGTTGACTCGGTCGAATGCTTTTGACATGTCCATGTAAAGAGCTATGGCTGGCGACCTAGTGTCCATATTTAGAAGGACTTTGTGTAAGAAGTTATACATTGCTGTGTTGACCGATTTATTTTTCCTGAAACCATATTGACATGCGCTAAATATGTTGTTACTTTCGAGAAATGGGTAGAGGCAGTTATATATGGTTTTTTCAAAAATTTTAGAGAAAATTGTTATTAATGCAATTGGCCTGTAGTTACTGATGGAACATTTGTCATCTTTTTTATGTACTGGTTTTACCACTGTCAATTTTAATTTTTCTGGAAAAATACCATGTTCTATGCACAAATTAATAATGTAACTTAAAGGAGCAGCAATTAAAGTTGCTACATCCTTAACAATCTTAGTAATAATACCGTCATAACCTGCGCTATTTGTATTCCGCAGAGAACTTATAATTTTAAGAATGTCTGGAGGAATTGTTGGGGGCATGAATATTGATTTAGAGTTAAATGTCAAGTTAGAGGAATGTAATTGTGTTAAGTCAGAGAGAATATCATTATTTTTTTTAACAATGTCAGCAAAGTAGTCATTTAACGTATTTGCTATAGTCATAGGATCAGTAAGTACATTGTCATTGATTATCAGTTTCTCAATGCCGTCCTTAGGATAGTTGTATTTAGTGTCATTTATTACCTTCCACGTTGCTTTGGATTTATTAACAGCCGTATTTATAAAATAGTTGTTCTGCGACCTTTTTGTTAGCGAGATTATTGTTTTGTATTTTTTAGCGTAAGCTTTAAACTTCATTTTATTGTCGTTGTTTGAGTTTTTTCTGTACTTCCAGAGAAGTTCGCGTTTACGCTTACTACACATTTTTATTCCTTTTGATAACCATTTAGGTCTCGAAATATTATTAATACGAATTTTCTTTATAGGAAAGCATAAGTCATAGATCAAGCTGAATATATCATGGAATGAATTATAGGCACTGTTAGGGTCTGTAGACTCATAAACACTGCAAAACGAGATTTGTCTTAAATATTTAGCAAATAAACATCTATTTTCTTTGGTGAAACTACGTTTATAAACATACCAATATTCAATTGGACTAAACTTTTTTAATGGACACTTTATAATTTGTGCAGTGTGGTCGGAGAGCGCAAAATCTCTGATTTCACCTTTGCAGCCCTTAATGTTATGAGCTATGTTATCAATACAAGTATTGCTGGCGCTTCGTGTTACTTCATTAAACTGAAGGGTTACATTAAAACTTAATAGTAACTCTACAAATTCAGCAGATGTTTTTGAGTTGATTGTAATATCTATGTTGAAATCTCCACAAATAATTATTTTTTTACTTTTACATAGTTTATTCAATATTTTAGTTAAAATTAAAAAGAAAGAATTTATTGATCCGATTGTTTTGTTCGGCGGTCTGTAAATGCATACAATATATATTTTGTGGTCTATTAATTCAACGGCCGAACATTCAATAAAATTTATAATAGACATTTTGTTGACATCATCGAGGGTTTTAAATCGCAGTCCATTCTTAATTAAAATACATGAGCCTCCATGTCTACTACATCTCATAAAATATGACCCTAAAATAAAGTTCGGTATCCGTAAGAAATCCTCGTCACCCTTCCTCATGTTATGCTCCGTAATGCACAATATATCTACCTTCATACCGTCTGTTGCTAATTCATCTAAGCACACTGATAGCATATCCGATTTATTAATCAAACCACTGTTCGATAGAGATACCGGGAAGGAACATGGATGGTTTTTAGTCAGTAAAAATCTGACACTCCCTCCTGCTCCGCCCAGAGTGGTAGGGGTCATTTGATTAGTTCCCATCCGAAAACAAAAAAATAAGAGGTTGTGCAAAATGAACGTTTGGTTGTAACTGACATGTGCACTTTTAATTAGCCGTATGTGTGTTTTTTTAGCGTAGCCTTCGCTCCAATTTGGTTTTGTTTTGTTTATTTAATAAACATTGAAGGTCACATCACATACATAACTACAGATTGCGGCACGTAACTTTGAACCATAATGGCAGTCGTCCGCATAGATACAATTATTGACAAAAATCGAGCGAGACCCGAAAAGGTGCAACTGCGCATACGGGATGAAATCTGTAAAACATTATCGGGTCGCAATTGACTTTTTTCCATATTTGTAGCTCAGTGGACCACCGCCACTTTGCTTTGGTTCAACTTAGGGTTGGACCTCATCTGGCAGCACGGAATCGCATTTGTTCCGCCTGTGCTACCACGTGCTGCAGTATGCTGCCGCATGTGAACGCGCGCTATCGCATTCCGCAGACAAAAAAGGCGATCGCACGCGTCAGCGTTTCACGGTGAAAGGATGCGTTAGCATGCTATCGCGCGCTTCAGCGTTCCGGAGTCTCCCTGCCGACCATTGCATTTTGTCCGTGATGCCGATCGCCTCGAGGATTCTGCCGTGTGCTATCGCATTATGCTTTCTGTCTCGGTCTAGCAAATGGCAGTTCTAAGCGACAGAAAGAGAAAGGGCGACGGAAAAAGGCGATTCCTTGCTGCCAGATGAGGTCCAACTCTAACGTGCCGCGATCTGTACACAGTTGCTGCACTCACTCAGTTGAACTCAGCTCACAGACATGGGCCACTTCGGGCATTTCTTTGTACGGTCTCTAAACAAAATTGTGTACATATTGTAATTATATTTTAATAAGGTCACAAACATAACTACAGATTGCGGCACGTAACTTTGAACCATAATGGCAGTCGTCCGCATAGATACAATTATTACGGGATGCAATTTGTAAAACATTATCGGGTCGCAATTGACTTTTTCCATATTTGTAGCTCAGTGGACCACCGCCACTTTGCTTTGGTTCAAACTCAAACTCAAACTCAAATAGTCACAATTCTACGGTCTCTAAACAAAATTTTATATGTATTGTAACTATATTTGAATAAGGTGCACTAGATTCATTTTGAAGATCCAACCGAGCATATTCAAGCAGTTAACGTGAAAAGTACTATTATAATACCAAAATTAAAAGTAATTTCTTCAAGCGAATAATTTAAATAGACAATGGAAACACAAAACAATTAGAAAATACGACCATTTGTATAACGTTAATATAATTAGAAGCTCCGTGAAATTGCTAATCCGAGATTAAGAATTAAACTTTACTTTGGTAGGCTTGCTTACATTTTCTGTTTCAAAGATCTAGAAAATAGGGGAATATAATTAAAATACTTAGTCTTAGTCGCAGACCGTTTTACTTTTCTTACGATTCGATTACAAATAAGTATACAGATGTATGTAGATGATGTTATATTACTGTGATTACCCTTTAAAACACTTAATTTTGGTACTCATAACGATGGGTATGAAAGAAAAAGAAATCTTCTAGGTATATGGCGCCCAAAATGTACTGCACCCAAAAAAAAAACACGTTTTAATATCGTTGAAGATGCCATTATAAATGTAAATAGATATTACACACAGCGCCATCTAGTACCCCACTAAGCAACAAGGCTTGTGTCGTGGGCACCAGATAGTTGATATACTACACAGATACTTTTTGTTTGTAAATACGTACTTATACATATAAACATCCATGATTCGGATACAAATATCCATGCACATCACACAAATATTTGCTCCTACCGGAATCCGAACCCGGGACCCTAAGAAGGTAAGACAGCTTTACTACCGTTGCGCTATTCGGGTCGTCATTAAAATACAATCATCCTTTCATGCCGGTTATGCTCTTCTAAGGCCTGAATTCTTATCACACTAACGGTCGGTCGCGCACGGTCGGTCGCGCATGGTCGGTCGCGTACAAGTGTACATTCTGTTCTATATCTATAGCACCTACCGCGACGCTGACGTCACCGGCGACCGACAGTAGTATTTTGTTCTCTCTTGCCTCACGACCGACCGTGCACGACCGACATCAACGCGACAAGAATTCAGGCCTAAGTGTCAACACTTTTTGCCTAATACGATGAGGCCACATCTAAAGATTTAAATCTTCCAATAATACCTTTTCAATATTAGATCGGTAATTCTAACTTCATGATCTAATAAGGTCACTCATAAAGGGTGTAAAACACCTCTTCACGAAGCCAAAAGGCACTTATTCTCCCCATCATTGCGATCATTTTTTTGTTCTACACCATACCTGGGAACCTTCTAGTTATGGAGATATGGGGGGTCGAAGTTACAACTTTTTGACAAGTTTTTTTTTGCAAGATTTTGACTTTTAACACCTCCACGACCCCCGTACTATTCAATCCATCCATCCGCACAATGTTTTAAGTGCGTTACATTGAGTTCTACCACAAAAGACGATTTATAAACTCAAAAAATAAAAGTTGTTTCCCAGCAATAATTTTTGCGTAAAGTTACTTAGTTCGATGTACAGAATGCTTGGTTAACGGCTTTGTGATGAGGTGTTTTACACCCTGTATAACACAATTGACCACTACATACATTTCGTATTTCATTATACAAACATAGGCATATACCTACTATATTATATTATTATGTGAAGAGTAATTTCTCTCTCACTCTCACTGACACACACACGCATACACACCTACACACACTCTCCAACCGTATGAAAGATAACCCATTCTTGTCATCTCAAATTTTACTTTTATTTATTACTTTTAATTGTACTTCTACTTTTATTTTTTGTTATTTTGATAAAATCTATAAGTACATTAATGTTTTAATTAATTAATTAATTGATTATCTAAAATTGTTAATTTAATTGCTAATTTTAATTTAATTTATCTAATTTTACTAAATTCATCATGCATGATTTAATGGAGTTAATATTTTGTCATGAGATAAATGTCCGATGGAGGGTCAGCCTGGTGATCTGTAATACAGGTTTTACCTAAAACAGACACCAGTCTCTTTGTAGTGAAAATTGACTTTGTACTGTTTATGATGATCAGAGAAAATAAATGAATTATTATTATTATTATTATATTATTATATCGTACCAAACCATGTTACAATGCGGTTAGATCAAAGCGAGGTTACACTTTGGTGAAGGCGGTTAGTGCCCGCATTTCGGCTAACCAAACTGTTTACACTATTATATTGGACCTTCTATAGAATCTAGATAATTAAATGTTTTAAAATCAAGAAGGGGCTGGATTTCTGGCCGGGGCTGCGGGACTGTTTGAAAGAGATACCGTGGGCCCAGAACATAAAGGGCGAGGAAGGAGCATTTACTTGGGTTGGGTTTATAATAGGTTTATATTATGGGTTTTAGTCAGTGTAACTCTGACATATGATTTCTGACATACTTATGTATAAGTTTTTCGGACTCTGGGCGGAGCGGGAGGCAGTGTCAGACTTTTACTGACTAAAACCCATCCATGTTCCTTCCACGCCCTTTATGTGACGGGGCCGCGGTATCTCTTTCGAACAGTCCCGCAGCCCCGGCAGGAAAGATAAAGTAACTGACACACACTATGTCAGTTACTAAACAGTAACTGACATAGTGTTGAAGATTGAAGGATGGCAGGACTTATGTTTATGGTATACATAGTTTTTATGTCAATGACCTCTATAAATATTTGTACGCCTTAGGGCATAACATAGCGCGCTTGTAATCTTTTAAAACAACTAGTTATTGTACCTATGTTAACAAATGATTAAATGACTTATGAAGTGACAACTTTCTCTCTCTCTCTCGTATACGAAACTATAGCATAATGGTTGCCTCCATAATTTCTTTAAATAAGTACAAATAACTTTCTGCAAGCGTAACTCTGATATCATAAGTCCTAAAAAGTAATACATAGTATTTCCATTAAACAAAGAAAGACACGGTAACGGCTGACAGAGCTTATGAAGAAATTAAAAAGAAGTCTTAAAAAGCAAATGAAAGTCAAGTCACAGATGACAGATAACTCACTCCATACAAAATTTTCAATACCTACCGCTATAATAGCCTACACTTTTAAGTCAATAGACGCTGCGATCGAAAATGTACCTCACCTTACAAACGTAAAGTGGGTTTTGCTTTGTAGATCGCGCAGTCACGTGGATATTGCGGATTGCTAGGGCTGCCTCTGTCGACGAAGATGTTAGTAGGGATTTTTAGTAAAGGTACCTACGTTATAAAATAAAACATGTTTAAAATGTATCAGAATTTATAATTATTTTAACGGGATATATAAAAAAGAATTGTTAAAAAAATTGCATAGAGGTGTTTTATTTTGATGTAATGATTCATATTTTTTACCCTTCTTTAAATTCCCGATTTTTAACGTAGAGAATATTCGAAATCGGTCAAATAGTTTTAATAAGTTATCTTTGGGGAATATGCGTAGGTACGTGCGCGCCGCGCGGTTTTTGACAACCCACTGCGCTATGGGTTACCGGTTACCCGGCGCTCGGTAGGTGATTAGCGCGTGTAAGTACATGGAGTGTAGTATCTGTAATCTGTGGTCAACTGCCTATTTAAAGAAAATACCAGACTCGAGAACAAAGACTACCAAGTAGTTTGGTAGATCGTAGATGAGTACTACATTTTGTCAAATTGTAGATAGCGTGCCGATATCTAGGTCCCAATGTAGGATTATTAATTTTATTTTAATATCCTATTTCAGTGCCCCACTGCTGGGCAAAGGACTTCTTCCAAACCTCTCCGTCCTGTGCAATATCTGGCCATGTTCGATAGTTCGCCCCGCAAACAAGATCAGGGCCTCGATTCTGCTATTACGATTGTGTCAGACTAGTCGATCATTGATTTCATAATGGTCAAGTTCTGTCAAATTTTGACAAGTTTGTTAATTCTACTATCATAATCTGTCAGTGATTGACCATTGAAAAGTCATAATGGCGCCATTATGACTTTTCAATGGTCAATCACTGACAGTTCATTAAAAGAAATGTCATAGAATGATATAAAAAAGCTTGTGAAAGCTTGTGTGCTTAAAAGAGTGTCACGTTTTAGATATCTTGGGCACATTTTGACTGAGAGCCTGTCTGATGACGAGGATATAGAAAGGGAGCGGAGGGCGTTGTCGGTTCGATGTAATATGCTCGCCCGCAGGTTTGCGAGGTGTACCAAGGACGTCAAAACTACGCTGTTTAAGGCATACTGCCAGACGTTGTACACTTGCAGCCTGTGGGTCGGATATACGCGGAGAGCCTACAGCGCCCTCCGTGTCCAGTACAACAATGCTTTCCGGGTGCTGATGGGGCTTCCGCGGTTCTGTAGTGCGTCGGGCATGTTAGCCGAGGCTTGCATAGACAGTTTTGAGGCTGTCATGCGCAAAAGAACGGCATCCCTAATGCGTAGGGTACGTGGAAGCTCCATCAGCATCCTGAAGGTTATTGTGGAGAGGCCAGACTGCCCTTTTCTGACGCACTGGTCCCGTAGGCATAGCTGCGGGCCTGGTGCTGAGGAAAGATATTTAAATTAGTTTGTTTTTGTTTCCTCCAGAAGTTAGTACTTAAATTAAATTAAGATTAATTTAAATTAGATTAAATTAATTGACATTAATTACATATATTAAATTAATTGGATTATATTAAATTAGGTTGCAGTGTATTAATTAACTAATTTGGACGGTCTAATTGGGCTATTGTGTGATATTGTGATGGTGTGTTGAATTGATTTTTATTCTTATTGTTATACTAACATAGCTCCTAGGTGCTCGCTACTAACCAATATGGACTCTTGTTCGAAATAAAGTATTTGATTTGATTTTTGATTTGATAAGCTCGTACATGAAATCTGGCATGAATAAATGTTCGCATTTATGTAAATCCACTAACGATTTCGAAAACCATTCGTACCAGGGGTTTTATAATAATTACAATACGACAATGCCATTAAAACACAATTTTAGTACGAGACCATTGACCGACCATTGTGAATTTTGTAGATTACGAACTTTAAGCAAAATGACAATGGGATGAGAATGGAATCGTGTTGGAGTGACGAATTTATTAAAATAGCAGAATTAGACCCCAGGTCAGGTTTCCCTTATTCAGTATTCAATTTTTAGTATAGTATACATATTGTTCAAGTATACGGTCCGTTTTCCGGTGGGCTTTACTTACTAATATTTAATGAAATTACTTGACCCCCGGCATCATTCGTAAAGGCTCTGGTTCTGATATTAATTTATTTCGACTAAATTACATCTTTTGAAACCTAAATTATTCTTTACATCTTTATGATTAAGTTTTGTTTAACATGTACCTAAACGATTTCATCAAAACAATTCATTAAATAATTTATTTACACGTTTATTTCTTTAAAAAAATGATGAAACATAATTACACGAACATAACATTTCATCGCAATCACCAAAATCGAGCATGCCTCTCCAATGCTAGAAGAGAACAATCAAACGATGATCGAAACACCAATGCTCATTCCTATGGATTGTACCCGTCTTTACCACTATTCCTATATTCGCTCTAGGCTGCATAGTCGGCTGATTGTGCCCGACTGGCTGCGGTTGGTCGGGCTTTCTCTCCCATCCCAGAGCATGTCTTTCCTTACAAAATTGTGCCACCTGGTGTATCTGGCTTGCTCCTGGCTGGGTGTAGTGCTCAATCATCATCATCATCGTCATCTGGGTGTTAGTTTTTATACAAAATCAGTTTTTGTGTCTGGCTGCGTGTGTGTGTATTCTTTCTTTTTGCTGTGACCTACATTGTGTCCCACAGCTGGGCAAAGGTCTTCCCCTTCCCCCTCCAAAACTCTGTTCTGTGCAATTTCTGGCCACGTGCGCCATATGAATACATTATGAATACATAATATATATTATGTTTTTGAGTTGTAGTGTGTAATTATTTTTATTGTAGTTTTAAATCTAAGTGTCAGTAAATTATTTTAAATTGTTATTTTTCATTTGTTATTTTTCATTTGATTTTTTTTCCCTCTTTTTCTCATTGTTTCTTTTTTGGTGTGTACGCAAAAATATAGTGCATGTAGTGTTCTTCTTATGTGATGGGGCACTTAGACTTAAGGTTGTACTGTATGCAAAAATGTAATAGTGTACTCATTGTTGAAGAGCCAAACAAAATAAATAAAATATGAACATGATCAGATCGTCACACCATCATCGCCGTGATCGACCTCGTCGGCGATGACCACCCTCTGGCAGACAAAAATAATTTTCGTAAGCTTTTATCATCATTTAAGGCTGTGGTATCTGCTAAATTAGCAACTCTATTAGTGGTGGTTAAAATTTCGTTTGATATACTGTTAGAATAAAGTGCTAATCAGCTTGCCACCCCCTTAAATAATTTATTCCAAAATCGTGCCGTGTCGGTGACAACCGATTGGATCGTACCGATTTTACTTTTACTTTTACCACCTCCACGACCCCCTTACTACTCAATCCATCCATCAGCTCAATGTTTTAAGTGCGTTATATTGAGTTCTACCACAAAACACAATTTATAACCTCAAAAAAAAGTGGTTTCCCAGCAATATTTTTTGCGTAAAGTTACTCAGTTTGATGAACAGAATACTTGGTTAACGGATGGTTGACGGCTTCGTGATGCGTTTCTGGGATATGCGTGCAAAGACAAAATCTTGATAAAGGGAAAATAACAAAATATGCTAACACTATCGTGTCCTCGTTGGTCTAGTGGTTGCAAGTGCATGAGTGCCGAGCATGAGGTCCTGGGTTCGATTCTCGTTTTATTCGGTTTTTTCATCAAGAGTTTCTCAGTAGCAGCCACGGAGTCTGGATTTGTGCCCTACTGATGGCAATAGGCTCCCCCCTTATTATTACTTGCGCGCCAACTGTATTGTCGTACATAGTACAAGTATGTATACCCCACTATCTATCCCTTTCGTTAGCAAGTCCAAGATAATAGTATAAATATCATCATCATCTGCCTAGCCTTTTCCCAAATATGTTGGGGTCGGCTACCAGTCTAACCAGATGCAGCTGAATACCAGTATTTTACATGGAGAGACTGCCTATATGACCTCCACAACCCAGTTAGTACTGGGTAATACTATATCACTTGTTAAGACTGGTTTTCAGACTTTTGGGGCCACTGACTACCTGTAACGACTGTCAAAGATCTACAAATGACAGCCGGGACCAACGGCCTAACGTGCTTTCCGAGGCACGGAGGAAACTCGGTATGTAAGGGCGTGGTCACCCATCCACAGACGAACCTAGGCAACCACGGCTAAACGGCTTAACCTAAATGTCGACTCGAGCGGCTGTTATTATTTAGCCACGAGCTAATAGGATAAATAAATAAGTCTTAATAAAAAATATTTAGAACAACAATGCCTAAATGAAACCCGGTTCAATACTGTAGAACAATAGAAGCCGAACTAATTAAGGGCAAGTCACACTCGTGCGTCAATACGGTCGCGGCGGAAATTGCCGAGTGATATTAATTCAGTGCGTGCAAATGTGAAACCCTAAAGGGCATAGATTGATTGCCGAATACTGTACACCCATGATTTGCTTTGTCAACCACACTTTGTGTATTTCAGCGGGATTTTCCTTATTGTTTACTGCACGATAAAGGGTACTTTTTGTACAGATAAGAGACGTATATGTATGTCATTGACCACACTTTTGACACATGTACCATAAACATAATTATGATAAATGATAAATACTGTTTATTCAGCAAGTAGGTTTTTAAGAACACTTTTACACGTAATTTTTTTAAACTTTGAAGAAACAGCCGAAACAAACTCAGAGGTCATAGTCTCTTTAGAAGTCCAGACATAATCTTGCTCAATTCACATGAGGATCATGTAGATATTAGTGTTTGAGATGGTCTTTTGAAGAAAGAACCACACAGATTTGAGTGGACCTGTCCAGTCAGTGCAAGTATTTGTCAGTTGTCGTGTAGCAGCCGTTCACTCACCCTCTCCACAAGACCAAACCATCTAAGCATATTCTTTTCAATTTTTGATACTACAATTTTCTTTTAAACAACAATGTTCCCTCATAACCTCCCTCCTCACTACAGTACCAACACCACAATATCAACTTTAAATCATTCATGGTACGAGTTCCAACCCACCATCTACAGACCTGCATGAAAGAGGATTTTTGGCCGAAGGGTGTCGTATATCGACGTTTCCGAAGACGGTTACGTGACACCACGCACCGAAACACGACGCCGTCAACGTTACGTAAATAGTTTTAGTTTGATAAGGTTTTAAAATTATGTATTAGTTTATTATTTATTTATTCATGTACACACAAAATACTTAAAAGGACAATATATTAACATAGAAGAGCACAAAGGTACTGCTTATTTCAAAAGAAATTTCTTCCAGCAGATCTGCGAGAGGAAAGTCTGATAAGAAATGTAGACACAGTGTGTAGAAAAGTCAAACAAGAAAATTTAAATTAAAACTTAAAACAAAACTATGACTATTTAATATAAACATATATCATACAAATACATACACATATTATTAAAAACAAAAAAAACTACTATTGGTACTACATACTACTATTATTGTTGTTATTGTGTGTATTTTATCTATGGGCCAAAGTTGCGAGATAATAAAATGATTATTTATTTTTATTCATTAATATCATTCAACGTTACACCACTTGATGTAAATTAATGTAGCTTTAATTCTACTTTCATGCCTCGTTTGCCACACCCAATATTCACTTCTATAAATTTGTGTAGATACCAGCATACCATTGTGAATAGGCCAGTCAAGCCTTATTTGGCATTTTAAAAAGTTTTTAGGTATTTATAACCTACTAGCTGACCCACGCAACTTCGTCTGCGTCACATAAGAGAGAAAAACGAAAGGATAAAAAATCCCCGTTTTTGCTACATTTTTCATTCCTGCTCCGCTCCTAATAATCGTAGCGTGATGTTATATAGTCTAAAGCCTCGATAAATGGACTATCCAACTCAAAAATAATTTTTCAATTCGAACCCGTAATTCCTGAGATTAGCGCGTTCAACCAAACAAACAGACAAACAAACTCTTCTGCTTTATAATATTTTTATTTTATAACCTAACAAAGACGTACGTTTTGTGCCTTCGAATGGCGTGACATCGAGTTTTTATCGTAGTTTGGAAGTCGTTTTTTTTTTATTTTACTTCAAATTGTATACCTTTACAACATAGATATTTAGTTTGATTAATTGATTAAATCAACAAATTATTAGTGATCGAAAAGGTGTATTATTTATGCCAATGCGTAATAGTTACGAAACATTTGAGTATGTTATCAAGTACACAAACGTATGGTCACCGTAATCCGAAAATAATTAATCACTGTAGTAATACAATCTTGATTCTGTTGCGTTTGTACTAAATAAATTATACGTAGGCATGATAGGTAGGTCCATAAATTGTATGGTTTCGGTCAACTTCCAGTCTTACCGGTATGTAGCGACTGCCTATCTGAACTCCAGAACCCAGTTATTACTGGGTGAAACGATATTACGGGATTACGACTTACGGGAAGCTGCGCGGTATCTTCTCGTCCAAGTTACCGGAGTGTCTCAAGACGAAAGTCTATCACCAGTGTGTGTTGCCAGTGATTACATACGGGACCGAGACGTGGTCGTTCACAACGGGCCTTATCAAAATACTCAAAGTCACCCAAAGGGCAATGGAGAGGGCTATGCTCGGAGTTTCCTTCGAATCAGAAATGAAGACATCCGCAAGAGAACCAAGGCCACCGACGTAGCTCGAAGAATTGCCAAACTTACGTGGCAGTGGGCAGGTCACATTGCTCACAAAACGGATGCCCGATGGGGCCGAAAAGTTCTGGAGTGGCAACCGCGAACCAGAAGACGATGCGTTGGAAGATTTCCCACTAGGTAGACCGATGAACTGATGAAGGTTGCGGGAATCCGTTGGATGCGAGTCGCAAGGGGCCGGTCAATGTGGCGACACTTGAGGGAGGCCTATGTCCAGCAGTGGACGTCTTTCGGCTGAAATGATGAATACGATATTCCTTGGCAAGACTTATTGTCAGATTTTCTGGCCATACCATTACTGACTACCTGTATACTACATAAAGTTTGACCCGAGCGGCTGTTATTATTTGGCCTCGAGCTCTTCGAAAACAACAAACTTACAAAACAAAATCTGAGGACAGGAACCATGTGCTGTGCTGAATAGCATTTCCTACCAGCAAAAGTAAAAATATCCCACAACGAAAGAAAAAAAACATCGCAATGACGGGGAGAACAAAGTACCTTTTGGCTTCGTTATGAATTTTTTTGCAACCATTATGTTACTGACCTTACCGTGCCTCGAAAAGCACGTTAAGCTGTTGGTCCCGGCTGTCATTGTCCATCTTTTGCAGACGTTACAGGTAGTCAGGTGGCTTGAAAAGTCTGATAAACAGTCTTACCGTATTGTACTACCCAGTATTAACTGGGTTGTGGAGGTCAGATATAGGCAGTCGCTCCATATAAAATACTAGTATTCAGCTGCATCCTGTTAGACTGGAAGCCGACCCTAACATAGTTGGAAAAAGGCTAGGCAGATGATACGCCAGCTACCTTTTTGTAAGCCTCCAAACAGCTGTATCTTATGCGATCTCTGGCCATGATCGCCCCGCAAAAAAGACTAGTAAAGCAAGTATAAAAAAATTGGAATATTCCAAAATATAATTTATTCGATATCAACGGACTATTCCCACAAGGCTCAAACCACTTAAACTGCGTACGACAACCCCAGACCACAGGGACGAGACCGGAACTTAAGTAACACTGTTATAAATATTCGGAACTTGGCACAACGGATTCTTACCGAAATCTTGCATCGGGCTTATAAATATAAAGGCTTTAAGTATTCAAAAAGACGTAAAAAGAAGTGTTGGCTGTCATTGTACCCTTGAGAATGGAAGGGATTTGCATACGGTTAGACTGGAAGCCGACCGCAACACAGTTGGCCAAAGGCTAGACAGATGATGATGTTACTCACCTTATTGGTAAAGTGCTTCTGATAGATCAGGTGCGTGGGACGCGCAACCGGCGTCCATGACCGATGTATGAATCTGGATGAGGCAAAACGTGTATGTAAGGTTCGTAGTAGCATTCTGTGATTTCTGCTTCCCTCATGGGAAAAAGGCGTGAATATATGTTGGTATGTATGTTACAGCAATGCCCTTAAGAGGCCTGCGGAGCTTGCGAATTTCATACAAACGTAATACCAAAATAATTTGTAAATCAAACATATTCTTAAGGTAGTGTGTGTTTATTTTAATTGGATTACAGAATATATTGGTTCCCAAACACATATGTATTTTGAATGATTTAAACAAGAATTATGAGAAAAATATTTTTCCTATAGAAATTTTAAATTCCTCATATCTCGTCTTTATATCATTGTCCTTTCAAAATATTTATTTGGGAACATAGATATTTTGCAATACAATCGAAATATATACACACTACCTTAAGAATATGTTTGATTTTTGATATTATTTTGGTATTACGTTTGTATGAAAAAACCCACGAACCTGTAAGCAGATGTGTAGGAAAAGTCGTCGACCCACGACAGGTCTCCACCTCACCAAGTAAACTGCTAAATAGAGTGGATTCTTATCTTGGATCATCGATGTTATCTCAAAGACCTCAGACGTGAACGTTCACCAGAAATATGAACTAAATGTATGCTGCAGCGTCTAAAAGCCAGGACACAGAGCTCGGAGACTCCTGGATGGCCGTTTTTGTAGCGTGAACCCCCCTTATGTTTCTTATTTTCTTACTTGGGACCTACATCTATCTTACGTCCCTTGAGCGTAATAGTTACTAATCACTTACCTAACTGCTGATCATGAGCAAAGTGATATTGTGTTACCCATCAGGAATTGGACTTAAACTTACATAGGACTTAAACATGTTGGTGAGTGTAACAATGTATTAGGTATACCTTCGACTAAGCTCTTCGGGGATTACAAGTGTGATGTTATGTGATGAGCAAGAAAATATAGTACCTAGTTGCTTCTTAATTAATGATGTCTAGAGGATTGTCTGTGGCATAAGTTGTTTGCGCACTTAAAGCACTTTCAAGACCTTTACAAGCATCGTGGCTACCGGCCACCGTAGATGCGGGCCTGTGGACGGCTGGCTATGGGCTAGCTAGCCGTCCGGCCGTCTAACGACGACGACAGGCCGTGTCGACGGCGCGTTCGTGTTCCACGCGCGCCTCAAAGAGATGTCAGCAAAAGGAGAGGGGCTCGCAAGGGCCGAAGCCTGCCGGGGTTGCGGGCCTGTTCGAAAGAGATACCACGGCCCCGGAACGTAAAAGGCGAGGAAGGAACATGGATGGTTTTTAGTCAGTAAGAGTCTGACACTCCCTCCCGCTCCGCCCAGAGTGGGGGGGGTCATTTGATGATTTCCCATCCTTAAAAAAAAGACCTTTACGAGCATTCCTGTCTTTGGATGTTGCTGGCGAAACGGTTCTATGCCCTGACCAAAAAACAAATGACTGCGTTTATTTTCGAGAAACTTTGTTGCTTTCTTTGAAAAATTATATTGATAATGTATAATTTTTCAAAGAAAGCAACAAAGTTTCTCGAAAATAAACGCACAACTTAGCTATTTAAACCTGGATTAGTCCTGTACAATGTTAGTCTATAAAATGACTTACAGCTCATAATATTTTTAATCCACTCTCGCCTGCGCCAGTTGGGTCGTCACATCGGCTTAAAGCAATTTCGCTGGTAATTCGCTTCACTCGAGATCCCTTTTATATGTACCATTAAGTTGTTAAAAAGAAAATTGTGTAAATAATTATAAGATTATACTGTCCATTGGTGTGGTTACCGACCAGTTAGTTACATACCTAGCGATCCATCTGGCGGTGAAGACGACCAGCATGTCCTGTAGTTGCTCTCAGTTAGGACCGCTACGTAATTTTACACCCCGTTATGTAACCAAATAGGTTATATTTGGATTTCAAAGTTAAGAACTTTAATAAATATAAGTAAGTCAATGATGTCGATTCTGCAGTACAAGTACGTAGGAATTGATAAGACTCGATAAGATAAATTTGACAATTAATTTGACAGTTATCTATAATTTTATTATAAAGCAGAAGAGTTTGTTTGTTTGTTTGTTTAGGAACTACTGGTTCGAATTGAAAAAATATTTTTGTGCTGGATAGTCCATTTATCGAGAAAGGCTTTAGGCTATATAACATCACGCTACGACCATTAGGAGCGGAGCAGGAATGAAAAATGTTGCAAAAACGGGGATGTTTTTTTTTCATTTCGTTTTTTTTCTCTTATGTGACGCAGACGAAGTTGCGTGGGTCAGCTAGTTCTCGATAAAATAAGTTTATGGAGTCAAAAAGTCACCGTCAACTCATTCGTTTTTTGTCTTGTTGTGCACAAACTAAACTTATTTTAGGCTATTGCTATCTTTTACTAAAAGGCAGTGCGCAAAAGCGACGGCTATAGCTATAAACCGAGTTAGAGATGTCAAACTTGTTTATACCTTGCGCTTCATCGTATTTTAGTCGACATGTTTTCACATGCACCCTTCATTTGTATGGAAACATTAGTTCCAATTACACTAAATTACGTCCGTCTCTTTCTCGTTTTAATGGAGAGCAAAAGACAGCAATAGCCTAAATTAAGTTTAGTTTTGCACAACAGAATCGAGACCAATCATCACTGTTGCGATCTTATCTGGCCTGGCAGCAACTATAGAACCAAAATTTTGAAGACATGTGTTATCTACCAACCCGCAGAGGCTCCGCGTGGTATATTATAGACTAGCTTCTGCCAGCGGCTTCGCCCGCGTGAAGTTTCAAAATTGGGGTTGAGTGAGAATATTATAAACGTAAGAGTAAACAAATATAATAATAACAAATCTCCGAACTGCTAAGCTATCGGGAGTTACACGTGTTATTGTGAGTCAACTATAAAAGATAGACATATGCTGTCTTGGGATATTTTTTATATAATTTTATGTGGAATATTTCCGTTACACATGATTTCTATGTAGCTTTAACCATTAAGGCTGCACACGCGACGGAAGCTAAAAAAACCAAGTAACTTCTCCCGTTTTCCCAACATTTCCTTTCACTGCTCTGCTCCTATTAATGGTAGCGTGATGAAAAGTATACTATTACCTGCTCAGGAGTATGTAGAATAATTGTACCAAGTTTCGTTAAAATCCGTCGAGTAGTTTTTTTTTCTATAAATAACATACAGACAGACAGACAGACAGACAGACAGAAAGACAGACAGACAGACAAAAATTTTACTGATTGCATTTTTGGCATCAGTATCGATCACTAATCACCCCCCGATAGTTATTTTGTAAATATATTTCATGTACAGAATTGACCTCTCTACAGATTTATTATAAGTACTAGCTGACTCGCGCAACTTCGCCTGCGACTCATATTTTGAGATTTAAACTATCCTATCTCTCAAGTTGGATCGAACTGCACATGGTGTGCGAATTTTATTATAATCGGTTAAGTGGTTTAGGAGTCCATTGAGGACAAACATTGTGACACGAGATTTATATATATTAAGATAGATAGAAGATAGATAGCCTTTTCTCTGTCATAGAGAGGCGGCCGAGTGTCCCAGTAGTGGGAACATTAGAGACTGATTATGCATCTCTAGCGTGGGCCTCTGATCTGTTGTTCCAGCAAATATTTCTTGATAAATACGTAAGTATTGAAGTATTACAGGAGACTACACTCTGGTGGAAACATCGTCTGCCTAGCCTTTTCCCAACTATTTTGGGGTCGGCTGCTTCCAGTCTATACGGATGCAGCTGAATGCCAGTATGTTGCTTAAAACGACTGCCTATCTGACTACAACAACCCAGTCAGTACTGGGTAATACGAAACCACTTGGTAAGATTGGTTGGTAACAAAACCTGAATAAGCTTACCTCGAAAACTCCTCACTCAAAGTTACTTTAAATATCAAAGTAAGTGGTACCACCGTCTACTCCGTACAAATTCCTAGACAAATAGCTGTACTAGGTACTACTAAGATTACTTTGTTGACAAATACAAATGGAACTTCCCTATTCGTTCTGCAGTTACATTCATTTACTTTAGCACTTGTTCGAGTATAATGGAACTACGTAGCAAGTGTGCAACTAGGTAGCTTTTTGTTAAATCGCACTTGCTGTGTTTTGTTATGTCAACACTTATTAACACAAAACGCACTAAATAAGTATTGACATACTCGAAGGAATAAGCATTAAAGTATAGCTGGTAATGCCGATGTCAGAATAAAGACGTGACTTGTATGTGTAATTTATACATAAGAAGATAATTAAAAAATAAGTAATTGTTTGTAATCAATGATGGTTTATTAACAAATAATACACATATGTCACCGTTAAATTGTCAAACACGTTATATTGTAATCTCTCTAGCGATATTGTAAACTCTCGAACTATTGTCAAACGAACATACTGCTTACAATAAAATTAATAGAAATGCATGCGATGGTAGTCAACTCACGCGGTGTGGAGGGAAGGAGGGGTCCCCCTTGTCCAGTGTTACAACTCTCATGAAAAGATACTGTACCATGCCTGAGAAATATCGATTAATATAACCTAACCTTAAAACACTTTATATTCCCCTAAAAAGCGTAGTCGACGATGCCCTATTTCCAAGTCCAGGGTTTAAAGGAACCTAACTAACCTAACAGGGGGGTGCCACAAAACCCGATTATGGGGGCAGAGATACTTCCGTATGTTCAATTGACAATCATTCGAGAGTTTACAATATCGCTAGGGAGAAACTCTGTTTGACAATTTTACGATGACATAATGTATACATAAACTCACGCCTTTTTCCCATGGGGGTAGGCAGAAAACACAGAACGCCACCTACTTACTCCTTTTGCATCTACTTTCACTACCCGATTAATATACTTACGACCATAGATATACCCAAACTATAGGAATTAAACATACACTTTCCCTAATTTTTGATGGCTCAGAAAAGAAGTCTAAAAGTGAAAAACTACCTAGTGAAGTACGGTACATAGCGCCCGCTAGAGAGAATATTTCCTGACGGTGAAACGTTGACTATTGTTTTGCCACACTACAAAGAAACCAGAAATATCTCTTATTTCTTAGTCTTATCTTCAGTGACAACGACTTTACTAACTATATATTACTAACTAATAACAACTAGTCTACAAGCACCGGTATTCAGCTGCATCCAGTTAGACTGGAAGCCGACCACAACATTGGGAAGAGGCTAGGCAGATGTTGATGATATTACCAACTAAATTCGGCATAAATATTTATCCTTCCCAAATCACTATATCTTGGGCCACTCATCGGCAATTTTGCAAGCAGGATTTGCTCTCCACACCTCATTAAACAATGTCCAAGCAAACAAACACCATTCAAATATCAACTCTTTTTTGCAGCTGATACAGTTTCATTTTGCTTTGGAGACGCATGGGACTAAAGAATTCAGACCTGAAATTGACAAAGGAATTCAGAGCGTAGTTTTCTGATTTTAAGGTTGTATTTTGATTGGTAGAGATTAAATACGGAAGAGTGCTTCAGTTAAGGTTTGTGGGATACTGTTTGATTGTACAACACCCTTAACTGAACTGTGGCTAATGGAGAATTAATGTTATCTCTTTCGCACTTACGGGATAGGCTTATTTTATGACGCATTTGTTTAATCTTTACAACTGAATGCAACTGAATTTCGAAGAAGGTTTAATATGTACTGTTCAGAAATAACGCCACGCCACGCCACGCCCCGACACGTAAGTTTGTTTCCGGCTTAAGCCTTCTCTTTTCTTTTGTTTCTGTTAACAGCTGTAAGAATTTAACACTTTGGCTAAGCAGCCCAGAACTCGTGAAAAACGATTTGGTGGTAATTTTCATGTCCAATACACGCTAACTTCTTTTACAACACGAATATCATAAGAATGAGAACCACTTTAGAACATCGTATTATGGTTAAGGTACCTGTACTAACTGTCCTGTGTTATTAGAAGGTAATTCTGTAATACAAGGTTTGAACTTTCACGAAGCCGTCAACCAAGCATTCTGTACATTTAACTAAGTAATAGTCCGGGAAGTATCGTTGCATTTTAGGTGGGGTTTTTACGCCGATCGGTTGCCATCTTGTTCAATAGATCTCGACTGACTGATATGTAAACTCAGCGTCAGGTGACGCACCCGCGGTAGGTGTAGGACCCAATCCTACCTAATTATCTTAGGTTACGAACGTTTCGAAAAAATAAATAAAAATTAAGTCATAGTACGCCGTCCGAAATGGGTTTCATAAATGGTTTACATCATACTGAGCTAAAAGAAAATCATCAGCTGCATAGTGGTGGGGGGATTATGAATACACAAAAAATATTGACACGCCCTTTTTTGGGGGTGGAAAATCACGTTATAGAGCACAAAGCACTCAAAACATTGTGCATCATGCAGGTATGGTCTAGACTAGAACAAAAAAAATATCAAAGGGACCTAACCTAACTAGATTGACCTTTACGAAACAAGAAAATACACCGTATTATCAATAAATCAGTTACTCATACCAGCCACTCCAATTTTAAACACTCGGAAAAATGCTGAACCTTTTTAAAATTGGAACGGAAGCGGAAACGGCTTTGGCACAAACATGGCGGCACAGGGTTGCCAACGGGCACACTTAATGAGACTCATTGCTCTGTTATGGCAGTGTTTGTGCCAAATTCATGTTCTGTTTGCTATTTTGTCGTTGGATTAGCAATTTCTATTTTGATTTAGAGGTTTGTAAGGATGGTCTGTCATTGTGAAAGTTGTTAGGTATTGTTGGGGTGAGATTTCAGCTATGCCTCTGCAGACTCAAATGGAGAACATTCCAGAACCATTGGAATTCGTTGTGAAGTATGAGTATGCATAAAAATGGAAAACTTTGAAAGCGTTCATAACTTGTCTTGTTGTGAACGCTTTCAAAGTTTTCCATTTTTTGGTAGCTTGTGTCAATCCAATAGTACTTTTCCATGAACGTTATTGGCTAATAGAGACTCACTGTGCCTAAGGTTTGTCTCAATCATTCATTCAGACCAAAATTACCCTTTTCTTCTGGTATACTTCTCGGTTCTTTGCGGCCCCTTTCATCTGTGTTAAGAGATCAGATGTGTTTTAACCAGCCTTGGGCAAAATTCGGTCATAAGCTTTCTCCATCGACCATTTCCGCATCTAGCCAGATGTCTAGCCCAACACCACTTGAAGCGTATTTTTTGTTCCCAATGTCGTAGGATTTTGGTGTAATGGTCTTTAGAAATAAGCTTTTCTTTTATTGGGACTAGCTCGCCCGCCACACTATTACATCTATATAACCACTGTAATTCCTGAAAGCTAGAATCAACGGTGGCGACCACCAGAAAAGCGTCGAGACAATGAAGCTCGACGAAGTCCTAGCGAACGAATTTAACTGTCTTGGAACCCGCAATGAATGCCGTAATTTCCAAATCCCTCCATATGAACAGGAGACAGAACGAAACAAGGCCAATAGACACAAAGGGACGTTTACAACTGTGATAGGCACACTGTTGCCTAGCACCACGTATAAATATTAACACAAATGGGTCCTAAGTTGTGAGCTGTTATATTTGATTCCAATAAAAGGTATATGGCAAAAACGCTTGAATGCACAGAAATTTGTTCTAGTTTCTACAAGGTCCGTATAGTAAATAACTCCGGATGTAACCTGTACACTATACAACATAATATTGCGTTAATTTTCCCAAAGATTGCACTCCCATAAAACGTGATGTGCAGATAGTCCATATTTGCAGTCGGGTGTAGAACATTGACAAAAAGGCGAGTCAACAAGCTTGAAGGAAAATAATTGTCTATTTAAGTTACCATGACCTGTGAGAAATTGGGCAACACAGTGATTAACCTCCAGCCCTGTCCTGGTCAGCCGCTCACAAACGGATGGAATGAACTGGTTGAGGTGTCGGCCCTTGATGGAATTATCCCACCAACATTGCCATTTAAACAAAAGTTCATTCCAGACGTCATTTTGTGGTTTGAATAATTCAGAATTGCACGGTCACGTATGGTTAAAAAGTCTGCGTCCGTGGTCTCACGCGCGTTATAGTAGGTACATTGCAGCCCGTCGCTGCACTTCAATATCGACGGGAAGTACACCCAAGCAATACGCGAACTTAAGCTACTAAGCGGTACTTGCAAGCACCAGTAAGGCTTCGCTTTGCATAAATATCTCAAAGCCAAACGCTGGCTTAGAAGCAATTTATATCGCACTGCTCCTATGGTGGCCCTATCTGCCCTAACAGGTGCCCCGAAGCACATACAACCCAAGTAAGTAGCCACATAGATGGTCTGTAAAGTTATAAATGACAGACCCCACGTAGATTTGGATATTCTCGTTAAAGCATAAAAAGTGGTAACGGTACATCGGTATTTTAAACTTCGTAGTTCAGTAATACATTCCTATTTTTGTGTTCCTTTTCTTCTTTTCTGTATTTAGTGTACATTAACTGTTAAATAAATAAATAAACATGTCCCAGACTATGTTCTAGTTTAGATCAAAATGATTAAATATTTTCACAACAGAGTTTTCTTAGTATTTGAAAATACTAAGAAAACAACTAACTTACTAACTAGGACACTGTTATTCACATTCTCTGTTTATCAAATAAACTTCGAAAGTTATGCAGATTCAACAACGGGCTTCTACATTGTACAAACAATATGCTTTCCAAGATTAAACTGGACCTCTAGATTTCTGAATAAAGGTCAAGTATCGAAGACTTCAAGTCTATGTAACTTAACCTGAAATATCAGTTAATTTGTGCTCAACTTTAAAATAGTCTCATATGATGTCATCTGCTCTTGCCCTTAATCCAATAAAGGGTGTAAAACTAAAAACCCTTTAACGAAGCTGATAGGTAATAGTTACCCCTTTCACAATCATTTTTTGTACTACACCATATTTATTTATTTATTTATTTATTTAACACTTCAAGCACAAAGTACAGAGGCGGACTTAATGCCAATGGCATTCTCTACCAGTCAACCTTTAGGTGATGCAGAGACAAGCAGTGGTAGGTGTCATTCCTGAAACTTCACAAATAATTTTATTAAAACTACGATAAACTATAAGGATATATAAAATACTATACCTATAATTATATAAAATACTATAAATATATATTAAAGTAAAAGTAAACAGCGCTTTGTACGGATATACTAAAATAAGAAGACAGACAATTGGGAAAATATTACCGTTGTGACGAAACTGCCAGCTTCTTCCGAATGTACTCGCGAACTTTAATTTTAAAGGATAAACGATTGGTTGCCATCCTGATTTCCTGGGGAAGCGCATTCCACAGAGAAATAGACTGGATGAAAAACGATCGATGAATGTAGTCAGTGCGGTGAGAGGGACAGTGAAGTAAGCGGTACCATACTCGTACCTGGGAACCTTCCAGTTACGGAGATATTGGTGGTCAAAGTTCCAACTTTTTGACAAGTTTTTTTTTTATACCAGTTAGGTACTACTATGTCTTTTGCTGAGCCCGACAGGGTCCATAATGATCTCATTGTTAATTTACCTCCTAAGTACTCATTGTGGAATGCAAATAGAGTATTGAGTATAGTTTTTAATGTAAGTTTTTTACTTTTAACACCTCCACGACCCCCGTGCTATTCAATCCTTACAATCAGCACAATGTTTTGAGTGCAAATTACATTGAGTTCTACCACAAAACAGGATTTTTCACCACAAAGTCGTTTACCAGCAATAATTTTTGCTTAAAGTTTTATATACTTAGTTTGATGTACCGAATGCTGGTTGACAGCTTCGTGATGAGGTGGTTTACACCATGTATATTCAGGGTTGACATCTTCTTCTGCGACAACAATTCTATCAATCATCATCTGTGTAACTAACCGATCCTTAAACCCAGTAAAACTTAGGACCTAAAATAATTTGAAACTATTTTCAGGTGTTACATTAACTGTTTAGTACAGCAGCGTTCATTAATAATCATTACCTAATCTCAAGTTATTTGAGATCTTCTTCTTTGGCTTCTTCTTACATACTTCTTTAGACTTAGCCAGACTGTTCGAAAGAGATACCGCGGCCCTGGCACACAAAAGGCTAAGAAGGAACCTGGATGGGTTTTAGTCAGCAAAAGTCTGACACTCCCTTCCTTTTCCCCAGAGCGGGAGAAGTCACCTGGGATTCTAGTCATTATCATCATAATACAGTGGTATTCACTAAATACTATAACATGATTAACTGGACTCATCTATGTTCGCAGAACGAGGCTATTTTGGGGCCGAAAAGTTCTGGAGTTGCGACCGTGAACCGGAAGACGTTACGTTGGAAGGCCTCCCACTAGGTGGACCGGTGACCTGGTGAAGGTTGAGGGGATCCGCTGGATGCGAGACACAGGGGACCGGTTAATTGGGCGACACCTGGGGGAGGCCTATGTCCAGCAATCGGACGTCTTTCGGATGAAATGATGATGATCTGTGATGCGATTTATATGACATGATTTTCGTAGTTCAAGTGTCACCACAGGCGTGTCACCAATACTGTCTGTTAATAATGGTTTGTTAACTAAAAAAATCTAATTAGTCCGTCACTTAGATTATCAAAAAATATTTGACCCGTATTTTTTCTTTTGTCACATAAACTAAAATTGACGAAGATACGACGCTTTTAAAATTCCCAATACGTCACTGTTTGGTATCATTCTTAGTGAGTTATGACGTCACGAGCCCCCATTCCCGAGTTTTGATACGTTTTATCTTTGTCAATATTCGTTGATTTACAAAACCAAAAAATACGTGTCCATTATTTTCCAATACTCTAACTGACGGACTAAATAGATTTTGAATTTATTGATAGTGGAAACTAACCTATTCCTTCCTACAGAAATTAATACAAGCCAACGGCTGTAACCCTACTCGTACTCTCCTCCAAAAAAAAATCTTTGAGAAAGTAAAAAACGTAAAAAAAAGCTAATAAGTAAAGCCGCAGTAATTTACCGAACCCTTACTTTGTATGTAAATTACTTTAGGACTGTTTACCCAACATTTTTATCTTTTGTTGTGAAATATAAGATCTTTTGTGACGCAGCCAGAAGGTTTCTATTGGTGTTGCTTTGATATTCAAACCGTTATTTCATTTGTCAGAGTGGATCTGGAGAAATGTTATGTGACAGCAAATCCCTGCTTTTTAGGAACTTATTGTGTGTTTCCCTTGATGTTCGTAGAGCTCTTTAAATTACTTTATTAAAGTCTTTCAACATAGACTTTGTATTAATTGTCGCAGCGCCTGCCACTTTGGTCTAGTGGTCGCAAGCGCGTTTACTGAACATGAGGTTACGAGTTCATTTCCCAGGTCATGTTAAGTCAAAGTGTTATTGGGTTTTTCCATCAGGAATTCCTTATTTGCAGTCTCGGAGTTTGAATTTCCGCCCGGTATATGGATACGCTCGCCCCCAATCACATGGGGCAGTGGGACTTTAACATAACTGCTGAAAAGTGGATATATTATATAAGGTAAATCTCTGCCTTACACTTCAAGGATTGTAAGGTGGAACAAGCTATTTTGTTTACATTTTGCAATGTAATTTTCAATACACTTCCTCGGAAACTGGTTCTTTTCGCAGTATACGATTAAGTTCAAATGCAGTGTATTTCACTCACGTGCGTTTCTCATGTTTTTTCCACCCATGTGCGGAAAGCAAAATTGCCACATAACTATACCTATACTTAGTCCGAACTGGTTCAATGCATAATTTTTAAAAAAACATTCACCTCTGACTATTAGAGTCAGAGATGAATGTCTTTTTTTTTATTTCGGCAAAGCGATCTACGTCTTTACGGCGTAAACATTTTTAGAATATTCAAATTGTGTTTATAAAAGCAATATCATAGATGAACATGATTCTTAAAAACGAATTTATAAATATTTTCTACAAATTGAATTTTATAGCGTATAATTTTCTATATTTTCAAAATGTACTATTGTGTATTAAACTGTAAATCAAATAGCTTGTTCGACCGTCCAAAGGTGTGATGTTATGTGTATGTATGTCGTAGCGTCAAACCTCGATTACTACGACAGGCTACAGGGTCCGGACTGGTAACTTTTATTTTGACAAAAGGCTTCTATAAACAGTGATATTGCAGCCTGTCGCTGCGGTCAAGCGGCGCCGGCAGATGACAAACCAGTAGTGACGTCACTGACTTTCATGAAACGAAGAAGATAATTGCCTCTGACGTCAGTTTTTGGATGTCGATCGGAATCAAAACCGCAGCGGCACAGCGGTTATTGTCAACTTATACCGCCGATGTTGATTTGTTTTCATTAGATCCCAGTTTTGAATCCCATTTTTTAGGTAGTAACGATCGGTCCCGTTTGCCATTTCCATTGAATCCCATGTTATAATAACATTTGTGTACTTTTCACTAGAAAAGTAAATAAGTTTTTTAGTCGGAAGATTTTCATCTCTAATTTTCTCTCTCGTTCGGTCTGTCGTCTCCTCCAAACTTTTTTTCTCTCAATTCAATTTAATCTTACCAACAGTCAATTACAAAACTACAATGTCTTTTATCCACACAAAATTAAACCTATCACCTATGAGACATTGAAAATAACTAAAGATCCTCAAGGATAAAACTATTAATGGAAGTTCATTGAAGGAAGTTGCGAAGTTACTAGTTCAGTACGATACGCGCCTGGCCTTGTACCGTACGATCTTGAGGGACTCTCTAACAACGAAGTGATGTGAAACACAATTAAGAAGGTCCACATATGATCGATCGGTTTTTACAGCCAGCTCTTTGAACTGTGGCGTGTGCATTAATAAAGGGTGTAAAACACCTCTTCATGAAGCCGAAAGACACTTGACACTACATGATTTTTCACCCCAAAAAAACATTGTTTCCTAATAATGCTTTTTTTTTTAAATTATTAAACTAATTAATTTATGTAATTAATTAATTAAAAAACTTGGATGACGGCTTTGTGAAAAGGTTGTATACAGCTTCCTATAGAGGTGGTACTAAAATGTAGGTATTTACGTACGCCCGGTCCTCGCTTGGCAGCTGGTCCCGCTATTTTGCTGGCTGGTTAAATGCAATCATTTGGCTATATATAGATAAAATATAAATATAAATAGATATAAAAAAGTATAGAATTATCTAGAAATTATGGCTGGATTTATGGGGACTCTTAAGATGCACTTTTCTACATAAAATTAAGCTATCTTCTATTATGCTTTTGTTCTTATTATTTTTTCTTTTTAGTTTTCCGTAGTCAACTAGGACCCATTATAGTTTCGCCATGTCTGTCTGTCCGTCCGCTTGTCCGTCCTCGCTTAATCTCTGTAACCGTTAGCACTAGAAAGCGGAAATTTGGTACCAATATGTGTATCAATCACGCCAACAAAGTGATAAAATAAAAATTGGAAAAAAATGTTTTATTAGGGTAGCTCCTCTATATGTAAAATGGAAAATGTTTTTTTTTTATTTCAACCCTAACGTGTGATATATTGTTGGAAAGGTATTTAAAAATGAATAGGGGTTTACTAAAATATTTTTTTGATAATGTCAATAATTTCGGAAAAAATTGCTCCAAAATTAGAAAACAATGTGTCTATCCCCCTCTAACTTTTAAAATATGAAAAAAATCTGAAAAGTAGAACTTTATAAGAACTTTCTAGGAAAATCATTTTGAACTTGGATGGAAACAACAGTTTTTGTACAAAAAAGATAAAAAGTTGTACAAAATAATTTTCTAAACTCATAAGTGGGAAAACTTATTGTGACGGTCGGGAAACTACAGAATCCTACACTGAGCGTGGCCCGACACGCTCTTGGCCGGTTTTTTTTTTCTAATACAATACTTTCCGAAGTAAACCTTCTGCTGCTCTTCGTTTCGTTTCAATAGAGTGAAACGATCTAATAAATAGATCTGGAACACTCCGCCTGGTGATAAGGTCAATCTGACGCCATTACGTGCGGCAACTTTCTAAATTACGTTTGTACTAGATAGTGGCTTTTACGGATTGATCATTGAAGGGCCTTGTTTAGAGGATGAGGCTGTTGTACAGTCGAACAAGTGATTTGGTTGACATTTTACAATGTAATTTTTTGGTTAAGAGCCCTCTTACAGTCCACTAGCGCCGCCAATCGAAAAAATGTCATAACTCGTAAATAGAATCAAAAATACAAAATATGTTCTATTATTACTGTAGAAAAGGCAATAACGTAATTGTATAACACCTTATCAACACTTGAAATATAGCTGTTGAGCTAAATCGTGCATTCAAAACATAAACGGCCGTTTTTGTTACAAATGCACGATTTAGCTAAACAGCTATATTTCAAGTGGTGACAATGTGTTATAAAATTACGTTATTGCCTTTTCTACAGTAATAATAGACCACATTTTTTATTTTTTATTTTATTTACGAGTTATGATTTTTTTTTCGATTGGCGGCGCTAGTGGACTGTAAAAGGGCTCTTAACCAAATAACGTATTCGACCGTCCATACTTTTGGTATTGTTTGTTATAAGCAGTGACATTTTCTTAAATGTCACAACACCATACTGCGAGCTTATGTTAGTCTAATCATATTTTTTTAGCTTATTACTTTTTGTATAATCTTAATAAAGGGGGTAAAAAGCCGCAACAAAGCTGAAAGACACATGTTGTCCCCGTCATTGCGATCATTTTTTTGTTCAGCATACCTAGGAAACTACGGAGATATTACGAACGGTTACGGTTACGGAGATATTGGGGGTCAAAGTAATAACTTTTTGACAAGTTTTTTTTTAAATATATGTTTTAATTGTTAGATTTTTACTTTAAACATCTCCACGACCCCCGTACTATTCAATCCATCCATCAGCACGATTTGAGTGCGTGACATTAAGTTCTACAACAAAACATGATTATTCACCCCAAAAAAGAAACGTTTCTCAGCAATATTTTTTGCGTAAAGTTACTTTACTTGACGTATTCGAATGCTTGGTTGACGGCTTTGTGATGAGGTTGTTTACTGTATTGTTAATTGTTTTGTATGCTTTTCAGTCTTTACGACATTTACTTAGGACAGATTGTAGACGTGGTTCCAGGCACTGCAGTCTCAGATAGATAATATATTGAAGTATCTGTCAGTCTTGTGTCCGCAGTCAGTCCGCAATCCTTCCGAACCGATTTGACAGAAAAATCTTATAAAAGATCATAAATAGTAAAACAGGAGCAGTTCAGTTACTGTAAAAAATACTGACGGGATTATATCCGTGATTTTCTTTTGTTTCTGTAAATATCAGGAGATCACAGAAACAAAAGAAAAGTGAAAAACCGTGAAAGTGCAAACCAATTCAGTTACATTCTGGGGCTAAATGGACCTGTACGAACTTTATTAATTTATAAAAAAATACACTCGAGAGCAATGAATCCGGGTCACTTAAAGAATCCTAAAAATCTCGGAAACTAAAAATGCTAGGTTAATGCAATAAATTGTATTTAATAGACAATGTAATACTCCTTAAATGAAGGTATTAAAACTTCTTAGTTATTGTAAAGTTATATCATAAAAAATCAAATTTGAAAAAGGGCCACTTTCGAAGATGGAACTACGAAATTACAGCATTTGGTTTTGCTTTTGTTTGTAATCTGTCATATATGTGGGTACATAAACCATGTTGATAGTGCTCTATATTCATTATTCAAGCTGAAATTATGTCGCTTACGCCTGAAGAATGCACCAGAATACTTACAATGCTGGAAACCGGCCGGAGTCAGCGCGATACAGCCAGGACTGTCGGTGTGTCGCTGTCAACAGTACAAAGAGTTCTCCGACGTTACGAAGAAACTGGTTCTAACCTACGCAGACCAGGAACGGGCAGAACCAGGTGTACCAAAGCACGAGAAGACCGATACTTGGTGAACACCATGCTTCGAAATCGCTTTCTCACAGGAACTGAACTCACAAATCAGTTTCGACGCCTCGGAGGAAGTAACCCAAGTGCATGGACAGTAAGACGTCGGCTTGCTGAATCTAACTTAAAACCCCTTAGACCTGCAAACGGCCCTAAACTGGAGCGTGGGCATCGTATTTCAAGACTAAGATATGCCCAGAGCCACGTAAATTGGAGTATTGAAGATTGGTCAAAAGTTATGTTCTCCGACGAATCAAAATTTATGCTCTACAAGCACGATGGAAGACACAGAGTGTATCGAAGACCAGGGGAAAGATTCAAGCAAGCATGCATCGAAGAAAAAGTAGCCTACGGTGGTGGGTCTGTACTTGTGTGGGCCGGAATTTCTTCTGAAAGTCGCACAGAGCTGGTGATCATAGAAAACGGCTCTTTAACTAGCGTAAGATATGTGGAAGAAATCCTCAATGATCACGTTGGTCCATTTATGGTCAATTTAGGTGAGGATGCTATATTTATGCATGACAATGCCCGACCTCATACAGGTAGGATTGTGAATGACTACCTTCAAGAGATGAACATTACTCGTATGGAGTGGCCAGCGCGCAGCCCGGATATCAACCCGATCGAGCATGCTTGGGACGAGCTAGGCAGATGCGTAAAACAACGAAACCCTCCCCCAATCACGCTTCGTGAGCTCAAAATTGCTCTCACAGAGGAATGGGAGAATATTCCCCAAAATCGTATAAGGAACTTGGTGTACAGTATGCCAAACCGCGTAAACGCAGTAATGGAAGCACGAGGAGGCAATACGAAGTATTAAAATTCAAGAAAATCGTAATAATGTTCAAAAATTTCATGTTTCCTATTTTTGTTTTAAGGAGAGATCAGCAGTTTTTTTCTTTATGTAATTTTGTGTTAATAAAATGTATGGTGACTCATATTTTTTTTACTTTCATTTAAGGAGTATTACATAGTCTATTAAATACAATTTATTGCATTAACCTATCATTTTTAGTTTCCGAGATTTTTAACATTCTTTAAGTGACCCGGATTCATTGCTCTCGAGTGTATATACAGAGTGGAGAAGACAATACGACAATAAATGAAAACACGCGTAATACTAGTTCATAGGAATAATTCTACACAATTAAAAAACCCAAAACCGAAATAAAAAAAATAAAAAAACAGGCAAAATCTCCAGGCAAAAGTAAAATTCACATCAAAATCGATCGACGACTGCAGATACATCATAATATATTAGTCAGTAAGAGTCTGACACTCCCTCCCGCTCCGCCCAGAGTGGGAGAAGTCATTTGATGATTTCCCATCCTATTTGTGTCAAGTGTCTTCCATTCATCATCTTTAAAACTCTGCTGTACAACCAATTTAAATATTTGTGTGCAACTTCTAGAATAATCCCAGCCATCTTGCAAAGGGTTTGCTCATTTTCATTCATAAATAAGTAAATATACTCGCACATATGGGACTGAAAGTGAATAATTTAAAGTACCCTCGAGCCGGTTAAATAAATATTAGTCTTTAAACATTATGTAAACATAGCCTTCGTCGTGAGTTAAGTAAGAAGAGGTACTTTAAACTTGTATTTGTAAAACTGGGAGTTCAAGTGTTTTATTTGTGCTAAAGAATTAATTTTCTGCTGTTTTTTTGCTCTAAGGATACTCTTTATGACTCTTATTGGCCTGGTTTAAGGTCTAATTTGCAGTAAATCAAATTTAGCGATTGTTTTTAAATGGCGAGTTGGCAAGGGGTCGTTAACCTGTTAGTGCTTCCTTAGAATCAGATACATCATGTAGCAAATGTTGAAGGTGAAAAATAATATCCTGTGACTAAACTACTTGATATTTTCAAACGATTTTTTTGTGTTTGTTTGGAACGTCTTGAGGTATGCGTAGTTTAATTTATTGTCGTATTGTCATCACCACCCTGTATATAGAAACTTATAATAAAAATAATAAATATAACTTCTTTAATTGAATCGGAGTTTGTTAACAATTTAAACAGATCAGATTTTGTTTATTTTTTTTCGCACGGAACTCTAATCTTTTTTTTTTTATTAAAAGGTACTTCTAATAAAAATAACATCAGCTATCTGCCAGTAAAATTCACATCAAAATCGATCGACGACTGCAGATACATCATAATATATTAGTCAGTAAGAGTCTGACACTCCCTCCCGCTCCGCCCAGAGTGGGAGAAGTCATTTGATGATTTCCCATCCTATTTGTGTCAAGTGTCTTCCATTCATCATCTTTAAAACTCTGCTGTATAACCAATTTAAATATTTGTGTGCAACTTCTAGAATAATCCCAGCCATCTTGCAAAGGGTTTGCTCATTTTCATTTATAAATAAGTAAATATACTCGCACATATGGGACTGAAAGTGAATAATTTAAAGTACCCTCGAGCCGGTTAAATAAATATTAGTCTTTAAACATTATGTAAACATAGCCTTCGTCGTGAGTTAAGTAAGAAGAGGTACTTTAAACTTGTATTTGTAAAACTGGGAGTTCAAGTGTTTTATTTGTGCTAAAGAATTAATTTTCTGCTACGGCGAAGCTCTCTCCGCTACGGCGTAGCTCACTTTGCTACGGCGTAGCAAACTTTGCTACGGCACGCGGCGCGGCGTGGGTCTTTTGCTACGGCGTAGGCCACCTTGCTCTTTGTGGTTGGAATAGTTTTTAGGAAACTTTTATGAGACTTTAACTGTTATCAAATTATTGGCTTGTCTTTATAGCGCATTCAAGGATTTTTTGCAAAAACGGATCCGGTTAGTTTTCAAGTTATTATGCGAAAATAAGCAACCGCGATGCGAAGAATTCATTTTAACGGTTATTGCAGATAAGCCAGATTGTTAATTCTGAAACTCTGATTCTGAAACTGTCTGGTACAACGGGGAAACATAAAACTACTTCATAGAATTAGAACTGTTACTAGCACGTTTTTAAGTGTCACTAGCAACCAATGACTTCGAAATAAGTAAATTAAATAAATCTGCTAACACCCTGAGGCTATTTTAATCCATATTTAGCTTTATTTGACCACCGCTATGCAGAGATAAAACATTACCTATTCACGGGTGAATGTTTTGTCAAAGCCTACAACAATGGCTTTTGACGGAACTCACTGAAAACTGAATAGCGTCCGCAAACAATTGCCTGTTATCAACAAAACTGCTATTATGTACACATCTCTGAAGACCAAACATTTCGATTTTTGTCAAATTATTCGCTTTTACCCGTGACTTCGCTCACGAGCGGACAAAACTACAAAAAGGTAGAAAAATAATTACCCTGAGGGGTAAGGCAGAGGTGTATCTAATAGTACATCAACATTTCGGCAGTTATGTTTAAGTTCCATGGAATCTGGGGAGAGCCATTCATAATTCTGACAAGCAGACACACACAAATAAATAATAAAGGGTGTAAAACACCTCTTTACGGAGCCGAAAGGCGCTTGTTCTCCCCATCATTGCGATAATTTTTTTGTTCTACACCATACCTGGGAACCTTCTAGTTACGGAGATATGGGGGGTCAAAGTTACAACTTTTTGACAAGTTTTTTTTTTTTAATACAAGTTTCTTTTGTAAGATTTTGACACCTCCACGACCCCCGTACTTGTCAATCCATCCATCAGCACAATGTTTTAAGTGCGTTACATTGAGTTCTACCACAAAACATGATTGATAACCTCAAAAATAAAAGTTGTTTCCCAGCAATTTTTTTTGCGTAAAGTTACTTAGTTTGATGTACAGAATGCTTGGTTAACGGCTTCGTGATGAGGTGGTTGACACCCTGTATTTATTACCTTCAATAATTGTACAAGGCAATAATAGGGTAGACGACGAAAAAAAATCTAATATGTCCGTCAGGTAGATTATTAAAAAAAAAATTACCCGTATTTTTTCTTTTGTTACGTAAATCAAAATTGACGAAGATATGACTCTTTTAAAATTCTCAATACGTCACGCCTAGGTATTATTATAGCTAGTTCTGACGTCACGAGCCCCCACTCCCGAGTTTTGATGCGAGTTATCTTTGTCAATATTCATTGATTTACCAAAACAAAAAATACGTGTCCATTATTTTTCAATAATCTAATTGACGGACTAAATAGATTTGTAATTTATTGATATTGTCATCATAACTCTCGTGAGCAGTTCACATTGCTCTCAGAACGGATGGGTGATAGGGCCGAAAAATACTGGATGGGCGGCCGCAAAGCGGAAGACGATGCGTTGGAAGACTTCCCACTAGGTGGACCGATGACCTGGTGAAGGTTGCGGGGATCCGGTGGATGCGAGTCGCATGGGACCGGTCAATGTGGCACCACGCGCGGGGAGGGTTGTGTCCAGCAGTGGACGTCCTTCGGGTGAAATGATGATGATAATGAATTGTACAAGAAACACTTATCACTTATGAAAGGAGTGTTTTCGATGAGCTCTGGTACCCAATGTAAGATTTAACTTGTGTTTAGGGTGCCAGCGTCTTCGCCTATAATGATAATAATAAATATCGCTGGACATTACACACAGCGCCATCTAGTGCCACACTACGCAAGGCTTGTGTTGTAGTCACCAGACAGTTGAAATACTACAAATATACTTTTTTGTTTGTAAATACATACTTTTTATACATATAATCACCCATGACTAGGAAACAAATTAATGTCCATGCTCATCACACAAACATATGGTCCTACCGGGATTCACACTCAGGACCCTAAGAACGTAAGGCAGCCGCATTACCGCTGCGCCATTCGGGTCGTCGTCTATACTTTGAACATGTAACAGTAGTTGTAAGACGAGCACAGTAAATCATCATTTAATTAATCAAATAATACCTATCAATACAAAGAATGATGTAGTTAATCAGATGAGATTACTTCGCAACCAAAAATCATAATAAATTCTTAACAGACGTCAGACGGTCGTTTTCTGAATCATAATTGGTCATTATTTTTAATAGGCAATCCCCTGGGTATTTTGTAAAATACCTAACATTATCAGCTATTAACGATAATTGAGGTTTAGTAGAGTGGCTTGTCGCAGCTGAATGAAAGTAAGCGAGAATCGAGTTTCTGAAGTGAAATCTTCTTTAGGGGCGTTGAACTCTTTTTGGGTGAACAAAAAACATTCGTAACACTCGTAGCCGATCCGCTACGGCGTAGCACCACTGCGCGGGGCACGACCCGTAGCAGATATAAAGGGTGTAAAACACCTCATCACGAAGCCGAAAGGCACTTGTTGTCCCCATCATTGCGATCATTTTTTTGTCCTACACCATACCTGGGACCTTTCTAGTTACGGAGATATGGGGGGTCAAAGTTACAACTTTTTGACAAGTTTTTTTTTTAAATACAAGTTTTGTTTGTAATATTTTTAACACCTTGTTTAATATTTTTAAGGCGCTTGTTCTCCCCATCATTGCGATCATTTTTTTGTTCTACATCATACCTGGTAACCTTCTAGTTACGGAGATATGGGGGTCTAAGTTACAACTTTTTTGACAAGTTTTTTTTAAAATACAAGTTTCTTTTGTAAGATTTTAACACCTCCACGACCCCCTTACTATTCAATGCATCCATCAGCTCAATGTTTTAAGTGCATTACATTGAGATATACTACAAAAAATGATTTATAACCTCAAAAAAAAGTTGTTTCCCAGCAATAATTTTTGCGTAAAGTTACTTAGTTTGATGTACAGAAAAGCATTCTGTAATCTACAGGGTGTAAACCACCTCATCACGAAGCCGTCAACCAAGCATTCTGTACATCAAACTAAGTAACTTTACACAAGAATTATTGCTGGGAATCAACTTTTTTTTGGGGTCAAAATTCACGTTTTGGGGTATAACTCAATGTAACTCGCTCAAAACATTGTGCTGATGGATGGATTATATAGTACGGGGTCCGTGGAAGTATTTAAAGTAAAAATCTTGCAATAACAATTTGTATTTAAAAAACAAGTTGTCAATATGTTGAAACTTTGACCCCCGATATCTCCGTAACTAGAAGGTTCCCAGGTGTGGTGTAGAACAAAAAAATGATAATCAATATTATCATTTTTATCAATTTTTTTTTTTTTTTTTCATCAGTACGGGGAAAACAAGTGCCTTTCGGCTTCGTTAAGAGGCATTTTACACCCTACATTAGAGGAAGTTTGAAAGTTGCGCCA
Source organism: Xestia c-nigrum (assembly GCA_916618015.1). Lineage (NCBI taxonomy): Eukaryota > Metazoa > Arthropoda > Insecta > Lepidoptera > Noctuidae > Xestia > Xestia c-nigrum. Next base: position 21,529,661 of record OU745260.1, read on the forward strand.
GTTACACAAAAGTTAAAAGGGAATGGAATGTCTTGGTATGGGCATGTGTTCAGGAGGGACAAATCACATGTGACTAAAAGAGGGATAAATAAAGGGTGTAAAACACCTCTTCACGAAGCCGAAAGGCACTTGTTCTCCCCATAATTGCGATTATTTTTTTGTTCTACACCATACCTGGGAACCTTCTAGTTACGGAGATATGGGGGGTCAAAGTTACAACTTTTTGCCAACTTTTTTTTTAAATACAAGTTTATTTTGTAAGATTTTGACTTTGAACACCTCCACGACCCTCGTACTATTCAATCTATCCATCAGCGCAATGTTTGAAGTGCGTTACATTCAGTTCCACCACAAAACATGATTTATAACCTCAAAAAAAAAGTTGTTTCCCAGCAATATTTTTTGCGTAAAGCGACTTAGTTTGCTGTACAGAATGCTTGGTTAACGATTTTGTGATGAGGTGGTTTACACCCTGTATAAATGTTGATGAATAGAGAGGGAGAGGAAGAGAAGGAAGGAAGAAGGAGTAAACGATGGCGTGAAAATTGACAGGGGAGAAAGGAAAATAAAATGTTTTTGCTTTTACTGACCCCAAATAACATGGACAAGAGCAGGAAGGTGATGACGGGTCCGGAGAGACCTTTTCCCAGCATTAGATGATTAAATAAATAAATAAATAAATATCGCTGGACGTTAACACACAGCGCCATCTAGTGCCACACTAAGCAAGGTTTGTGTCGTGGACACCAGATAGTTGATGTACTACATATATACTTTTTTGTTTGTAAATACATACTTATTATACATATAAACATCCATGACTCGGAAACGAATGTCCATGCTCATCACATAAACGTTTGCTCCTACCGGGATTCGAACCCAGGACCCATATGATCGTAAGGCAGCCTCACTACAACTACCCCATTCGAGTCGTCAAATATTTGTCATGCCGTCTGGAAGCCGACCCCATCATAGTTTGGAAGAGTCTAGGCGAACGAAAGCCAGACCCCTGATTTTAGACAATGCTCATTAAGACCTACTCACTGTCACTATTACTACATATTATAAAACCATGGTATTCAATATTAAGCTTATTTATCCTGCGAAGTATTAAATAACATTCATTTCCATACTCTCCAAACAAATCCTCCAAAAGTAAACACTTTTCTTATCCACACATTACATTTTCCATGTAACATTGAGTATTTTTCTTCATACTCTGCATCAAAGATTAAATAAGTTATTATATTTACCAAGTAACTCCGAGGTAGTGCTTAGCGTTGGTATTAAGTTGAGCCATTTCAAGAGCACAGCCATGCGCGAATACCCCACTTTACATAGCTCGCCAACTTTTAAAACTTCGACGATTAACATAGTGCGAAATAAAACAGAAAGTCAACTATTAAACATTGAAATCGAAGAGTTAATTTACCAGATATAAATTTGCTGGGTTCCGAACCATTGTAGCAGGGAAAACATTTTTATTTTCATTTTCATTCCAGGATTTAAACGAAGCCAACGACAACGCTGTGCAAGTGGCAACATACTGGTCGGGTATTATTTGAGTTTATCGACACGCAAAAGAGAAGAAGAAGTCATTTTTAATTTTCAACCGACTTCCAAAAAGAGGAGGTTCTCAATTCGTCTGTATTTTTTTGTGTTTGTTACCTCAGAACTTTCGACTGGGTGAACCGATTTTGATGATTCTTTTTTTCTTTGAAAGCTGTTGCTTCTCGTTTGGTCCCATTTTAATTTGCTGAAGATCTAATGCTGATCTTCCGAGATATACAATGGAACTCTTCAAAAATACACGGCAAAGCTGCAGTAATTGCTGCAATCGGTTGGTTGTTTATTGTTTATGTAACATAGTGACGTAACATCACGCCTGTATGCTTTGAGGGAGTACGCAGAAGTGTACAATACGGGTGTATTGTAGACGGGTAGTTTTAGGAAGAGTACGTTCTTGGAGTGATCCCATCTCAATTTAAAGAAATGATGAAAATCTTCGGAAGATAGGCGGCGGGAACTCCTCTATAAATGATAGCAAATGTACTGGGATCGCTGAAATCTCATGTCTCTCTATTGTTTACACCAGTTCATAACAAAAAAACACGCCGTTACGCTGTGAAAGGGTAAGCACATATAAACTAAAACTACTTAATTTTTCACAAAAAAGTGAAAAATAAAAACTTCAGTCGGTGACAAACAAAAAAAAAACTAAATCAATCAAACACGACCGTCAGTAACCAACTTCTGAAGCTAAAGTAATTTTTCACTCTTTTGTGTCAAGTCGGTTATATTTTTTGCAAAAAAGTTTTTATTTTTAGTATCTGTTGTTTGGTAACAGGCTCTTGGTAACTGATTGTCAGACTTTCGGGGGCCACTGTTACGACTGTCAAAGATCTAAAACTTACAGCCAGGACCAACGGTTTACTGCGCTAGCCGAGCCAAGAAGGTACCTCGGTATGTAATTGGTGGTCACCCATCTACAGACCAACCTAGGCAAGAATGGCTTAACGTGAAGATCGAGCCGCCAGTAGCGGCAATTTGGGAAAAAAATTGTCCATATTTTTGTTTTAAAGTATTGCGGCGTTGACTTACCGTACCACTCTCACTACGTCTACCTCTCATTGTAGAAGTCCAACTGGAATTCTGCAGCAAACATCATGGAAATCCCTAAGTAAAGCCACGTTTAACTGGTTTTATTCAGCTGCTGCGCCTTTTAAATGAGCTTGACTTCGAGCCGGATTATTAGCTGCGACTTAGATATTATTTATGTTAAACTTTTGTGTTGGAAAGATCAGATTGTCTGTGAAGGGATTTAGATGAAAAATAAAGAAATGAACCCAGTTCGTTTCGTCTTCGTTTCTCTATTTGACTATATGATTTCTCTTATCGTTGGTGCAGAGGTTTACAAACATTTAAACTCACATACATAAACAGCCAGACCCGGAACACACATACTCATACAAATATTTGTTCAGTGCGGGAATCGGACCCGCGACGCGCAGCCCGTGCCCGTTAGCACGTGCCGTCATTGTGGTCTAAACCCGTGTATAAGTTGTGAGACTTTTGTCCGGAGCAAGCCTTGTATACGAACGTTTTAAAGACATTCTCGTGATTTATAAACCTCAATATGGGAAACACCGTCATTCTTCGAACGTTGAAAACTTTTTTGCAATTTTACATGTTCAGAAGGAACTGTCCTTCAGAACTTGTTTTGTGTGTAAATTATAAACGTTCAGAGATTTCTTGATACTGAATGCTTAAGTACATTTTTTTTAAAGCTTCATATTACTAACAATGATCATCTTTCTGCCCTTGTCCTACTTGGTGCCAGTCACGGCCTCGATTCTGCTATTACAATAGTGTCAGAGTAGTCGACCATTGATTTCATAATGTTCAAGTTCTGTCAAATTTTGACAAGTTTGATAATTCTATTATCATAATGGCGCCATTATGAATTTTCAGTGGTCAACCACTGACAATCCAGTGAAAGAAATGTCAAAAAATGATGATGTCGTAAGTGAAATCTGGCATGAATAAATGTTGGCATTTAGTAGTCTATTTTGAAAACCATTTGTACTAAGGGTTTTATAATAATGTTGTCATTATTATAAAACCATTACCACCACGACAATGCTATTAAAACACCATTGTGAATTTAGCAGATTACAAACTTTAAGCAAAATGGCAGTGGGATGAGAATGGAATCGTGTTGGAGTGACGAATTAATTAAAATAGCAGAATTAGGCCCCAGTTCTACTTACGGTCAGTGCAACACGTTTTCATGACAGAAGTCATGGCATCATTTACTCCTTTCCCTTTCCTATCATTCCTCACATTATACTGCTTCATATCACTAACAAGCTCATTAGAAAAACTTAACCATGAACACAAGAACCTTAATACCTAATTTACTGAAGCCAGTTCATAAAAGATGTAAAAGTAAACACATTGTATTCACAAAGACTATTAACGTCACTTTTCTGAACGGATTGCGTCGCCGACACAGATATAGATATTCCTAGATAACGCAAGTATCACGAACCGTAAAACCTTGTTTTTGCTTTTTTCATCATGGATATCATCAAATGACTCCTCCCGCTCTGGGCGGAGCGGGACACTCCCGTCAGACTTTTACTGACTAAAACCTATCCATGTTCTTTCCTCGCCCTTTATGTTCCTGGGCCACGGTATATCTCTTTCGAACAGCCCCGCAGCCCCGGCAGGCTTTGGCCGTTGCCTTCCCTTGCCTTCCCTTCAATGTGCTGACATCTTTTTGAGGAGCGTGTGGAACACGCGCCGAGGACACGGCACCGTATGACCACCTAGCGTGCCATTTTATGACTACCTACTATGATGTCATAAGCACTATTTAGTTACTATACAAGGAAGGTACTAAACAAAATACACTACGGTTTTGTTCTTTAAATGTCTAGAATTAAGTTCCTGAGTTTTAAAGTTGCAACGTTGTTTTCAAAGATTAAATTTAGCTTGCTGTGACAGTAGCCACGTTAAGTCATCTTCTTCTCCTTAGCCTTTTCCCAACTATGTTGGGGTCGGCTTCCAGTCTATCAGGATGCAGCTGAATACCAGTATTTTCCATGGAGGGACTACCTATAAGACCTCCACAACCCATTTAGTACTAGATAATACGATACCCCTTGGTAAGACAGGTTGTCAGACTTTTTGAGCCACTGACTACCTGTAACGACTGTCAAAAATATATACATGACGGCCGGGACCAACAGCTTAACGTGCTTTCGGAGGCACGGAGGAAACTCGGTATGTAAGGGTTGACCACCCATCAACATACTGTTACGAGCTGGGTATGAGATAAATTAATTACTACCGATTAAACAACACAATAACTTTATTAATCACAAAACAATCAAAACTTAATCACAAATACACTACTGTTTACTATTCACTTAGATATCGCACTTGTAGTTCACTTGGATTCGCTTCGTTGTGTCGCTAAAACAAGACTGACTGTCGCGGCCCTGAGCGCTCTATTTATACTCGCCAACAGACACACCAGAACAACCACGAACATTCGAGAGGGTCATAAAAAACACAATAGAGGTACCTACGCAGGTAATAAAAATAGTAGGTATAACCTACTTGTACAAAACAAACAAATATGAACCTTATGCCCTAGGCGTACGGTCGAAATTCTAATGTCTTTGTATAAATAGGTCGCGAGTTCGTACCTACCTAACTTTAAAACTAATAATAATAGAATGCTCTCGAATTCCTAACGTACACACACTGTAATCACTGGCTTTCTCGAATGTTCTAGTAGGTCCGATGTAACACTGCCCCCTCCTTAGACATGCTCGTCCCGAGCATCATTAGTCCCGTAGTATCGCGCCAACCGGTCTACATGCACAATCTTAGGCGCACCTCGTGGACCCTTCTGTATTCGGTAGGTGACATCGTCGATCCTAGTCACGACTCGGTATGGCCCATCCCATTTTGCTTGTAACTTCGGAGACTTCCCCTTGCTCCGCACTGGGTTATGCAACCACACCAGTGAACCCTCGTCGAAGCCCCTACCGTTTGCCTTCCGATCATAACGGGTCTTCATCTTCTCAGACATCTGTTGGCCGGACTGTCGGATATGCTCATAAACATCGTTCAACTTATTACGCAAGTCATTCGCGTAATCTGTTACGCTACATGGAGCATCAGGGGGAGTTCCAGTGATTAAATCAGCAGGTAACCGTAGTTCCCTTTCAAAGTTCGCGAAGGCTGGTGTCACAGTCGTACTTTCGTGGACTGCACTTCGGTAAGACAGAAGAAACGGCTGTATGTGCTTGTCCCAATCCCTTTGCCGGCTTTCCACAACTTTCGCCAGATATCTCTCCAACGTTTGGTTGAATCGTTCTACCATTCCATCGGATTGTGGGTGGTAAGAGGTGGTTCTGGTTTTATGGGTACCCATCAATCGACAAGTCTCTTGAAATACTTGCGATTCAAAATTTCTTCCTTGATCGCTGTGTATTTCTAAGGGTACTCCAAAACGACAGAAGACTTCTTGAACTAATTTATCTGCGACAGTTGTTGCTTCTTGGTTAGGAATGGCGAAGACTTCCGGCCACTTTGTAAAGTAATCCATGACCACCAGGAAGTACCTGTTTCCACTCTCACTTACTGGAAATGGTCCCGCAACGTCTAGTGCTATCCGTTCCCAAGGGGCTCCAACGTTGTACACTTTTAATGCACCTCTGCTGCGTGTCTGGGGTCCTTTCACGGCTGCACAACTGGATCATTTGCGACACCAGTCCTCCACATCATCACGACAGTGGATCCAGTAAAAGCGTCCTCGAATTTTTAGTAGAGTCCTTTTTACCCCCATATGTCCTCCAGAACATCCATCATGGTAGAGCCGTAGAACATCCGTGTTCACTATTCGTAAACTTTCATAATACGTTTTGTTCGCGCTTTCTAAATTCAAATTTTCCCGCCGATTATGTGTTCTCGGTGGTATCGAGCAAGCAACCAATCAGGGCGCCGTTTAGCGCATGCGCTTACCAGTGTCCTGGAACGCCATATTCGATCTTTTTCGGATGAACGAAACGCGCGCCCACGCAGCTCGCTGGTGTAAAAAACTCTCAACTGAAGAAACCCTTTTAAACGACTGAAGATATACAGACTTTATTGTGCCTGGATTATGTAACGTGCGATATCCCGCGGGAGTGTGTGAAACGACGTACTTTCAGTGAAATACGGTGTGGTGCATACGCCGGCCGGCGACTACCGCGTGCTCCTGAAGCTTCGAGAACTTCGAGAAGTCAAAGATTAAGATTCGTTGGCGTGAATATCCAGGTAAGCGCACGTACTTGCTTGGTTTGCCAGCTCAGAACCATCCCTCTTCATTTTAATCGGCGGAAACTTCGAACCCAAAATTTATACGTCGATCGTTTCCGAACACAGAGTGCCGTCAAGAGACCTTCGGCAGGTCTGCGTCGTCACATCTTTTTGGTGCCGAAACCAGGGAACTTTAGATTTCTCTCGAGGTTGCATTTTTTATCGTACCTACATAATAACGCTGGTATTTTTCGTACATAATAAAATCGTATTTCAATATCTACCTAACTGTCTCGATCTCGATTCCTCATACCTAATAGTATTTATTATCCATATCTAACAGTATTTCCCATAACATCTAACGCAAATAGCATACATTTCAAAATAATTTCTGTAAAATACATGATTAGTAACTTTTTCATAAGTTCAGGTAGTTGAATCAATAAAAAGGGAAAACCGTCCATTTTGTATTTCGCTGCGTTGAAGTTAGGTGAATTCCAGTAAGATCTATTCCATTCAACTCATTCGATCATTCATACGTCACAACCGTATATCGGTATCGGTCAACCATAGATAGGATCCTTCTAGGTTCATTCGTAACTCGTATGATCGTCATCGCGGCTTATTCACTCATCGTTCCGTTCATTCAGATCTGTCAACGACAACTGTCATTCGTGTGTACATCACATAATCGGTGAATTCAAATTCAAAGTTACTTCAGATAATTAGCTAAGCAATTCTATCAATTTATCCGTGTTTATCTAATTAACTAATCGGCTGTAGTAGCCTACATTCAATCTAAATCGCCGTAACAGGTTCTCTAATCTTGTTACTTGTGATCAGTTGTTGTCATTCGACATAACTGGTTTACATTGTGTAGTCCGTGAATTAAAAGTTACTCCAGATCATTGGATAAGCAATTTTATCAATCTATCCGCGTTTATCTAATAACCTAATCGGCTGTAGTAATTTCTATTCAACCTGACTCATTCATATCACACAAATGTAAACAACCAGTTATTTAACTTACTTACCGCTACAAATTAAACTATTCTCTATTATAGTGATTTGGTTATTAGCTATAATTAAGATACGTAAACATTGCATTTAACTTACGCGAATTGTTTATTTTTGTTTTCTTTTTTAACCGTTTTAAATACACGACACAATGTCTTTTGCTCCAAAGCGTACAACTCGTAAACTAAGTAGATCTAAATCAAAACACGTTGAAGTAGAACACTATACTAGCCAACACTTACCTGTATTACGTCAAAAACGTACCATTGCGTTGAATCGTTTATTGAAGGCGCTCGAGGTAGGTCACTTAGCGCGCAGTGATGATAGTCAAACCGATCTTTTCCTTTCATACTGTGACCAACTCGATAAATGGACTTCAGAGTTTGAGCATGCGCACCTCGCTATAATTGGTATTTTGGAGTCATCTGATCAGGATGAAGATGATGAGGATGAAATTCGGGCCAACTTTGATGATACCTGTCTTCAAGTTATGGCAATTTGTCGTCAGTTAACAAAGGTTCATTTGAACTCGTCGGAAATCCTTCATCAATCTAACGCTTCATCATCACCATTGTCACGTATTCGACTTCCAAAAATTCAATTGCCTACCTTTTCGGGTAACATTAAGCAGTGGTCAGAATTTATTGATACATTCAATGCACTCATTCATAAGAATCCGTCTCTTCAAGATGTTGAGAAATTCCATTACCTTATTTCATCACTGAGTGGTGACATGTTATCACTTATTCGAAAATTTCCTCTAACGGGTGATCACTACTTGGACGCATATGCGGCTTTGGTTGCGCGGTATCAGGACAAGCGTGATCTAGCATACACTTGTTGGCAAGACGTGTTAGATGTTAACTTCAAACTCGAAAATGCTACCGATTTTCGGGCAACATTAGATTCGATTGATGAGAATTTATGTATTTTGAAAAAGCTGAACCTTCCAGTTCAACATTGGGATTTTATTATAGTTTATCACATCTTCTCTAAGCTGGATTCTAAAGTTCGCTGTGAATTTGAAGAAAAGTGTGGCCATAACGAGTTCCATACTTTAAGTGAACTAAAACAATTTCTCCATTCGAAGTGTGAGGCACTTATGCGTGATCGTCACTTTATTAACGTCAGTAAGGTCACTCGTCCTACCAAGGATGGACCCCCAGCCTCAGCAAATAAGTCTGCTAAGCGTCCTAATACCTCGCATACACTTTTAGCTGATAGTTCTGTAAATTCTAACAATACTGAAAATCCTTCAACTTTCAATAAAAAAGCCGAAGCTAGTAGTCAAAATAATTCTCAAAATAATAGATCGTTTAAATGTGCATTTTGCTCAAGCGATCATTCGATTACTAAATGTACATCATTTTTAGGGAAAACGGCAGAAGAACGTATGTCGGTGGCTGTTGAGAAGAAGTGGTGTTTTAACTGCCTTAGATCCTCACATCAAATTAGGGATTGTCAATCTGTTTTTCGTTGTGTGAAGTGTAAACATAAGCATCATACGTTGCTTCATATTGATCAAGTCGACCGTCCCTCTGGTGACGCTGAGTCACAAGCAGTGACCCTGGTCACTAGGGATTCTCACCAAACTTTCCTTTCTAAATCTTCTCCAAATTCTACCGTGCTGCTTGCCACAGCAATAATTCAAGTTCAAGATTCGAACGGACAGTTCCAGTCTTTCCGTGCACTGTTCGATACGGGCAGTCAGAACAATTTTATTACTAAGAACGCTGCACAGTGTTTACATCTTAAGCCAACGTCATGCGAAACTAATATCAACGGTTTAGGTGGCATTGCTGCTAGCATTATCGGCTTAGTAAATTGTTCGATTGCATCTAAAAATCAACGTTTATTTAACGTGGATCTTCACGTTATTTCTCACATATGCGGTGATCAGCCAATAGCTAAACTCAATACCGTGGGCTGGTCACACATTCATTCGCTACCTTTAGCAGATCCTGGCTTCGATGTTCCAGGACCTATCGACATTCTGTTGGGCGCAGATGTATTCGCTGATTCGCTTTTAAATCAACGCGTCAAGGGTGCTGTTAATCAGCCTGTTGCTTTCCATTCCGTTTTCGGCTGGTTGTTATTAGGTCGAACCTCTCTTGTGACCTCGTCACTTCTTCAGTTTTCTTCAAAACCTGATAATGAGCTGTGCACTCTCGTTCAGCGGTTCTGGGAGATAGACAGCATGCCCAGAGCTCCGTCTCTTACACCTGATGAAATGGCATGCGAGCAGATTTATGCTTCTGAGTACGGCCGTGACTCTTCGGGTAGGTATATCGTCCGACTTCCTTTCAAGGATGGTTGTGAACCTATATTCGAGAGCTCTCGCGATATCGCACTTCGACGGTTTCACGCGCTTGAGCGCCGCCTTTCACGCGATCCCGACTTACACCGACAGTACTTAGAGTTCATGGATGACTATATTCAGTCTGGTCACATGTCCTTGGTTGATTCGACAGACCTAAACAAGGGTAAATATTATATCCCACACCATTGTGTTTTAAAACCGGATAGCACCACAACTAAATTGCGCGTGGTCTTTGACGCGTCTGCCAAAGACGCTCAAGGAAAATCTTTAAACGACACGTTGCTAACGGGACCTAAACTACAAACAAATATCGTTGCCGTGCTTCTCCACTTTCGTGTACCCGCGTTTGTCTTTATGGCTGACATTCGTCAGATGTACAGACAAATCCTTATCGTTGATGATCAACGCGATTATCAGCGAATCTTATGGAGAACCGGACCTGGACAGTGTTTACAGGAATTTAAACTGAATACTGTAACGTATGGTGTCTCCTCTGCGCCATATTTGGCTTGCAGGACTCTCCAGCAATTGGCTGAGGATGAAGGAGCTAACTTTCCTCTAGCTCAACAGATCCTCAAATCGAATATTTACGTGGATGACGTCGCCACCGGATTTGCGACCATAGAGTTAGCTCTAGAGGCCAAATCACAGGTCATAAATCTATTTAATCGTGGTCATTTTCAACTTAGAAAATGGGCCAGTAACGACCCGCGGTTGTTGTCGGATCTCCTTCCAGAAGAGTGTCTCTTGGATCCTAAATCGTTTTCTGACGACCTACCCTCCACAATCAAAGTGCTTGGGCTCAAATGGGACCCATCATCTGATGCGTTTTTGTTTGATGTCAAGCCTTCTGGTCGGACGTGTACCAAGCGAAATATCTTAAGCGAGATCGCAAGGGTTTTTGATCCGCTGGGATTTCTCTCCCCTCTAAGCATCAAAGCAAAAATTTTACTTCAGAAGCTTTGGCTACTCGGAGTTTCTTGGGATGAAACTCCTCCCGAGAACATAGCTTGTGTTTGGAAAGCCTTTTGTGATCAGTTATCGATCATACAGGATTTGAGAGTGCCGCGCTGTCTTGCTGCTCGAAGCGTGCAGGCGTATGAGCTCCACGGGTTCTGTGATAGCTCCGAGCTAGCATATGGGGCAATTCTTTATATACGCACTCTATTTACTGATGGCGCCATACAGGTGCTACCGTTATGCGCTAAAGCTCGTGTTGCTCCTATTAAGAAGCTGTCGCTGCCACGTTTGGAGTTGTGTGCAGCTGTGGTTCTCGCGGATCTTGTTAAATTCGTTCTTAACACTTACGATGGTAAAATTTCGTTTCGCTCGATTCACTTGTGGTCTGACTCGACAGTCGTCTTATCTTGGCTTCGTTCGCATGCGTCTCGATGGACCACGTTTGTCGCCAATCGGGTTAGCGCTATTCAAGATGTTGTCCTTGCGGAATCGTGGCATCATGTCGCCTCTGCCGACAACCCGGCTGACGTATGTTCACGGGGACAGCTGCCACATGATCTAGTTCACAATACGTTGTGGTGGTCAGGTCCGTCCTGGCTATCACAAACTTCCACCCATTGGCCGAACAATTCGAAATTTCCTATTCTTAACGACACAGAAGAGGTCGCAGTGCGTACCGAGGAACGTATGTCCGTCGTGCTAATCACTGAAACCGTATCAAGTGATCATCACCCCATCGACCATCTTCTTACACGTTATTCGTCTCTTGATAAAATTATTCGTATAATATCGTACTTGCGACGGTTCCTTCTGAACCCGAGCCACCGTAACTTAGGTGAATTTACCACGGAAGACGAGAACTATAAATCATTGCTGTCCATCGTTAAATATGTCCAATCAACATCCTTTGCTGATGAGATTCACCAACTTAACTCTAACCACCCGTTATCAAAATCGCTGCGCAAACTCACTCCGTTTCTTGACAAGGACGGCATCCTCAGGGTGGGCGGTCGCATCTCGCGCGCTGGTATCGAATACGATCAAAAGCATCCTGCGTTGCTGCCCTGTAATCATCCTTTCACGTTTAAGCTCATCGAGTCCATTCATCGTCGTCATTGCCACACTGGACATAATACGACCCATTACCTAATCTTGCAACGTTTTTGGGTTTTATCCGCGAAACGCGCCATTCGTCGATGTTTGTCCCAGTGCATTCGTTGCTACAAGACGAATCCTACACCGTTGCAACCGTATATGGCGGATCTCCCATCGTACCGGGTGACCCAAGTCAAGCCGTTTTCAGTGGTCGGTGTTGACTTCGGCGGACCATTTCGTATCAAGGTTGGGGCTTATCGCGGAGCCAGGATAGACAAAGCATATCTCTGTCTATTCGTTTGTTTATCAACAAAGGCAGTCCACCTTGAAGTAGTGTCGTCTCTTTCTACTGAAGCCTTTGTGGCTACGTTACGCAGATTCGTCGGTCGTCGCGGTCGGTGTAGCGTGATTCATGCGGATTGTGGTACAAACTTCATTGGCGCTCGCAATTATCTAGCTTCACTAGAGCCAGCGTCACAAGCTCTCAATATAAAATTCGATTTCAATCCTCCCTCCGCACCTCACTTTGGTGGCGTGTGGGAGATCCAAATAAAAGCAGCAAAATCGCATCTTTATCGCATCGTAGGCAATCAGGTGTTAACGTTCGAAGAGCTTAGCACGCTGTTTGTTCAAATCGAAGCCGTGTTGAATTCGAGACCTCTATATCCGTTGAGCGCGGATCCTAACGATTTAAACGTCTTAACCCCGGGTCATTTCTTGACTTTGGAACCGTTAACAGCAGTCCCAGACGCAGATTTTTGTAACACTAAACTATACCGCCTTAACCGATGGCAACTTATCCAATCGTTTCTTCAAAACTTTTGGCTTCGCTGGAAGAACGAATATTTGCATTCGTTAACGCTGCGTGCAAAATGGACGAAAACCTCAAAACCGTTATCGATTAATTCTATCGTCCTCATCAAAGATGATAATCGGGCTCCTTTGCAATGGTCTCTGGGAAGGGTAACCGAGTTACATCCGGGCCAGGACGGTATCGTCCGCGTAGCTACGATTAAAACGCAAAACACCGTTATCAAGCGTCCGCTCGTAAAGTTGTGTCCTCTTCCCATAGAACCTGCTACTAACTAAATCGCAACCTTTAACTTAGTCTATTAGTTTTAAGTGCTTAACATTTAACCTATTACTTATCGATTATTCGTAGTGTATTTCATCTTTATCTATTTAACTTATCCGGAAAATACCAGCTGTATTTTGGTGGGCGGTATGTTCACTATTCGTAAACTTTCATAATACGTTTTGTTCGCGCTTTCTAAATTCAAATTTTCCCGCCGATTATGTGTTCTCGGTGGTATCGAGCAAGCAACCAATCAGGGCGCCGTTTAGCGCATGCGCTTACCAGTGTCCTGGAACGCCATATTCGATCTTTTTCGGATGAACGAAACGCGCGCCCACGCAGCTCGCTGGTGTAAAAAACTCTCAACTGAAGAAACCCTTTTAAACGACTGAAGATATACAGACTTTATTGTGCCTGGATTATGTAACGTGCGATATCCCGCGGGAGTGTGTGAAACGACGTACTTTCAGTGAAATACGGTGTGGTGCATACGCCGGCCGGCGACTACCGCGTGCTCCTGAAGCTTCGAGAACTTCGAGAAGTCAAAGATTAAGATTCGTTGGCGTGAATATCCAGGTAAGCGCACGTACTTGCTTGGTTTGCCAGCTCAGAACCATCCCTCTTCATTTTAATCGGCGGAAACTTCGAACCCAAAATTTATACGTCGATCGTTTCCGAACACAGAGTGCCGTCAAGAGACCTTCGGCAGGTCTGCGTCGTCACAATCCGGTACCTTAGCTTTAGGGACAACCATTTGTAGTTGACAACTGTCCCCTTTAGCGTTTTCCCATTTACAGCACAAGACTCCATCCTGGATCACCAAGCTGTTCCATTGCGCCCAATAACTCTTCGTGATGGAACTCATCGCAGCCACATCACTCCACTTGGGTTTAGGAACACCAGCTTTGATCCACTCGAAGATCGGTTTGATATCCGAGTCATTGTGCTGAGCCTGCTGTAGGGTCTCCTTCCATTCATCGCTGAGATCCATTCTAAGCATCCTCACGGGCACTACTTCCTTAGTCTCTTGCCTGGCACAGTGCTTCTTGATTCTTGAACTGTAATAGCCACTTCAGTGCAGCATGGTCAGTTCGTAATTGGAATTTACGTCCCAGCAAATATTTACTGAAGTGCTGCACTGTCTTTACTACAGCGAGTAGCTCCCGTCTTGTAACGCAGTAATTTCTTTCTGGCTTAGATAAAGACTTGCTGAAGTAAGCTATTACAACCTCCCGGTCTCCTTTCCGTTGAGACAGCACGCCCCCAATTCCAGTATTACTGGTATCTGTGTCAACTATGAAGTCATTTTCAGTGTCAGGATATCCCAAAATAGGTGTGTTGCACAGACGTTTCTTTAATTCCTGAAATGCGACGTCGCAGTCCTCGTCCCAACAGAATTGCCTCTTTTCCTCAGTGAGTTTGTGCAGAGGTTTGGCAATGTCGGCAAAACTCTTGACAAATCTTCGATAGTAGGAGCACAAACCCAGGAATGCTCTGACCTGTGTCTTGTCTTTCGGAACTGGCCAATCCTTGACGGCGACTACTTTTTCTGGGTCTGTTTGAACACCTTCCCCCGAAACTATGTGTCCTAAGAAGTTCACTTGCTGTCTGAAAAACGAGCACTTTTTCGGACTTAACTTGAGATTTGCTGTTTGGATTTTCGACAGCACTCGGTTGAGGTTTTTAAGGTGATCTTCAAATGTACGGCCCACGATGATTATGTCGTCTAGATAGACAAGACATGCGTCTCCAATCAATCCGGCGAGTACTTGCTCCATCAGCCTTTCAAACGTCGCAGGAGCGTTGCACAAACCGAATGGCATAACTTTAAACTGCCATAGCCCTTTTCCTGTTGAGAATGCAGTTTTCTCCTTGTCCTTGGGGTCTATTTCTACTTGCCAGTAGCCACTCTTCAGATCAAGTGTGGTAAACCACTTCATACCAGTCAGCGTGTCCAGTGTGTCATCGATCCTAGGCAGCGGGTAGCTGTCCTTTTTCGTGACGTCGTTCAGTCGTCGATAGTCCACACAGAAGCGCATACTGCCGTCCTTTTTCTTAACCAGGACCACAGGAGAACACCATGGACTCGATGAAGGCTCTATAACACCGTCCTTCACCATTCCCTCAATCATGGTTTCTACCTCTTTTTCTCGTGCAACTGGCAGTCTTCTTGGTCGCTGACGGATAGGTAACTCGTTACCTGTATTAATCTGGTGCTGAACAAGTCCAGTTCTCCCTATGTCAGCATCATTCGAAGAGAAAATGTTGGCGTACTGAAGTAACATCTTCTTAGCCTTGTCCATTTCTCCTTTAGTTAAATCGCAGTTTTCCAAAAGCGTTGACACGTCAAATTTTGAACTGCGAATTTCATTTCTGGTAGGGACATCTTGCAATTGACGCATCCAGGCTACTTCCTCGCAAGTGCCGATCAAGGTGCCCTTCTTAATCACTTGCTCCTGGTCACTTGGATTCAGTATGCGTACTGCTGAGATGTTGGTGGCCTTGACCAGAGTTCGTGCCATCTTCCATGGGAAGTCATTGTTCACCCTTTCTATTAGAACACTTCGACCTTTGTTTCCAGAATTTTGTGGCAAACAAATTGGCACAACCGTTTCTGATCTGCGAGGAAGAACAATCTTCTTCAAGCAGTACACTTTCCCTGACGGTGCACCTTCCATGAAGACTTCCTGTGAACCACATTTCAGTACTCCTTGATCAACGTCGATCTCACAACGATATTTCCGCATAAAGTCCAAGCCCAAGATGCATGGCCTCATGATGCCCAAGTCTTACGGCAGCTCCAACTTCTAAGTCACGTATTCCATCAACGAACGCCTGTACCAGATTTCCATCAATCAGTGCAGGGGCAGACTGGTAGGCTTTCCGAACGAGCTTTTCAACTTCCAGAGCCCACTGCTGTAGGTTCTCGGCACTTCGTTGAAAACGGTCCTTCAACTTGGCACGGAATACGTGCTCCAGGTGCGCGTCGCCGTATCTGGACTCCAACGCCTCCAGTAGCTGTTCGTAGGTAACGTCCTTGCCGAGCGCCTCCAGAATAGTTAGGGCCTGGTCTCGGAGGCCCAAAGTGAGCGCGGTCATGGCTTGTGGTTTTGTCCATCCATTCGCCTTCATGACGGCCTCAAACTGTATTTTGTAAGCCGACCACGAAGATGTGCCGTCGAATGGAGGCACTTTAAAACCACGCGAAGATGGTGCAGCAATCACCGAAGCTACAGTCCCGCCTTCAGTCTTCAGTTCGCCCAAAGCCTTCTTTACCCCAGCAATCTGAACTTCGGCCTCCGAGATGCGATTCTCATGCTGGTGGACCTGTTCTTTCATCAACTTGATGTCCTTGCCAAAACTTGCATGCAGATCCTTTATGAGGAGCATCTGCTCGTCCTGGCGGCGGACCTGCTCCTCTTTGTCCTGCTGCAACTGCTCTTCCAACCGGCGAGCCTGCTCCTCTTGACGGCGAGCCTGCTCCTCTTGTCGGCGAGCCTGCTCCTCCTTGTCTCGCTGCAGTTGCTCTTCCAATCGG
Source organism: Xestia c-nigrum (assembly GCA_916618015.1). Lineage (NCBI taxonomy): Eukaryota > Metazoa > Arthropoda > Insecta > Lepidoptera > Noctuidae > Xestia > Xestia c-nigrum. Next base: position 21,546,482 of record OU745260.1, read on the forward strand.
CGAGCCTGCTCCTCTTGACGGCGAGCCTGCTCCTCCTTGTCTCGCTGCAGTTGCTCTTCCAATCGGCGAGCCTGCTCCTCTTGACGGCGAGCTTGCTCCTCTTGACGGCGAGCTTGATCCTGCAGCAGCGCCATTAAAGCTGACAAGTCTGGCACCCCTGATGCTGGAGAAACTCCGGATGGGCCAGCGACTGGCTGTGACGTAGGCTGGACACCACCCGGTGTCTGTGTCGGAGAATCCCCAAACCGCCTTTGGTCCATATCCTGCTGTCGCTGACTTCTGGTACGGATACCGTCCGTGTCGTCCTTTGGTAGGATTGGCATAATTTATCTCTCACTTCTGACACCAATTTGTTACGAGCTGGGTATGAGATAAATTAATTACTACCGATTAAACAACACAATAACTTTATTAATCACAAAACAATCAAAACTTAATCACAAATACACTACTGTTTACTATTCACTTAGATATCGCACTTGTAGTTCACTTGGATTCGCTTCGTTGTGTCGCTAAAACAAGACTGACTGTCGTGCATAAGTGCATAATCAGTGCTGTGTCCCCCCCGTCAGGGGGGGACGCAGCAGGCGGTACCAGGGCTATGCCCCCTGCCCGCGGAGGCTGTACCGGGGCCCGCTTAAGCGGAGCCCGTGTTTGGTGGGGCGCTGCCCCAGGGTCCTACTGGGTGCATGTTATCATGCACCCATGTGTGTAGATGTGATGATGTGACTATAGGCGCGCTACAGCGCTGTAACACAGCGCTGTTTTCTTCACAGCACCTCGGCGGTCCGTCCCCGCCAGGTGAGACCTCCGGTTACCCGGAGGAGGCCCGGCGGGGGACAACCAGCGACAGAGGTGCCGACTTATAGCGCACCTACAGTTAATGTGTGAGTCCCGTCCGCCCCACTAACCAGAGCTAGCCGGCAGTGGTACGGACTAAGGAAACGACGTGTGTGTGTGGGCGGTATTGTATTGTGTAACACCGCCCATGTGTGCGTGTATCGCAGGCCCTAGGGCCGCGACAACGCGTGAGTCTACGTGTGTGTAGAGAGATGCATGTCTGTTCTTGCTACGTAACATGCCCATATTAACTTGGCCCATGTCACGCAGCTGGGTGAGAGTAGTGTGTGTGGAGTCTATCTGTGCAGGTAAGCTGCGTGTAACGGGAAAACAGCTCACCTGGGTCCAGTCCGGTGGAGAGGCGGCGGAGGGGGGGGCGACCATGCCTTGCAGGGCCGCAGGAAGTCCCTGTCCCGACCGGCCTAGCCTTGATACATCATGAGTAGCGAGGCCAGGCCGTCCAGGACAACGAGCTCGATGCTCTGGCCCTGCCTGATGGCCTTTATCAGGTCCATCAGCAGGGTAATGGCGCGAGCTGTGAACTCCTTTGTTGTGGAGGCAGGACCGGTGGTTGGGCCGGCAGAGGTGGCGTCTTTCTTGGCGCGGCATTCGGCAACTTGCACGCGGATTTCCTGGAGTCTATGGGCCGTCGGCCGCGCCAAGTCGGCGCCGGTCGGCTGGCCCTCTGGCCGCTCCGTTTCTGGCCTCGGTGGGACCACAATCGGAGCCACAGCCCGCGCCCGGGACGAAGGGTGGTCGCCCGCTTGGTCTCCCTCAGAAGCGGTGGGGGGCTCGGGTGCCTTACCCTTGCCCCCTCGCTTCCTCTTCTTTCCCCTCCGCCGCTTCGAGGAGGGGGGAGCTTCTCCCCTGTTGGTGGGCCCGTTGGCCGCCGCCATCAGCGACTCGCCTTGGGCCTCGGTAGAGGCAATGTCCTTGGGCCTCTCGGTGGCCGCTGTCGGCCGTCGTGAGGCGGTAATGGCGGCGGCTGTGCCCGCCCGCCTGTTCGCCCTTATTTCCGCTTGGTACGTCGGGCACTTTAAGTTGTTGGCGGGATGATCGCCCCCGCAGTTGGCGCACGTGGCTGGTACGTCACGTGGCCGGGGGCAGTCCCGCGCTGTGTGCCCTTCACCGCAGCGGACGCAGGCGAGCGGTCGGTGGCAGTGGTGCGACGAGTGCCTCCATTTCTGGCACCGGTGGCACTGGGCGGGCCCACGTTTGCCCCGCCAGGCTTCAATTTTGACACCTCTCATGTTCAGGAACACGGAGGTGTCGAAGATCCTGCGTACGTCAGGCGTCCTGCTGAGTACGGCGTGGAACACGCAGCCAGGTCGTCCCAGGCTCGCCTTGATATGGCGAACGTACTCCGGCTGGTATCCCAACGCGCGGAGCTCCTCCTCGATTTCTGAAGGGGTGGTGTCGGCAGGCAGCCCCCTGATGGCCACCTTACAGCTTCGCTCCGCCTGCGGCGAGTAGGCGAACCAGGATATGCCCTCTTCTTTCTCCAGGCCGGTCAAGTACCGCTGGACCACCCTATATTCGACTTCACTCTCAGGAGTGAAGCGAATTCCAGCGCCGAATGGTCGGGCGCTGGGTGGGTGGCCCAGCTTGTCTTTGAGGGCCCTGAAATGGGAGGCCCATCCTGGCAGCTTTTCCACCACAAGCGGAGGATACTTCAGCCGCTTCTGCGGCTTCGGCTTCGGCTGGTTGGCGTCAACGTTGTCCTTGTCCTGGGGGGCCGCCGGCTGTGAGGGAGAGACAGCTTTAGCCATACTCACCCCTTGCTGGGTCCCTGGACGCGTCGGCGTCGGTGGTGGAGAGGGGGGAGGCGTGCGGCGGATGACCTCCGCAAAGGTAGGCGATCCGGCAGCGGCCCGCTCTCCCCGCCGCGGCGCGCTCTCGCGCTGCGGCAGCGGGTCGAGGCAGTACCGCTTTGCCTCCTCCTCTGGCTCGTCCGTGCTGCGGCGGCGCCTCTGAGGGCGCGGCTCCGGCCATTGGTCGTGGCCGCGCTCTCGTGACGCCTCCGGTGGAGTCTCGATGGGGCTGCGCCTCCCTGACGCACTTGACCTCGACTCATCCGACCCTGCGGACGTGACCGACATACTCGAGCCGGTTCTCGGCGAGTATGCCGACCACCCGGCCGGGGAGTCGTAGGCCGAGGCACGAGGGGGCGCCGGCGAGGCGGGCAGCTGGGGCGTCCGGGCTACCGGGCGCACTTCAGTTGGCCGCTTGGTGCTGCTGGTGTCGGTCCTTGCCGCGGACACGGCCTCCGAGGGGGCGGTCGACGCGGCAGGTCGGGTCGTCAATGTTGTAGGCGCCTGGGCGCTGGTGGCAGTCGCGTGTGTGCGCGGCTGCGGAGTGGGCGCGCGTGCAGGCTGCGCCAGAGGCGTGGGCGCGCGCCACGGGATCGTGGCGCACTGGACGCGTCTCTCGGGGTCGCGCACAGCCGCGCGCGCGGGCGCGGCGGCGCGCGTGTGCGACGCGCGCCTCGATTTCGCGGCGGCAGGTGGGACCGGGGTCTCTTTCGGGACCGGACGGAACGAGGTCGGGCGCACAGGGACGGTGTGCGGTCGACTCGGCGGGGGCATCGGCGCAACACGCGCAGGCGCCGACGTCATCGACGGGTCGTCCGCAGCAGCAGCCGCGCTCCGTCTCGCTCCCTCCTCTTCCCTCTTCCCCTGGGCTGCGGGCTTCTTCTTCGGCGTCGTTTTGCCGGACGTCTTCCTCTCCTCCGCTCGAGGGGGGGGGGGTCCGGACGGCGCTGGGTCAGGCAGCTCGATGCCAATATTAGGCATCGACACCGTCCTCTCCAGCGCCCAGAGGTCAACCTCGTAGACCGGGTCTTCGGGGTTCGGCATCTCTTCTGGTAGGCTTCAAATAGGATGTGGGCTCGCGATTGCTACGGTGCAGGCACCGGGTGGCAGGCTCCCCCTGTGCTCGCACCAGTGCTAGGCACTCGCACGAACACAGGGAAAGAGGGTGGGGTTGCAATCCGCGCGAGCGGAGACTTTCACCAAGTACCCCCAATTACGTTGGTATTTGGCGAAGTCTCCTCACAGGTCCGGTGGTGTCGCTGCTCGTCGCGGGGCACAACCGTCCAGGACCACTGGCCGATCCACTGACTGTCGCGGCCCTGAGCGCTCTATTTATACTCGCCAACAGACACACCAGAACAACCACGAACATTCGAGAGGGTCATAAAAAACACAATAGAGGTACCTACGCAGGTAATAAAAATAGTAGGTATAACCTACTTGTACAAAACAAACAAATATGAACCTTATGCCCTAGGCGTACGGTCGAAATTCTAATGTCTTTGTATAAATAGGTCGCGAGTTCGTACCTACCTAACTTTAAAACTAATAATAATAGAATGCTCTCGAATTCCTAACGTACACACACTGTAATCACTGGCTTTCTCGAATGTTCTAGTAGGTCCGATGTAACAATACCAACCTAGGCAAGCACGGCTTAACTTACTAACGGCCACGAGCTCCTCAGTAGCCACGGTAAGCATAAGATACTTAATCCTCTTGTGTTGTGCTGTCCATTAGCGAATAAATGATTATTCTATTCTATTCTAGTCTATTCTATTCTATTCTAATCCGGGCACGCGAAGTAGGTGCTCTTGCGTTATCCAGGACAACAGATATCTTTATCTGTGATCGCCGCCCATCTTGAACGGATCGAGTTAGCTTTATAAACGTGTCGACTTCGTTACTGAGGCATGTACCTTCTCATTTTAAGAAAATGAAGAGAAAAATATAAGTACGAGACGAGGTTGAGACGAGCGGAAATCTTGGCGTATAAAGGAGTAAATTATAAAGGGAATTATATTATATGAATTTCCTTCGTGCCTCGGAAAGCACCTTAAGCCGTTGGTCCCGGCGGTCATATGAAGATCTTTGGTAGTCATTACAGGTAGTCAGTGAGCAGAAATTCTGACAACCAGTCTAACGAAAGTCTGACTAACTGGGTTGTGGAAACCAAATAGGCAGTTGTTTCATGTAAAATACTGTCATTCAGCTGCAGCCGATTAGACTGGCAGTCAACCCTAATGAGCAGCGGTGGCCCAGTGGTGGCGGCTCCGACTTACGAACAGTAAGTCGTGGGTTCGAACCCAGACAGGCGCATGATTTTGTGTAATTTATTTCATCACCACTGGTCTCAAAAACGGTGAAGGAAAACATCGTGAGCAAACCGGCATGTCTTAGAACCAAAAATTCGAAGACATGTGACATCTACCAAACCCGCACTGGGCCTGCGTAGTGGATTATTAGCATTCGCAAAATACCTCCCTCTATTTCTTCCATTTTTCTTGATGCTATGCCTCTTCGCGCCAATAAACTAATTGTGACTGGGGTAAATAAAAAAATAAAATAAATAAATATCGCTGGACATTACACACAGCGCCATCTAGTGCCACACTAAGCAAGGCTTGTGTCGTGGACACCAGACAGTTGATATACTACATGTATACTTTTTTATTTGTAAATACATACTTAATATACATATAAACATCCATGACTCGGAAACAAATGTCCATGCTCATCACACAAACATTTACTCCTACCGGGATTCGAACCCGGGACCCTAAGAACGTAAAGCAGCCTCACTACCGCTGCGCCATTCGGGTCGTCAGGAATTTCTCAGTAGCCGCCATGGAGTCTACAATCATTGTCCCCGATTGATGGCAGGAGCCTCACCCGCTACATGGGACTTTAAAACATAACTTACAAAATGTGGGTGTACTAAGTAACTCTGCCTACCTCTTCGGGGAGTACATGCGTGACGTTGTCATAATCCATTTTCGAAGAAACCTCTTTACAAATCCTAATTTCACACAAGGCTTCACATTAACCAAAAATAGAATATATCCCATGTCTACAACCTCAAGTTTAATTAATGTACGGCCTAATCCTCCCTAAGTCACCCACGCTGTCCCGGACCATTCAGAGACGATTACGGCAACCGTTCAAACACATATTAAAACTAAGCACACCGAATTATCCGCTTCTGCCCGGGATTCAATAACCGGGTATGCGGAAATTGTGCTTATCCTATTCCTCTGCTATACTTTTGTGATTAATTTCGTTGCGGCATCGTAGACAGTTAAATTGTTTCTCTGGAACTTCGTCAAGCTTCATTGTCTCGGCGCTTTTCTGGTGGTCGCCACTGTTGATTCTGGCTTTCAGAAGTTACAGTAGTTTTGGAATGGTGTGGCGGGCTTGTGCCAATAAAATACAGGCTATGTGGAAAATTATTGTGTTACTTACAATAGAAAAAGCAGTCAAGTGTGAGTCGGACTACTCCATGAAGGGCTCCGTAGCAGCAAGTAACATAACATAAAAGGTGATGTATTAAAAAAAAACAACTAAGCTAACTAACTAGATCTCGTTCAAACCAATATTATTTTTTTTCTATTTTTGTGTAAAATTCTTAATGCGGTTAACAGAATACATATCTATTTACCAAGTTTCAACAGAATAGTTCTTATAGTTTCGAAAAAAAGTGGATGTGACATACGGACGGACAGGCAGACATGACGAATGCATAGGGGTTCCGTTTTTTGCCATTTGGCTACGAAACCCTAAAAATGTAGGAAATTGATAGTGAAATATATTATGTTTCTGGTATTTTAAGGATAAAGGTGTGTTGTTTCACATTTGAATGGATTATTCTAAAGGTTGAGGAGAAATTCGATATTGCTACTAAAGTAAAAAGAAACGCGATTGATCTAAATTCGATATGAAATCTTACGCCGCGTAAGGGTTCCCCCGTAATGGGCCCGTAATTATGTAGGTAAGCACCTTCTATCAAAATACCTGCACCTTTAGGGACCTGACTGAAGCCACTGGACAAGGCCAATGAAGTCGCAGAGTTCTAATGCTTTATCACAAGTGTGCGGTGTAAACTTTCCATAAATAAATAAAACAAAATAAAAATAAAAAAGCCTGTTTATACCTTAAATAAGTCGTGCTAATAATAGGGTAGGTGATAAAAAAAAACTTATAAATTCGTCACATAGATTTCCAAAAACAACAGGACACATTTTTTCTTTTTTCACGTTAACAAAAAATTAAGACGATTCAGTGCGTCGAAAACTCGCGTGACGTCACATTTGAGTACATTTTTTTTTTCATAGTCTTTGAAGCGATCTTCGTAAATTTTTATTAATTTGATTAAACAAAAAACATGTTTCTAATATTGTTCAATAATCTAACTGACGGACTAAACAGAATTATGTGTTTTAGTCTGTATTCATCCATATTACACACTATTGTATAAACAGTAAGATGTGTGTGATTGTTCCGCCACTTCTTCTTTACAGTTAAAACACAAGGAAGTGTATGTTTCTCGTAAAAAAAGAAAGAAAAAACATTTACTAGCCCGACAGGATTAAAAAATAAAGATGGTTAAATTGTGTTTATAACAGTAGTAAAAAGTAAACATAGTGAAAAAAGAAAACAAAAACAAAATACAAACACGACAAACTTTCACGTGCAAAAAATGCGGATTAAATGGGTACGTCCCATCTCGTAACTTTCCAATTTCGACAACTAAACCAAAGACGTGCAAAACAAGGGAAATAGTCCTAATTGATCAGCCTAATGATTTTGTAACTAGAATGTATACAGGATGCAGGTATGGTCTGCCTACATTTTCTAGCAAATCCACTTTATCCTTTTTTCTTTTATGTTAAAGACGTCGTTAATGCGGTACTCTCACTAGATTTTCCAGATTAAGACCTACTTAGTTGAAACTTTCTGTGGTTTAATCTTCTTTGTGTGCAGCGCAAGATATAAAAAGTTAACAAAAGTGTAAGCAGCTTATCTATCTTCGTTGCATCGGATCATCGGATTGTGTTATATCGTAGAATTTTGCTACTTCGCATGCAAGAGTTTTCGCAAGTACTTTAAAGCGAAGAACAGATCAGTCAAAGACTCAAAGTCCGATCTAGTACCCGCAATATATCATAATTTTAGAGCAATTTTGTTGTCCCGCAGGCTTTACGAAACTTATCCATATTGGTGTCGATTCTGTTGTGCACAAACTTAACTTAATTTAGGCTATTGCTATCTTTTACTAAAAGGACGGCAATAGCTATCAACTAAGTTAGAGATGTCAAACTAGTTTATATATGCTTTGCGCTTCACTGTGTTTTTAATCGACATGTTTTTACGTGCACCCTTCATTTGTATGGAAATATTAGTTCGAATTAAATTTGACAGCTCTAAATTACGTCCGTCTCTTTCTCGTTTTATTAGACAGAAAAAGATAGCAATAGCCTAAATTAAGTTTATTTTGTGCACAACAGAATCGACACCACTGTACATGTGAAATTAACTCTGTTTGCGATACTTTCAAAACTAAATGAATGAAATCGAATCGTAATGAAATTTGGGAAGGAGATGGATTATATCCTGGGAAGAGACATAGGATACCTTTTTTTCTTATAAGTACGTAAATAATTATCAAAATTGCAACGCCAACAAAGTCGCGGGCAACAGCTGCTAGTATCGTTATATGCATTAAATAGGTAGACCAGAAAGAACACGAGTCAAGAGATGGTTAAAGTGAAGTCAAAACATTAGAAACTTGTATTAGACTAGCTGTTGCCCGCGACTCTGTTCGTGTGAAAATATTGATGGGTCATGTGTGAGACTGTATCGTTGGTCAAGTCGTCGCAAGCGCTACTGAGCATGACGACGTGTCCTTATGAAAAAAGCATATTACAAAATCAAGGACTACGTTGATGACAAAGAAGTTTGGCTATGATTCCTTCTGCGCATGCGGCTTCCCTGGTAGCTAGGTAAACGGCACAGATTTGTGGATGTCTCTAACTATTCTCAATCTCATTATTCTTTTTCTTTTGATTCAGATATTACAGTAGTTTTCAAATCATTTTTTCTCATATTTTGCTCAGAATAGTTACAGTACTGATGACAATATTTGTGTCACTTTTTTTAGTTTACCTAGTTCTTTAATTACATTTTTTTTTTTATTTACTTGCCTAGGATTAGATACACCTCTACCTAACTCTGGCGAAGGGTGAAAATATTTTCTGGGGAAGCCAAAAAAAAAAAGAGAACGGTTTTTTTTTGCTTCTGTTAACTTATTTTCCCATGTTAATTTTGACCTCATTTTCATTATCAGCGACACCAAAAACCACGGAAACGACACCCATGATGAAAACTACAAAAATTTTCGTCGGCGCCATTTTGGATTTTTATTTTGACTTCATCTTCACTCATCAAAAGTAAGATCAGAAATGCAGAAGAGTTTAAAAAAAACAGAACACAACAAAATAAAAAAAAATATTTGGTATCAAATACGATATCGACAATATTACTCATTCTATCTCGTTCTACTATACATACTTTCTTTTTCTGCCGTAAATCCATAATCTTCGGCCTAACTCCCCTACAAAACGGTAAGTACTGCCAGCCGCGAAGTCACGTGTGCGCGTCCATACGATTGGTACCTACCTGTACTATTAACTTGCACTGCTGCAAAAATTCTCTCCTGCTGCTGTGATTGGTGAACGAATGAACAACTACAATGCAAAACTTCATCCCCGTTACCCCTTTGTGGGAAGAATTTAAAAAAAACTAACGACTTACTAACTTTGATACTATTTAGTAACTCAAAAAATAAGAAAAACAAAATGTTGCTCTTTTTTCACCCCTCAAGGAAATTGAAATTCTCTGCCGGGGTTGCGGCACTGTTCGAAAGAGATACCGTGGCCCCGGAATATAAAGGGCGAGGAAGGAACATGGATGGGTTTTAGGCAGTAAAAGTCTGACACTCCCTCCCGCTCCGCCCTGAGCGGGAGAAGTTATTTGATGATTTCCCATCCTAAAAAAAAGGGGTTGAAATTCTAATAAAGCCGTTGCGTTAGCTTCAAATCATAAGCCCATATAACAATTTTTTTACGTTTTACGTCGAGAATTAAGGATTTTTCAAAAACCATTTCATCCCCTTTTTAAGCCTTCGGGGTGGAATTATCAATAACGCTGAAACACGCATAAATTAATTTTCAATCGTCAGCCTAAACAAAAAATTAGAAGATCCTAACTTTAAAACTGACGGACTTTCATATAAACTTCCATCCCCTATTTTATCCCCTTTTTTTTTTTTTTTAAGGATGGGAAATCATCAAATGACCCCCCCCACTCTGGGCGGAGCGGGAGGGAGTGTCAGACTCTTACTGACTAAAAACCATCCATGTTCCTCGCCTTTTACGTTCCGGGCCGCGGTATCTCTTTCGAACAGGCCCGCAACCCCGGCAGGCTTCGGCCCTTGCGGGCCCCTCTCCTTTTGCTGACATCTCTTTGAGGCGCGCGTGGAACACGAACGCGCCGTCGACACGGCCTGTCGTCGTCGTTAGACGGCCGGACGGCTAGCTAGCCCATAGCCAGCCGTCCACAGGCCCGCATCTACGGTGGCCGGTAGCCACCACGTGGCCCCCGACGCCCGTTGCGTCTCCCGCGGCGGCCGGGAAGAGAGGATCTCTCCCTCTCTCGTTCCGCCACCTCCTTCGCTAGCATCACTGCTTCGCAGAAGGAGGCGACGGCTTCCCATTCCGTCTCGCTCCGGACCATGGATTGAACCAGGGCCGGACGCGAGAGGTCGCCGCCGCCGATCGCCGCCACGAGGACACGGCGGAGCTCCGCCCACGCAGGGCAGACTTCCACCGTGTGCTCCACCGTGTCCTCCGGTCGATCCTCGCAGTGGAGACACCCGGGCGATTCCTCCCGCCCGATTCGGTGCAGGTACCTCCCGAAACATCCGTGTCCGGTGAGGACCTGCGTCAGGCGGAAGGTGAGGACGCCGTGGCGCCTCTCCAGCCACTCCTCAAAGAGGGGACTTACCGCCACTATCGTGGCGTGCCCTCTATTTTATCCCCTTGGAGGTAGAATTGATCAAAATCCTTTCTTAGCGGATTGCTACGTCATAACATCTACCTGCATGCCAAATTACAGCCCGATACGTCCAGCGGTTTGGGCTATGCGTTCATAGATCACTATGTCAGTCAGTCAGTCAGTCACCGTTGAGTTATATATATTTAGATAGAAGATAGATAGATAGAGAAGTAGCCAGAAAGGGTCGGAAATAACAATCACTTGTAACTGAAATAACTGACCTGTATTTACGTATCTTACAATAATCCTCTAGTCACACCCAAAACTACGCTCTCAATCAGGGGGGTGAAACTTCCATACATTGGCGTCAAACAAAATTTTCAAAGATAGTGCTGCCATCTGTGTGATTGATGACACAAACTTTTCAACTATTTGACTGTTTTACAACTGTCATAAAGAGAACAACTATTTTGGACAACTTGTCAGTGAAGTAGATAGTTCCGGTTGCCTTGTGGATAATAGTTCCCAAGTTCGTATCCTCAGTCAAGAATTGCTTTTTGTATTTATTTGGTTAAATAAAAACTAACAGCGCCATCTAACAGCTTAGGTACACAGTTTTAAAAACGAAAACCAGAGTTGCTCATCTATCTTATATTATATCTACTTATGTATTAAATTGGCCCTACTATAAAGGGTGTACACACCTCTTCACGAAGCCGAAAAGGCACTTGCTCTCCCCGTCATTGCGATCATTTTTTTGTTCTACACCATATCTGGGAACCTTCTAGTTACGGAGATATGGGGGGTCAAAGTTAGAATTTTTTGACAAGGTTTTTCAAAATACATGTTTTTTTTGCAAGATTTTGACTTTTAACACCTCCACGACCACCGTACTACTTAATCCATTCATCATCACAATGTGTTAAAGGTGTTACATTCAGTTCTACCACAAAACAGGATGAGTAATATATAACCTGAAAACAAATATCCCAGCAATAATTTTTGCGTAAAGTTACTTGGTTTGATGTACAGAATGCTTGGTGATGAGGTGGTTTACACCCTGTACAACGTTTCCAGGTTACAAAAATAATCAAACAAGAGCCTATCAGATTTTCCTAGTAACCTACTAATCTTCTAAGTTCCCATAAGAATAAGTACGGTATTTTTTTTTGTATTTTGGCTTTTACCTTCTCAAAGCTCTTTTACGTAGAATTAAGCATAATACTTGAACATATTATTTTAATTAAAGCCCTGTAACATAATAGGCTTACGAGCATACGCCTCGCAAACTATTAGGGTAGACGCTCCAGTTTTCATACTCAACATTGAAATTGTTGATGTTGTCGATCTTGAGTGTCTTGTTGATCTTTGCCACTAGATTTATAATGTCCTGGTTTTGATTCCTAGGTCGGAAAAGGTAGTATTAGATATTTTCATTAAGTCATAGTCAAAATAACCAAACCAAATTATTAAACCATTTACTTCAATTATGTCATTAAATGTCACTTTGAACGTCAAACTTAACACAGAGTTTTTCGGTAGGACAACATAGGTCTAAAAACACTTATGTTAACATTACTAATTATCTAGGTATTCATTAATATCATAACATCATAGACAATAATCGAATATTTACTTAAATAGTAAATCATTCGTTAATTTTAAGTTAAAAATCAATACCGTTAAGACAGTTGGTAAAAAATATTTTCAATACACTTCCTCGAAAACTGGTTCTTATCGCACTCCTTTTATTCCTTCAAAAGTGTATTGAAAAACGTCGTTTGTTACACGTGGACATTTGTTATTGCAGTTCTCGGGTCAAAAACACCCACGCCTACGGTTACTGTGTTAATTCCGCCTCGACTACAATAACAAACTTTCTATACTTGTATCAAATTGTTGCAACGGTCATTACTTTTGTGGATACAGACGTCGAAGTTAGTAGTTGTTAGCCAGAAAATAAATTATATACAGTGATTGAGAGCAGCCTATTTCTTGCACATACCACCACCTATCTAGTGGAATGTGGGAGTACTATAATAACACCGCCATCTTTCTCTTTGGGGATTAAAAGCGTGATCTTTTATCAAAGACTTGGTTTTCTTATACCTTACAAAATAATTCACTCACCCGTTCAAAAGTCACGCACCATTATAAATTGAAAAGAAAGTAGTTACAAGATCAAATGTTAGTTTTTGGTCTCCTAGGATACAATTGTACATTGTTTCCCTGGGGCGAAAGTAACTTATTTAGTCCCAAGACGGGCAATAGTTCGAGGGACTAAATAAGTCTGTAACCCGAGGTAAACACTGCTTTTCATTACGAATACAAGGAAATAAAAATAAAAACACGAAACAACTCGAAAAAAAGTGAAGATCGGATAGCCGCTTTCCCGCCTATTTTGTTTTTTTTTCTGTGGCCGGCTATTCAGCCTTTATTTTTCACTTTCGTCACTGAAAAAGTAGTAAATAATGTTGTCCAAATATATGTTATTTAAAAAAAATTGTAACTAAATTACAAAATTATACTTAACTAAGTTATTTAAAAAATATATATTCTTTAATTAATACAGAATTTATGTTATTTCAATTTTACATCGCGCTGTAATTTAGAGGCTGTATAGAAGTCGGAATATGGTTCAATAGAATTGTGAAAATATAACTATTTTTTTTTAATAATTTGACAGCTGTCAGTTGAAAGCAATTCTCCATAGGGCTGAAAAGTATTACTTTCAACCCGCTCCTCAGGCAACTTCAGACCTACTTTCCGAGTATGAGTAATGAAAACATTATTTCCACTTTTGTATCTACACCACTAGCTTATTTCCACGACTTCACTCGCGTTATGGTTATAAATTATCCCACGAGATCGTGTTAAACATAGCCAATCACAGTTGGAGAAAATGTAGCTTCTCATCAGTGAGAATCGGATACGTAGTTCCGATAATAGAGAGACCCACTAAAGTAGGGTCAATTTACGACATACATTTGACATCTGTCAGTTCTAAGTAAAGGTTACCATTTTTTGCCATTATTACAATAACTATAATAATCATAATTGAAAAGAGGTAAGCAATTTTGCAGTTACAACATGAAAAAAAAAGTTTTGCCAGCCGCGCCGTTACAAGGTTACGTTGTTGTAAAATACAACAACGTAACCTTACTACTGTACATCTAAACATACAAAGCTCTTCCTCGCTACTAATTGTAAAGATAACATACAGTGATTAACAGTGAACGAAAACATCGTGAGGAAACCGGCATGTCCTAGAACCAAAAATTTGAAGACATCTAAGTACCAACCCGCTCTGAGTTACACCTGCCCGTTGTACAATACAATACAATACAACATACGGTGATTTAAACAAAAGCTGATAATCGGCACCACCACCTTAACCTTACCTACTACATTATACAGGAACACAATTATCAAAATGTTTCCTTAGAATCTCGGATCGGATTATATAGTCATAATTTTGTTATTAATTAATAAACGTAATAATGATAATTAACTCATAATTATGTGTTCCTTGTAAAGATAAAGAAAGATGAGTTCACGTGTATATTTAGCGGCATAACAGGGTAATAAGGTTCCTTCTTTTGATTAAAACCCCGAGAGGTTTTGTTATTTCACAATGATATGCCTAAAAATATCATCTATACTAATATTATAAAGCAGAATAGTTTGTTTGTTTGTTTGGTTTTACGCGCTAATCTCATGAACTACCGGCTCGAATTAAAAAATATGTTTGTGCTGGATAGTCCATTTATCGAGGAAGGCTATAGGCTATATAACATCACGCTACGGCCATTAGGAGCGGAGCAGGAATGAAAAATGTTGCAAAAACGGGGTTTTTTTTTCCTTTCGTTTTTCTCTCTTATGTGACGCAGCCGAGGTTGCGTGGGTCAGCTAGTGTAAAAATTATTCGTGTCAAACAAGCCCCGAAATAGTTGGGAAAAGGCTAGGCAGATGATTATAGTCATCATTAAAATCAGACCTAACAAAACTAGACATTACTTCACATCCAGATACCTATGTAATACTGTAGTAGGAGCCGAGGATATTCCCATTATGTAGACATAATTCCAGTCTCCGAAATACTCGTATATATTTGATACTTAGAAATCGTTTGATGTAAAATAAAACGATTGCCAACAAATTATTTTCCCACAACATTGATATGACTGGTAACTCCTGGGCTTGACGATATCACGTATCTTATGGACGTCACATAATTTCCCAAGATATTCGAATGATAAGCTCTTGCGTAAAGAAGATTTGATTGTTTGTTTTTGCTTTTCTGTTTTTTCAGTCGGGGTTTCTAGTTTTTTTTTACAGTTTTTTTTAATATAGGGTGTATATGTCACCTTAAAATTGTAAAACACGTAAGATTGTAATATAACTAGAGAGTTTGTATACTCTTGAAATATTGTCAAACGAACATACTGCTTACAATATAACGCATTATTTTTCGGTAGATTGTAACCTATTTTTTTACACTCTTTATAGCAACAGAAATTCGTAATTTTCCTTTGTTTTTTTAAGTACAATTTTACATATAAGTTGTTTATTTCTTGCCGAGAATAAAATCATCAAAAATGAAATTCTTTTTTCCCCAACTGATTTGCATTCAGCTTTCAGCAACCAATCTTGACTGGCAACAATGAATTTTAATTCATCGTTCCATTCGAATTTCAAATTTTAAAATATGAATATTGCTGGCATCATGCCGACTTTGATTGGGCCGTGATTGGAGTGCATGATTAAGTTTTTAATTAATTGTAAGTTAATGGTCTTCTTTTCTTTTTTTGAAGTATACAGGGTGTCTCATTCAAATCGGTCAGTATGGGAAAGTCTGAAACTATAAGACATACGAAGATCTGTTCTGAGGAACCATGTCATCGATTTTAATAACAAGAAAAACTGCATTCATACATTTTAAAAAACATCTGCACTCCGTTCGGGAATCGAACCCAGTTATTTTGAAAAAAAAACCTACTCTATTTCTATTTGGATATCGATTGTGTAGGTCTTAAGCAGTAAATGTCTGTATGAAACAAGATGTCTAAAATGAATAAAATGCATTGTCTCCACATACTTTAATTTATTTTAGTAGGTGCTCGAAGTGACCACCGTCTTTTTCAATACAACATTCAACACGATATTAGATAATATTATCGCAGATAACAAAACTTCCGGAATGGTTTAATGCAATGCTAATGACATATGTATGTAAAGCGGTGTATGTATCTAGTTGCAACATCAGCAAAGAGGTACAAACAACCATAGAGTCAATTTTAAACACCAGAACTTGTTTAATATTGTAAACGTGGTCAGTTCAAGCACTTACTAAAATAAATTAAAGTATGTGGAAACAATGCATTTTATTCATTTTAGACATCATGTTTCACACAGACATTTACTGCTTAAGACCTACACGATCGATATCTGAATAGAAATAGAGTAGGTTTTTTTTTCAAAATAACCGGGTTCGATTCCCGAACGGAGTACAGATGTTTTTTAAAATGTATGAATGCAGTTTTTCTTGTTATTAAAATCGATGACATGGTTCCTCAGAACAGATCTTCGTATGTCTTATAGTTTCAGACTTTCCCATACTGACCGATTTGAATGAGACACCCTGTATTTTAATCATTATTATATATTTTTTTCGTAGATGTCTATTCCGCTACGGTGAACAAAATATTCTCATAGTCAAATCTAAAAACCTGAGCTGAAAACGTTGATGGAAGTTTTTAAACAATGATCGATTTATCAAATCAAATCAAATCATAATTTATTTGTTAACATAGGTAAAAAATTACAGGTCTTATGTTGATGAAAAGAGCGCCATGTTATGCCAGGAGGCGTACAAATATGTTGTGCAAATTAGCTGAGGATTACAATTATCACTTCAATATACGAACATCATGCATTACGGTATTCATTAAAAAATAAGTTGAATAGGTACATATTAATTAATATCGGATATAAATGAGGAATTACTGAAATGTCAAAAAATATAGTAAAAATAATAATAACTATGTCAGAATAATACATGTCAAAGTAATATACTGTCAAAATATAATTAGTCTCAATTTGTTAAACCTCAATATTTGTAATTCTAAATTAATTCGTCATTTAAGTATTCGTCAACTGTATAATAGCATTTACCAATTAAGTACAATTTCATTTTTTTCTTAAACTGCGCAAAATCTAGTTCTTTTAAGGCATCTGGAATTTTATTGTAAATGCGTGGAGCCATACCAAGGACACTTTTTTTACTAGTGCAGTTTTACATTTGCAATTACTTAAGAGCCTATACTACCTCAAATGGCTTAGCAGAATCCTTCAATACGCCGAAAATACTGCAGCATAAAGTTTGAAATAAATATATGGTAAAGTTGAGGATTATTGTTAAGTCCTATATTTGGCGAAAACACGATTCCATAAAATTTTCTCGATAGAAAAAATATCCAAAGTTACCTCTAAACTGAACAATAAACCGCTGGCAATCTTATAATACTTAAAATAAGATCATGAAACTTTTTATACTAACTGAACTATCTATAGAGCAGGTCTTATATTATCTATTTTTTTGAATTTCCTTTTTTTTCGCCGAAAAATAAATAGCCTATAATATCGGTCATATCAAAGTTGGTTCCCTGCCGCGCGCCACCCGCGCTCAGTCCTGCTCCGGCTTCCGTAAGGGAGGGCTGTGTCAGTTTGCGCTCCGGGCACATTACGCAATTCAACAAATAAAAATATTGAAATACATGAGGTTATAGTGTTTGCGTGATGGGAAATAACCGAAATAAAAATTAGAAGCGACAGGGTTGGCGTAAAGAATTTCTCAAACATATGATCGAAATGAAATATCTACTGACCGATCTATTTAGGTACAATATTAGTGATTACAAACATGTAGGTGAATATGTAGTAGGTACACACGTTTGGAGCAGTTTCTGTGTGAGTAGACCAGGTACATAATTACCGTACATACAATTATATTTTATTTACTTTCAAAGCGCTTGGCGGCTGCAGTACGGGTCACAGGTTCGATTCCCGCACGGATCATGTGTTAGGTATATTATGTGACGGTCTACAAATAGTTGTGAAGACTTGTGTTTGTAATCGCACCGTCTACGTTTGGAACTTTGGAGCAATCAGTTTAGGGTAGATAGTTAGACGATAAAATTCTCTTTATTATGTACTTACACCATAAAAATTCCAGATTCAAAAATAATAAAAAAAATCCTAAATAAGTTTGTTTTTTTTTTACACATACAACAAAGTGTAGATTTTATACTTTTATTACTCCAATACTTACCTATTTCTCCAATTGCTCCTGAAAAAGACGGTGCAGTTACAAACTCAAGTCTTCACAACTATTTGTAGACCATCACTTATAATAACACATGTTCCGTGCGGGAATCGAACCTGCGACTCGTACTGCAGCCGCTACGCGCTTAGAAAGTAAAAAAAATATAATTGTAGGTAGCTGCAAGAAACCAAACTATTGTTTGTTTCACACACACTTATCTACCTACAATATCAAATATTCATAGTCATACAAACCATGCCTTGATAATCATGAACACAACAAAAAAAAAACTAATATGCTGTTATGCGCAGTCATACATTTCGTTTTTTTTTTTTTATAGTGGCAAAGCGTTTTACTACCACGTCAATGTATCCACAGAACTAGTAATGCAAATCCGCTCTGTTTCAAAATCCATTTTTTGGATTGGATGTTTGATCCAATCCGGATTATCCGGATTTTACGGATTTTTCACGAAAATAAACAAATCTACCCATATTCTGTTTCTAATTTTTTGTGTGAATGGGAATTTAATTTTATTATTTGAAATTATTCAAATTCAATACCTTGGTTGGTTTGGTTTTGAAGCCTTTTCCCAACTATGTTGAGGTCTGGTTCCAGTCTAACCGGATGCAGCTGAATACCAGTATTTTACATGGAGCGACTGCTTATTCTTTGTAAATATATATTTTAATGTTTTTTTTTAATATTTTCATTTATTATTATATTATATTTGCAATCGGTCGTCAGACCATAAGCGAATTTGTTACAAGCTACATGGCGTTGTGGTGGAGCAGCCAGTGCTGCGCCTCCCACTTATAGAAGGTGGTTCCTCTTCAGCCTTTTCACCACCTCTGTCGGGTTTAGCAGTTCAGTCACTAGTGGGTTTGGGTGCATGGTTAGGCAAACCATATGTTGGGATTTGTACCGCTCAATTTCAGAGTTTACGAGCGGCACCTGCAGGAAGTCGTGAATTTCGCTATTCCGGGCAAACCAAGGTGCATTTACTACGGCTCTTAGTATTCCGTTTTGAACCCTTTGCAGGAAATGTTAGATTTGCTGGCTACGCCCCACAATTGAATTCCGTACGTCCATATTGGTTTAAGGACCGAGTTGTAGATGAGTAGCTTGTTGTCTACAGAGAGTACAGAGTTTCTTCCCAAGAGCCAATAAAGGTTGTGGAATTTATGGTTTATCTCCTCCCTTTTCTGCTTAATGTGATGCTTCCATGTTAGGCGCCTATCTAAATGGAAGCCAAGATATTTAACACAATCTGTGTGTGGTAAGGTATCAGGTCCAGGTCTAACAGGAGGGGTGTTTCCGTGCCTGAGTGTGAAGGTGATATGGTTAGACTTGGATGCACTGGCGCGTATCCGCCACTTACAGAGCCATTTATGTGTCTCGTCTAACTGATTTTACAGTTTGTTGCTGGCCATTTCTGGGTTGTCGTCAACTGATAAGTAGGCTATGTCGTCAGCATATGTTGCAACTGTGGAAGTTTTGTCTTCACTTTTGCCAGTAATCCTTTGTGCCAGACTCGGTCAAAAGCTTGTTGTACATCCAGAAATGCCGCTGAGCAGTACTTTTTGCGTTCAAAGGCCTGTCTTCCTGTTTGGTAAACTCGGTGAACCTGTTCTATTGTGGAATGGGATTTCCGAAAACCAAACTGATGAGGTGGAACAACATCATTGATGTCCATACATGGTTTTAGTCGGTTAAGGAATATCCTCTCCCACAGTTTGGACAGTACAGGAGTTAAGCTTATCGGCCGATACGACGACGCTTCATGTTCTGGTTTGCCTAATTTGTGGATCATGACTACTTCAGAGACTTTCCAAAGATCAGGAAAGTGAGATGTTCGAAAGATTGCGTTGAACAGACTACATTATAAAACTTAAGAAGACGGGTATTTATCGCGAATTTACCTTTAATTTAATCCCGACGTTTCGACCGGATTGAACCAGCCGTGGTCGCGGGGAGACTGAAGTACTGGAGGTACCGCGACAGCAAAGTGAAGGTGTTTATTCAACTACCCTCACTCATCTTCATAAATGTTAATTAGGGCTGGTTCACACTAGAACAGCACACTACACTAACAGTGTCCGTATATTGAGGCGATTTCACTTGACGAGTACACTTAGTGATTACTGGATTCCAAGCTGAATAGAGTTTGAAGCCGTCCTCGCGATTGAAATTAGGGTACTTCTTGATCTCAATCGCTTCCCGAACCATTCTCTTATAGACAACAACACACACAGCAGACTAGCCAAGAAGGCAATGCATTTTCTGGGAAGATTTTTAAGTACTGAAGGTGTGATCAGGTCAAATCCGGGGGCTTTTTTCGAGTTGAGCTGTCCGATTTCCTTCGCAATTTCTTTAGGTCTTGTTGGCTTAATGGGCAGACACATCTGCAGATCTTGTTCTAATATTGCATCAATATGTCGCTCATCTGCAATGCTCTCGTTGGGTTTGAATACAGAATTCAAATGCATTGCAAATACTTCGGCTTTTTCCAAGTCAGTTCTTGCCCAGGAAGCTTGTGACCTAATTGGGGGATAAGACTCTTGAGGTTTATCTAGGTTTTTGGTTGCCTTCCAGAGCGAGTGTGCACCAACTCCCGTAGGTGACATCATCTGTAAGTTTGTTGCCACCGTTGAATTAATAGATTCCTGGACTACAGACTTTAATTCTTTAGCTGCCTTGTTAAAGTGGAGTTTATCAAGCGGATGACGGAACTGATGCCAAATTCTTCTAAGTCTACGTTTTTCTAGGATTCTTTGCATGATATCCGGCGAATGAGAGTGGTTGGTCGAACCTCTGGATCGAGAGGGTGTGTTAATCCAGGCAGCTATTTGAATGGCATTTGTGAGATATTGGCATTTTTTAATATTAAAAAAAAACATTATTGTGCTCCGCCCGGAGCGGGGTCCAAGCTACCAGTGGTTATCGGGGATCCAGACACAAAAACCTCCTCACAATACGGGTCATATCGAAGAGAACTGCCTCCCGAAAAATGTCCTTGATCTAACGGCCTAAAGAAAGCCTCGACAGACATTCGTCGTCTGGGCCTATCTCACTTGTAAACGTCTCTTTGTGCCTATTGACCTTGTCTCTCTGACTCTCCTATCTAGAACATCGAGTTCCGTCTGAGTCCTTTTGAGTATGCCAAAAAAGTACATTAAAACCAGCATGACCCAACCGTTGATAGCACGCACCTTGTTCCCGCCTGGAAGAAAGCTATTTAATACTTTCTTCAGACGTCTAAGGTAGCGCTCCTTCAACTTCATATCAGTTACGTTAATGCTTTCGACATACCCAAATACTTGTACTTAGTTTTCGGATGAGGAGAGGTATCTCTGGTGTACGGAATCCGAGAGCTGAATTCCCTTGGATACCATAATCGCCCTTCACTTTACATACATGACTGCACTTTTGTCCACACCAAATTCTATCCCAATGGCGTTACTTAAAGAGTCAGTTACTATTAGTTAGGTATTTCCATCAGTCGCAATTTGTTGCGGGAAAAGAGTTTTGGATCATCCACGTGAAGAAGGATAAGTGGTACCTGACCACTTCTCCTCAACCGGCAGCCTAGCCCTGAATCCTCCAGCAATGTGCTATGGGGATTCAGGGCTAGACAAAACTAAACTAACTAAGTTTTTTGTAGAGTCAGACTGTCGCCCTGGAATAAACAAAAAAGCTATGTAATTTTTGGAGACAAAATATGACCCAATAATAATAAGGCATCTAAAGTGCTATCGTCGTTTAACCTACTACGATTTTGGTTACACTCAATTCCTGCTGCGGAAAAAACTCGCTCTGAATCGACGTCGAATGCACTGAATATGTTTATAAGCGGCCTCCAAGAGATTTATCAGTTTCAGGCTTTCGGCTGATGAGCACATTTTCGAATATTCTCGCGGAAATGTAGCCCACGAATAACAATTTATTATTGTTCAGAAAATCCGGATTCGATTTTCAAACCCGGATTTAGAAGTCGTGTAAAACTGTACCGAAATCCGGATTTTTCGGATTACGGATAGTCCGGATTACATTCCCTACTGACAGAACCCTGAATGCAATGGTGACTCGCACTCGATTAGTTTTTTGTAACAATAGAATGTATGCAGTGGCTCAGCATCGTAAAAACTTAATAGGTTAATTATTTCTTATAATATACTTGCATTTAGGCCTACTTACTATACAAAAACGGCTGTCACAAATACATACAAGGATAAAACTATAAAACTCAAACGTACTACAAACTCAATGCGCCGAACCCGCACGGTTACGTTGGCTCGTCTATTATTTTGTAGCAAATTTCCAGTATAAGTTGATCTCGCATTGTATAGGCTTTCCGTACAATAAGAGGTCAGCTTATACTGGAAAATTTAGCTTGGAAATCAACTTTCTGTAGGTTTAGTGGGCAATTAAATGAACCCCGTGGATTTTAGTCAGTAAGAGTATGACAGTCCCTTCCGCTCCACTCAGGGTGGGAGGATAATATTACCACGATAAAAAAGGTACCTACCTAGATTGTAATTAAATTGATTTAAATTTTGAATAGTGACAAATTAATATTAATATTGATCATTTTAATACTTAGAACTCCAATAAATAAAGTAGTTTAATCTAACAAAATTGCATCGACTTCGCGCTGTGCCCGCGCCGCGTGACCGCGAGCCCCATTGTGCGAGCGAGATAAAGAGTTAGGCGGAGCGGTGAAGTGGGGGCGAAATTAGAATTCGAGCTGAGGTTGTATAGCATTTTTGTACTGACTACGAATTGGAACATTTCGTACCATTGTCATTTTCTCAAAAAGGTTGGGATTCGTTTTGACAAAGACACTAATTTCTAATATGTATAACGCCGGTAACGTTAGTATTTTTAACGATTTAAAGTGCGGTGCACAGCTGTCATCTGTTTTCAGACCACACATGGCTCTTATACTTACACCTTTTTTGTGCCTTGAATAATAATTCTTTATCCGGGGAATTACCCCAAAAAATAATTCCGTATCGTAAGAGTGAGGCTACTAGCCCATGCTAGGCAACAAGTAACGCGTCTGTATTTACTTTTCGAGCCAATTGAAAGAGATCGTTATGATGCCGACAATAGGCTAGTTTCCACCATCAATAAATTGCAAATCTATTTAGTCCGTCTGTTAGAGTATTGGAAAATAAAGGACACGTATTTTTTGTTTCTGTAAATCAACGAATATTGACAAAGATAAAACGGATCAAAACTCGGGGCTCGTGACGTCAGAACTCACCAAGAATGATACCAAACAGTGACGTATTCAGAATTTTAAAAGCGTCGTATCTTCGTCAATTTTGGTTTATGTGACAAAAGAAAAATACGGGTCAAATATTTATTGATAATCTAATTGACGGACTAATTCGATTTTTTCAGTTAACAAGCCTATTGCAGTGACACTGATCAATCAAACGATGTTTTTCTCTAAAATTGCGAATGGAACGAGCGACGCGTTTTGCCTTCGCAGCTGAAAGAGAAGCAAAAGTTAGAAATTCTATTTTTTTTTGTTTTATATTTAGAACGTAAATTGATGTGAATTTGTCGATTTTATAAAAAAAAACTGAAATTCTATTTCAAACACAATTTAAATATTTGGCCATTTGTACTCTTAGCTGAGATTTAAAATAAAACAATCGCCGCTGACTGTTAAAACGGGATAGGTATTAACCATGTCCATACGGATAAACCGTTTATCCGTGATTATGGTGTTGCTTGCAACAGTGCAGAAATATCGGGAACTCAAAACAAATAGAAAACTTGGTGAATATTCCATTTTCAGTGTTAAACTTACCTAATGCTAATGGGCATTACAGCTTAAAAACACAACGAATCGAACCATTTTGGAGTTAGTTTAGGCTATATAGTTATCTGTGGTAGCCAAAATGACACGAGTTCAAAATAAGTACACTGCTTTCTGAACATATGTGTTCTGAGTTTCTAAACTTAAAGTGCAATATGAGCTACTTTTTAACCGACTTCTAAAAAAGGAGGAGGTTCTCAATTCGGATGATTCAGAGACGGATTTATGCCCGAACAAACATAAGAAAAAAAAAAATTTTTTTTTTTATGTTTGTTCGGGCATAACTCCGTCTCTTGCCAACCGATTTGGAAAATTCTTATTTTGTTGGAAAGGGTATTCTTTCCAAATGGTCCCATAGCCACCAAATCAGGATCTGATGATGGAATCTTGGCGAAATCGAGGGAACTCTTCAAATTTTATATGAAAACGAGTTGCGATTTTGGTATTTTCTACAACAAGTGAAGCATTTGCGTTTGATAAGAACCATTTTACCATCAGATCTGATGATGAAGCCAAGAGTCACGGAACTCCATAATGAGACAATGTACCATAGTCGTGTTTGGGCTTGTTTTAATTGTAACGGTATGCACTTTCCTCGTATCAAGCACATGTGAACGACTAAAAAGTTGAAAATAAAAACTTTTTTGCAAAAAATAAAACCGACTTAAAAAAAAAAACAAAAAAGTGAAAAATAACTTTAGCTTCTGAAGTCGGTGACAAAAAAACTAAAGCAATCAAACAAAGGTCACCGACTTCAGAAGCTAAAGTTATTTTTCACTTTTTTGTTTTTTTTTGAAGTCGGTTTTATTTTTTGCAAAAAAGTTTTTATAAACTAAATAATAGGTAAGTATTGAATATTTCAAAGAACCTGTTTTAAAATACTTGATGAACATACAGCAAGTGCAGTGTTCCGTTCACAATGTATTTCACTTTTAGGTACCAACACTTTTTAATTATGTCTGCCAAGATTGCAACGAAATCCAGGGTAGGACTTCGGGCATTGCAAAATAAATAAAATACGTTGAATACTGCACCAACTGAAGATTCTAACGAAGTGCAACTACAAAACCTATGAAATCTTCAGTAAGAACAGTACGAACAGATTGCAGACTGGCTGTGGACACTGACGGACACTGACATAAACTTCCGTATGTGTAACAAATCTGACAGATAATCCTCTAAATAATCTGAGTCTGGTTTCTGGAGTCTGCAATTTGACAGTACACTCAGAAGGTAAACAAAATAAAATCAAGGCTAACAATGTTCAAAATCACACATTATAATCTAACCAAATTCATACTGTCAATAAAAGGGCTTCGAAAATCATTAAAACCGTGTCATTTCGCATGAAATACCACGACACGGAAGTCAAGTTAATAGGATTCAACCATCTTACTGTTCGCAAGTTTGCCAAACAATTAGGCACGCGGCAACGACCCCATTTAATTGCTGAAACAGTTTAAAACGAACTAGACCCTTTTTTATAAGGGTTATTTTTTAAGTGGGCGTGCCTGTCCAATTAGCACAAAACAGCATTATTGGATGTCACGTAGCTTTCACATCGATAACATTAGCATTTATGAAGACATTATTAGAGTTCACTCGAACTGCAAAAGCTGAAAATTACGCTTTCGCCTGTTTATTGACTCTAGTGACAACCCCAGAAATACATTTGTAATGTTGCAAGCGTTAATGTAGGTTTTCAGGTCTGTGTTAATCAGCATTAAGCATTCATATTTTGAGAGAGCGTGAAAATTTTCGCCTATAATCATACGACATTTGACGGTAAACTTGTTTTCCCAGTCAAATTTCACGCATGTTAAAAAAAAACTTAGTTTTATTTTCAGCAAATACCTACCATAAACACTGATCACAAAATGGTTGGCGCAGAACAACATCAAAATAATAAATTAAAATGTACACGATTTTAATTGTAACTTTAATAGATCTACGTCTGTAGTTTGTGCTAAGTAATAGGGTTCTCTATCGTATTATCTAACTTTTTAATCCATAATCTAAAATGACATAATTGTTTTTGTCATAATCATCATTCGTCCGAATGATAATTTACCCGAACTTTAAATCACATAATATCATATGCCATAAAGTTGAAACGCCTAAATATAATAAGCCCTACATTCGTTTGTCATAAGTATTACAATCAATAATATACAAAAGACATAAAATCGTTTTCAATAAAAGTCATGAGTCCTATTCTAAGTAAATGTTTAATCTTATGTAGGCGTTGACCTGCAATGCAAGCAAGCATGCAGCAAGCATGCGGCATGCATGTAGCAAGCATGCGGCAAGCATACAGCAAGCAAGCAAGCATGCAGCAAGCAAGCATGCAACAGGCAAGCATGTAGCAAGCAAGTAAGCCTGCAGCATGCATGGTTTCTGTCACGGCTCCGGTGCTGCGGGGCTCCGGCGGCCTCACGCGAGCTTATCGTCGCAGATGGGTTTAACGCTCACCACCGCAGCTTCGGCTTGCTGGCCGGCTTCGCCGGCCAGCCTCAGCCGCGGCGGGGAGTGTTACAACCACCTGCTCCTCAACTCGCGGCCCGCCTCGCCCCTTCGCGCCTACGCGATTTTAAATAACACTCTTGGGGTAGGGCAGACAAGACTGCGTAGAGTCGGATTTACAGCAATTCGTTTCGGTCACTAAAATCTAACTTTTAGGGATTTTTTTAGCGACTAACAATTTATAAATGACCATTCGGAATCATGCACATTATGTGATACAATACTTAGGACATACGACTTTATGTCATGTAAAATTAGGAGATTCAATTAAAAAACATTTTTTGCAAAAAATAGAACCGACTTCACACAAAAAAGTGAAAAATAACTAGCTTCAGAAGTCGGTGACCTTTGTTTGATTGATTTAGTTTTTTTGTCCCCGACTTCTGAAGCTAGTTATTTTTCACTTTTTTGTGTGAAGTCGGTTATATTTTTTGCAAAAAATGTTTTTATTTTTGACTTTTTAGTGGTTCATATGTGCTTACCCTTTCACAGCGTAACGGCGTGATTTTTGTTATGAACTGGTGTAAACAATAGAGAGACATGAGATTTCAGGGATCCCAGTACATTTGCTATCATTTATTGAGGAGTTCCCGTCGCCTATCTTCCGAAGTTCTTCATCAGATCTTTACCAAATTGAAATGGGATCACTCCAAGAACGTACTCTTCCTAAAACTACCCAAAGCGCTTCTGGTGGGCCTATAAAATTTAAGGAATTCCCTCTATTTCTCCAGGATCCCATTAAATGGAACTTAACACATCTAACTGTCGAAATCTGGGTGTATTGTACACTTCTGCGTACTCCCTCAGAGCAAACAGGCGTGATGTTACGTCACTATGTTACATAAACAATAAACAACCAAGCGATTGCAGCAATTACTGCAGTTTTGCCGTGTATTTGTGAAGAGTTCCATTTATATCTCCGAAGATCAGCGTCAAATTTTAACCAAATTGAGACCACACGAAAAGCCCCAGCTTTCAAATAAAAAAAATCATCAAAATCGGTTTACCCAATCGAAAGTTCAGAGGCAACAAACATTGTCGAAATCTGGGAGTATTGGTACACATCTGTGTACCCCCTCAGAGCATACAGGCGTGATGTTACGTCATGATGTAGTATGAACAATGAACCTACAAGCGATTGCAGCAATTACTGCAGATTTGCCGTCTATTTTTGAAGAGTTCCATTGTATATCTCGGAAGATCATCATCAGATCTTCAGCTAATTAAAATGGGACCAAACGACAAGCACCAGCTTTCAAACAAAAAAAGAATCTTCAAAATCGGTTCACCCAGTCGAAAGTTCTGACACAAACACAAAAAAAAAAAAAAAAAAAAAAAAAAATACAGACGAATTGATAACCTCCTCTTTTTGGAAGTCGGTTGATTATAGTATTCGATATTATGACAAAATAGTATTAGAAGTAAAGTTGGTTATGTAAAACATAATTTCGGTGTTTTGAATATTATGGTTACTGAAGTTTATAGCAAACGTGTTATGGATAATGATTTTCGGACAAAAGATTTTAGGAAAATCAAGGGAGTACCAAGTAATAGGTAACTTACATCTAATAATATTCAGCCATTGTGCTACATAATAGGTAACATCCACTCTAACAATCAACCAATGTTCAGCTCTTGGGGTAACTGTTACCTTATCCCCTTTTCCTCCTTTCCCCTTTCTCCTTTTTTGTCTCTTCTTCTCTTTTCTTCTTCCCTTATCCCTTTGAACTGAGATCTGTTTAATTTGTGCCCAAATCAGAGTTATATCAGCTGAAACAGCGCCTCTAACGCTCGTATTCAGCAGGCTTGTACAGCTTAAGATTCTATGGCAGACAGTGATTCAGCTGATATACAGCGTTTCGGTGTTACTTGGGTGACTAAATCCTAAACTATGAGGAATAGCGAAAAATACGGGTAGAGTGTACGTAACGAGAAAAAAAGGCTAAGGCCGGTTTTAGTGCTTGACCGACCGTCGGTGCGTACCATCGGATTGCGTACGATCGTAGCAATATACGCGTGCGTACGTTCGGTCGAGCACTGTAACGATTTGTGAATTTTCATACAAATGATAAGCGCGACTGACGCGACGTACGCACCGACGACCGGTCAAGCACTAAAACCGGCCTTAGAATTTAGCCAAACAAATGTGGTCGTTTAATATCTCGATTCTGTGACTGGAGGACCCGGCGCGGTATACACTGGCAGAGTGTGACGTATGGGAGGAGCCGTGCAGTGTCCTCATGACAGAAATGGAAACCTACCTGTCGCTGCCGTCCGTCGCTCTCGCGGTGATCAGGAGCGCAGAGTCGTGGGATAGGGTGATCTTCTGTGAAACGGTAATCTCACAGGAGGCTGCGGAGGTGTTGAGAGACCACTCTCCCGACCCGCAGCAGACGAACCGGGCGTCGGCAGAGGGCGGACTCTTCCAGCCCACTAAACGGGTCCAGAGTGACGGCGGACTTGGGGACGTCCGCCGCCCCGTGTATAACTGGACCCGAGGCGCTGATGCGTAGCGTTCCGCGTGCCCCTATAGGACGTCGCGGGAGGAGTACACCTCACCCCCCGTAGACCTTTGAAGGCCCGCAGACGCAGTCCGGCACTAGCCGGGGATCGTGGAAGGTGCACTAATTCCCATATGATCCCCGGTGCAAGTGTGGAAGGGAACACCGGGGTAGTTTTTAGTCGGTTATAGTCCGATAGACCCCTCGCCCGCCCCAGGGCGGAAGACATGCCTATTCGAAAGAGATACCGAGGAACCGAAACATAAAGGACGAGACAGGAACATGGATGGGTTTTAGTCAGTAAAAGTCTGACACTCCCTCCCGCTCCGCCCAGAGTGGGAGAAGTTATTT
This sequence comes from Xestia c-nigrum, assembly GCA_916618015.1. NCBI lineage: Eukaryota > Metazoa > Arthropoda > Insecta > Lepidoptera > Noctuidae > Xestia > Xestia c-nigrum. The sequence goes on from OU745260.1 coordinate 21,575,717, forward strand.
GATGATTTCCCATCCTAATAAAAAAAGCCGGAAGACATCCGTGTTGATTTTCAACTCAGGCAAAAAAAAAAGTTATGACTGTGACCAACTACGTGCAAGCCGAGCAAGCGGAGCGAGCGGTCCCGCGGCAGCGTCCAGCGAGCTGTACCTCGAAATAAGGTCGCAAAGAAAAAAATATTCCCCGATTCGTATCCACTGGACCGTTACTATTAAAGTATAGGTCTGCTGTCAGTAAAATTACCGGAGTATCGAGTCCGTCACTGCTTCTCCTGACTTAACCAGCTGAGATTTTAATTACCGTGCCGTCGCTTCGTTTTGATGAAACTATCTTAAACGTAAATTACTGTATGAGACGCAGAGAGCAGTTATACCTATACAGGTTTTGAAATTAAATTGAAACAAACCTGGGGACACTAACAATTTATGTAAACCTGCGATGTCTCAAAACGGCACATTACACTTAAAACACCCCTAAGACGGTGCCTTTACATGTTAAAAGAAAAATCCCTTTAAATCTGAGTCACTGGTAAGTTTAATAAATAAACCCGAGGTCACATACACCAGCTGTCTCCATTCATGTCAAGCCGAAGGTGAGACAGTGTCACCGTCACAATGAATTTATTCAGGTTAAGGCATCGGTCGCCTTTCAACGGGGTTTTCTATTGCAGCCGATTTGCTTACAAGAGAAACTCGATAAACTTGCTAGGGAATAGGTATTGTAGGTGTTTTGTCCGACTCATCGCGTGGAAACCTTCATGAAGGAAGAATTTTGACCGAATGGTGTCGGCATTTTCGTGGAAGCCAACATGACACCTCAACTATTTGCAATGCGTCGCCGACTCAACGAAATTAGTTACCAAATAAAATTTCGCTATGACGTATACTTAAAGTTTTAGTAAAAGCCTAAAGGAAAGGTTATGATTATAGCAGCTTGGCAGTGAATTAATTATGTTGATTAGCCTTTTAGAAACTTTACATGGAGTACAAAACCACACGGTTTACCACCGCCAAATAAGCGATTAAATACAGGTTCAGGCTAATATCGCGTTCATTTTAGCGGCAAATCGAGTTACATAGGGATCAGAAAATTATATCGAAACGCATTGAAAGTTAATAATCTAGTTATAACAGAGCTCGTAAACAGCTTTTTATAATCGTACGATCGTTCTTCTAATGGGAAAAAAGGGGGTAACTCTTAATAAGTGGGCACACTATTAGGTACACCACACCTATGCCTAACGCTTCGAGAATAACAGGATTAATGTTGTCTTTTAAAACGCTTCTAATCGATTACGAAAAAAAATGTCTATGAATTAGTATTTAATGTGTATCAAGCTGGTTCAGATAAGCAGTCGCTCCATGTAAAATACTGGTTTTCAGATGCATCCAGTTAAAGTGGAAGCCGACCCCACTATAGTTGGGAAAAGACTAGGCAGCAGTGGATGACAAGGGCGTAGCTCGGATTTTGTTTAGAGGGAGCCGGCGTAGACAACCCTAAAAAACATAACCCTCCTTCTGGCGCAATCGGGTGAAAATAAGATATCGGCAAAGACGCGGGCGCGCGTGAAAAAAAAAAGTGCATCTAGATTCAACCATTCATAATACAATCTTATAAAATTCGCCTGTCGATAGAATCAACTTTGGCCTACGTAATATTACTTTACGGTTTGTTAGCATTCCTGCATCTTCTAAAAGGGGCTGCCAAATGTTTGGTGGAGAAAAATAAAAAAAATAAACCATAAATATATCATGTTAAGAGCAACGCGATCTGTGGACAGCGTAGCACCAGCGCCATCTGTTAACAGTGTCAGACTAACGCCATCTATTGTAACAAGCTTAAACTAACCAACGCCTCGAAAAACCCACGATTATTAGGTTTACGATATTAGGTACCTAGTTTTTGTTACCCCGCCCCGTGCCATATGCCAATGTCTATATACAGAGGGCAGTATCTATAGGTACCTTGTTTTTGAAAGTCACTGCTATTAGGCACTAACATAATATTCCAAAAGCATTTATGAGGCTCAGGACAAACTGGGTGAAAGTAGCATGGCATATTCCGCCAAAACTGGAAGGGATGAAGGGAGGCCTTTGACCAGGAGTGTAATAGACAGCCTATCAAAAAGCACCCCTAAACAAGATTGTACAATAAGGGGTATTGTATTACCATAGTCACTAGATTACCAACTGGAATGTAGATACAGGTCAGATAGGCAGTAGCTCCATGTAAATTACTGACACTGCTATACTGTTGAGAAAAGGTTAGTCAGATGTGTGGTACACCTGGGTTGGGACATAAGATACTTTTATAACAGAAGAATGATTCTGAGGGATTATTTCCGGCCTCCACCCAGGCTTATCTGCAGGTAGAAAATAAACTTTGACAAAATCTATCAACGAGTTTATTTACATTAACAGCTAGCCTACATACATTTACACTAAAATAATCTACTTCTTAGGCTTCAAAGCAGCTCCTTTAGGCTTCAGCCTATTAGCCAGGATCGTCTTTCTCTCATCCTCTTTGGCAGCTTCCATAAAGTTATGCCTTTCTTTAGCAAAGTCCAATTCAGAACACAGCTCAACAATTCTTGAAGCAATCTCTCTTTGCTCTAGCATCCTTTTCTTCTGTTTTCTCTGAAAAAGAAATTTAAAGTATGAGTATGTGTTGATGATTTAGGCATTTAAGATACTCAATATTTTCTACTCAAAGATATACATATACTGGCGTACCAAGCTCAAAAGACAATTTCAAAATTTATTGATCTCCAAGGCATTGGGTATTAAATGAAATACGCATCCAACTAGGCCAAAAAATTATGCAAAAAAATCTATCTGTAATAAGAAAACTATATTTATTTCTCAGACTTGCTTTCCCCGAGATACCGCTTTTGTGTTTAAAACGGCAGTACAAGGTATGTACCTAATCATCCCGAGGCGAATGACTGTGTCTAGCAGTAGATTAAAGCAAGCATGATTGTTTAAATGTATGTATGAATAAATGCTAAGGATGTTGATGACGAATTATACATTATAACTAATGGAATTAAGTATACCAGTAAGGGGGTTGGTCGTCCATCCAAATACGTGAAGTCAGGAGTGTCAGTAAGGATTCCTTCAGCATTACGATTTTTAGGCAAACCTCTTTCAACTCGCCATTGCTTGCTCACAGCAGGGGTGCAGCTCAGGGCACGGCAAATCACTAAAACAAAATATCTATGAGATATAACAGGAATACCAACATGATACAGGTTGTATCACATAAAACTAGTAGGGAAATGACTTACAATGCGTTTGTAATAAACTTGGAATATTTTTCAATGCAATACTCATGATTTAGGATACAGGTAACATACATTTATTTTTAAAACTAGCAGAATGCTCTTTTGAGGTTACCTCACTATTGTGACAGGCATGACAGCTAAAGCTAAACGTAGTGATTATATACTCTGTGGCTAAAGCATTGAGTATGGGAGTATGGTACCACCATGGACTTAGGTACTACACAGATTAGATATTAGTAGTGTCCGACCGATGCTTCGGCTTCGGCTTCGGCTTCGGCCACCTTCGGCCAAAAAAAGCACCTTCGGCCAAACCTTCGGCTTCGGCCAAAAATTAGCCGAAGCTTTGGCCGAAGCCGAAGGTTTGCAAGTTGTCAAAATTTGAAATTTACTGAACAATGCTAGAGCGATACGGAGAGTGCGCAGAGCAGAGCAGCGTTTCGCCGCACCACCGCGCCGGCCCGAACGCATCGAATAATTTATTACCTACTTATATACGTTGGTCACTCGGCTCGTAATTGGGCTAAATCTCTAATATTCTGAGATTATAATAACTATCGCATTTCTCAAGGTCATCCATCACCTTCGGCTTCGGCTTCGGCTTCGGCCGAAGGTTTTGGTGAACACCGATTAATCGGCTTCGGCTTCGGCTTCGGCCAGAATTGCACCTTCGGTCGGACACTAGATATTAGTAGCTTGCGAACGTCACGTCAGTCAGAAAACATCAAGACAGTGTTGCTAGCATCAAATTCGAAAACAGATTTTGTCTCTGTGTTTTTATTTTAAAGTGCGTCCAGTGAATCCAGTGTTCATGATCAACCACCATAGATGGCATAGCATCTCTTACATCATAATAGAACAATCGATCAATTACCCACTCTTTAGGTCTTACTATCATTGTTTCTGAAGTTTGAAAAGGCTAGAATTGTCTATGGTATGAGATAACCATTTTTTTTCGTCATCCGGTACTTCTGTGACATTACTTGATCGTAATTGGCTAAATGTCAAGTTTTGACCAATGAGCATACACGTCAGTTATTTTTGCACCAATAGTAACTTAGGAAAATTAGTCATGATAATTCTTTTCCCTTGAACTGCGCACAGCCAGCGCAAATGAAAACAGTCGATCTTTAATTCTGAGAGAAGTCTGACATATTTTACGTATTTTGTGCTTTTGAAACGTGAACTCGTTGCTAAATTTACCGGATTTTGGTGTTATTTCGACAAGTGTTTGTGTTTCATTCAGGCAGCAGGTTTGTCCCTAAACCAGGTACGTTTTAAATATATTTACGAAATATGAAAACAGATCGATCGGTTGTTGCGACATTCCGTCTAGTAGTTTCCAGGGTGGTTTTCCATTTTTCCGATAGAAACCGGAGCTTTCTGTTTGTTTATATATACGACCTTAGATAGTTTACATGGTAATTACACTTTATTTGATGCGATTTATGGTAATAGCGTAATTTAAATTGAAACAAAACAATGCTGCGTCACAATTTCACTAGTGAAATTGAATACTTATTTGGATCAGAGAGCAGCGGTGACCTAGGGGTGGCAGCCCCGACTTACGAAAAGTAAAGTCGTGGGTTAAGACGACTCTGACCGTGGGTTTGAACAGGCAGGCGCCCCTTAAGACGACCCACTGAACACCCCTGCTCTCAAAACGGTGATGTCCTAGAACCGAAAAATACGAAATGGGTCCGCGTGGTGTATTATTATAGCCCATTCCCTCTCATATAGAGGAGGCCTGTGCCCCAGCTGTGGGAACATTAATAGGCTAATGATGATGAATAAAAATCACAGTGTGTAGGTAGATATATTAATTTTAGAAAAATCCACACCCAAGACGACCCACGGACCTGATATTTAAAAGCAAATAGGTTTTCCAGCTGAAATGGTGATGATGAAAATAATTTCAGTAATTTATTTTTGAGTAAGTATATCAATCTAATCTACTGTTTATTTTGTTTCAGCTTATCAGTGTGTAAGTTCCTGAAAGCTGTCAAATTGGCTACCGACAAGCTAAACTCAAAAGACCAGCCAAATTACAACACCATGTGTATGTATCTTCTTTTTTTCTAATTCTAACTAATCATAGCTTAATTTTTCTTTTTCTCAGCAGCTTGGGACAATGTGGCAGAATCAAGGTGTTTATCCCGGAGGTCAATGATTAAATATTATTTTATCACTGTATCAATTTCATCATAAAAGATCTAAAACAAGTAATAATTTAGTGGAAATAATGTTTATCAGATATGAAAATGAATGCCATTACCAATGGGCGTAACATTTAAATGATTCAAAGTTTATACTTAATTATGAAAAAAAAAACAGCACTATTTTGTAGCACCTTATTTATCAGTATTTTTAACACAAGAAATATATTTCTTCATTCCTTGGCTGTCTAAAATAGTTATTTTTTTGGAAATAGTCATGAGACTGAACAAATACCTAGGTCTTTTATCATTTAATTGACAATATATGTCGCATTGCACCAGCACAGGCACTTGCCAGCATTATCTCTATTTACAATGCCTAACTAGTCGAGTTACATTGATAGATCATTATTGTATATACCTACCACCTGAAATAACAACAATGATTATAATAATCATATCATTGGTGTCAAATTACTCAGAATAATATATGTAAAGAAATCAGCTAGAATGATAAACAAGTATTAAGATTTAGGCCTGTTAGATTTAAGGCCCTTTGAGATTATTATAACTAAAAGTAACAAGGCTTTATGTGAACATCTACCCACTTACTTGAGTCTAGTTAACACTGGCTGAATACAGGCCTCCAATAATTATTCGAAATAAATTCTTAATTTTATTTCTTTTTATGGCATGCAAAACTGGCGAAAAACCGGGTTTCACTATAGCACTGGTTCCCAACCTATGGTTCGCGGTCCACTGGTGGTCCGCAGGAGCCTCGACTACGGTCCGCGAAAGATCAAAATTTTATTCGTACTTTTTAACACAGAAGATGGCCAGCTCAACCCAACTTAATTGAACCTATCAGAGGCAAAATTACTAAATGATTGCTAAATTATTCGAGCTCAATTCGATCACTTTTGTCCAATTTTTGAATAGTGTGAGTTAAAGATTCACTCCCCTAGTTATAATCCTGTCGGTGTCCATGTTTATCTAGGACCCTATGGTCCCTGTTAACAATGAAGATACCAAAGTGTTCCTGGCCTAAGAAAGGTTGGGAACCACTGCACTATAGGAACGAAACCTGTTCCGCATGCCCTAGTCCTGTAAAACTTATTACAAAATCAACCGTACCCTAGCAGGGACTTTCAACCTTAACTATATCCTCAAAGTGAGAAACCATCTAGGTCCTTAATGGTGAACACGTAAGTTCGAAAATCGCCTGACAAGTATTTTATGCATGTTCTTCCCACAAAACGAGATATGAAACTTGCATGTTAAAAGGCCCTTAACTTCGAATAATTATTCTAGTTTCAATCAAAGACATCATACTTATCAGTCAATAAAGCGATAGGTACTCATATGTTATATTTATCTGTAGGTGACATTATCTCTTGTGACTAATAACAATGATTTGTGATCTCATGCACCTCTGGTGTCAGTTAATGTTTCTAGAATGTTATCTACTGTCAACTGTTTAATGTTTTAATATACAGGGTGATATTTTTCTATAGCTCAGTAAGGAATTAATTCTTAGAAAAACAATTTATCAAAAAAAGTACCTTTATAAATAACGCGTCGTAAAGTTTGTGTTACCAAAACGCTTAAATGCCAATAGTAAACATATTAAAATTGAATTAAATATAACAAAAAAAAATACAAAAAGTAAACATAAATCCATATTCATAAATTAAATTATGAATTTCCTGCTGCAACTAGAGCATAAAAATACTCATTCAACATAATTTTGCATCAAACACAAAAAAATACAGTTTAAAAAAAATAGGATAACTATGTGACTAGGGGAGATAACGGTTGATAGGGATGTAATACTTGCTTGTTGCACTGACCTTAAAAAAACTGACACCATGCCTTGTCTTATCTTGTCTTGTCTAACAGCATTATTAATCCCTCTGCCATTATACAGGGTGTCCCAAAACTCAACGTCAAGCCGAAACGGGGTGACAGGATTGATCATAACCATCACGAGAAAAATCTGAAAAAAAATCTATCCCATGCAGTTTAAAAATTATGGGCATTTTAAGAAAAACCTAGAAATTTGATCAAACTGTACCATTTTTCGGTTATTGTGGTTATTCTTTTTTATTTTTGTTCATTTGAACTTTGGAAACGTAATCCTAAATAACATTTCTAGAATCCCAATAAAAAATAATGACACAATTGCCTCAAGTTTCCGAGAATTGAGACTATTTGTTAAACTACGAATTTAAAATTTTCAAGATTCGTCGACTTTGACAGGCCCTCCTATAAAAAAAATGTACTAGAGTGCCTTGGCAAGTGGCATTAAAAGTTGGCGCATTTAATCAGAATTCTAAAATGGTACAATACTTGTTAGTTCCATACAATAGAAAAGAGTAAAAAAATTAAAACCTCAAGTAACCCGATTTTTGCTATCTCATTTTACTCAGTTAAAATGTTTTTAATTCACACAAGCTCTAGGTAGGTTCTTAATTTTAAGACAAAATGATGAGAGAGATGGATAATGGGTATGTTCGCCATGAGTGAGCGAGACAGATAGTGACGCCACTTTTACCAAAGTGAAAAAAAGTTAGTAAAATTAGTAAAATAATTAGGTTTGTTGGAATAAAAGTCAGATGATAGAGAAATAACGTTTTTTATTACAATAAATGTTCAAATTGTTTACCATCAGCCTCAATACAAGCCCTACATCTTCTTAAAAAAGATCTACTTATTAGTCGGGCATATCTTCGAGAGTTGATCGCCTCAGCTGCTTGAGAAATGCGTTCACGCAGGTCGGCTACGTTCTCAATGGGCTTTGAGTAAACTTTTTCTTTGAGAACTCCCCAATAGAAAAAATCCAGGGGATTTAAATCTGGTGAACGGGCGGGCCACGAGATAGTGCCCGAACGTCCAATCCACCTTCCCGGATATTCCTGGTCAAGGAAATCTCTTACTTGCACTGCGAAATGCGCTGGGCAGCCATCTTGTTGAAACCACATGTCGCGAAGATCTGCTAGTGGTACGTCCTCTAACAGGGTTGGTAAATCTTCTCTTAAAAAATGTAGGTAATTAGTTCCATTCAAGTTCTCAGGCAGTTCAATAGGCCCAATAATTTTACCGTTTAAAATTCCGGTCCACAGGTTTACTTTAAAACGATACTGGGATCTATCTTCTCGCATTAAATGTGGATTCTCCACATGCCACTCGTGATAATTGTGCAAGTTCATGTAACCATCTTTTTTAAATGTCGATTCATCTGACCAGAGAATTTTTTGGATGAATTGGGGATTCTCATTATGCCTCTGTAGCATTGTTCTACAAAAAGAAATCCTTTCCTGATAATCTCGAGGTAGAAGACTTTGAACTCGTTGTACGTGAAACGGATGCATTTCGGCTCTTTGTAAAATACGATGAGCAGTGCTTTTCGGTATTCCCGTTCTTTCTTCAATTCCACGTACGGAAATACTTCGGTCACGTGCGACCTCTTGCAATACTTCTTCCTGGAAAGGAAACACAGGTCTACCTCCAGCCTGTATTTGATTCGGGAAATGGCCGCCCTCTGTGAGTGAACGGTGCACATTAACAAACACGCGGTGATCCGAGTAGCGCTCTAAATTTGGATATCTTTCACGATAAAGTCTAGCGGCAGCACTTGCGTTGCATCTGCATTCCCCATAAATGAGGTGCATGTTCGCATATTCTTGTGAAGTGTAGCGCGTAGGCATGGTAGATAAAAAGGATGCCAACACAAAAGTCCAGAGAGAAGCCAAAGTTGCCGGTATGTTATCAACAAGTCCAATTCACAAAGATTCAAGTCCAAAAAGAGAAGCCAAAGTTGTCAGTACTAAATCAACACAAGCGAATACGAACGTGCGCAGTAGACGAATGAGCGAAACGTACTAACTGGTTGGTGTCGGACTGGTAGCGTAGCCATTTGCTTGGCTGAAACTAGTGCGAATGAAACAGATAGATGCCATAGCATCTATCTGTTTCATTCGCACTCGTTTAAACGACGCATCTCCGTCTCAATGCGTGGCGTCACTATCTGTCTCGCTCACTCATGGCAAACATACCCATTATCCATCTCTCTCATCATTTTGCCTTAAAATTAAGAACCTACCTAGAGCTTGTGCGAATTAAAAACATTTTAACTGAGTAAAATCTGATAGCAAAAATCGGGTTACTTGAGGTTTTAATTTTTTTACTCTTTTCTATTGTATGGAACTAACAAGTATTGTACCATTTTAGAATTCTGATTAAATGCGCCAACTTTTAATGCTACTTGCCAAGGCACTCTAGTACATTTTTTTTATAGGAGGGCCTGTCAAAGTCGACGAATCTTGAAAATTTTAAATTCGTAGTTTAACAAATAGTCTCAATTCTCGGGAATTTGTGTCATTATTTTTTATTGGGATTCTAGAAATGTTATTTAGGATTACGTTTCTAAAGTTCAAATGAACAAAAATAAAAAATAATAACCACAATAACCGAAAAATGGTACAGTTTGATCAAATTTCTAGGTTTTTCTTAAAATGCCCATAATTTTCAAACTGCATGGGATAGATTTTTTTTCAGATTTTTCTCGTGATGGTTATGATCAATCCTGTCACCCCGTTTCGGCTTGACGTTGAGTTTTGGGACACCCTGTATATAGATTAGATTACAGAATACATATATAGGTTCTCAAACACATATATTGAATGTACAGTGATTTAAACGAGAATTATGAGAAAAATAAATTTTCTATGGAAGTTTTAAATTCCTCATATTTCGTCATTATATCACACTACCTCATGAATATGTTTGATTTACTGTATATTATTTTGGTATTACGTTTGTATGAAAAACGCATGCTCCGCCGGCCCCTTAATCTTTCACAAATGTTTTTTTCACACGACTATAAAGAACTGTCAGTAAACAAAATCTTTGTTTAACTTCCATGTACCTATGTCAATGTGGTTTCTTGTCTGCATTTTACTCGCCACGTCTATATCATATGCAAAGGTCGATTCGCCGTGCAGATATTGTTTCTCTGTCTAATAATAATGCAATGCAATAAAAAAAAAAACATTTTTTGTTTAAACGATACCGGTTTCAGCTTCCAGCGAGTCTGTGAAGTTCCGGCAGCTAGTTTTTAGCCATTTGCAGTTCAGTGCTAGGTTGTATCAGTTGTATGTTGAGTAAAATATCGTTCGCGACTCTAAGACGTACCTATGTACTCTATGTAGTTACAGAATTATAATCATCAATACAACCCTCCAACACTGGCCTCCAAATTGAAAAAAAAACGTAAGAAAATTTGAATTTCGCGGGCTACCCTGACGTTTTCACCTTAATTATGATCCTTGTATTAATTGTAATGTTACACAAAAATAATAAATGTAATATTTATTATATTACAATAATTATTTTCTCTCATCTATCTATCGATAAAATTGCACCAGACCTCACTACATCACTAATGGAGTAGGTAGCGAGGAACTAAAACGAAATAGAAAAACAATCGATCCAAAACAATCTTTATTTGAATAGGAAAAGGTTGATTTTCCGAGGCGTCACACCATTTTCTTTCAGGACATTCGGTTTTATTGCCTAGTAGCGCATAGAGAAGTTTTAAAAGACAACCTTTTTTTAAAAAGTTGCGTGAACTGACATAGCTGCATAGGTAGATACATCCACTTTAGAGACCACTCCGAGATGATATAAATGTTTTACATAACCACGTATGTAATTTGAATACTGACTATCTGTGAAAGTAACTTTCTACATAGAAAGTTCAAATCTCGAATTGGAGTTTTTCTGTTCTCGCTGTTTTTGCATTGTTCTGACTTCTGTCTCACATGGTTATAAAATAAATAAACAAATAGATTGGGGATAATAGGCAAAGAAAGATGACTGAATGGTGAACTTTCTGAAACGAAAAGGAATAAGGGCCTTCGCACACAAGGCAGAGCGCGTCGCCGAACATTTTTCACGGTCAAACTATAATCGACATTTTCATTCATTCATTGATTTTAAGGATTACCAATTATTTCAATGAGGACAATGTCGATAATCAGTGAAATGATATGCACTGCGCTCCGCCTTAAGGGCGCCGTGCCGGCCCTAATAATAGTGGAATAATGAAGCTCACAAACATACATACTTACATAATTACATACATACATGAACCCTGAAAACATAACACTAATTTTTTTGGGCATTGTGTAAGAATAAGTAATCCAGCCAAGTGTAGCAGTCAGTGTCGGAACCTTGCATGTGCCCCTCAATTGACCCCCTTAACCCCCCCCCCCCTTATAATTCAATTATGTTTTTAATTTAATTTTAATGTAAATTCTGACTTTTCAGATAATTTTCGTTTGTATTTGTGTGACATTTGTATAATTTATGTGTTTGTATTTGTGTCTATCTATTTTTATATTTTGCTTTAAATGGGTCTCGGATCTGAAATAAATGTTTTTTTATTTATTTTTTACAACGGAATTTGCACTGATCTGTAATACTTATGTATACTTAATAAGGCATATTTTCACCTGTAATGATATTGCACAAAAAGAGATGTCTAATGAGATGATGAGTATAGAGAAATACCTACCTATGGCAGAAATGCTCAACTTACCCCAAATGAATTGGGGCATGGGCAAGAGTATGATGAATAAGTACCTCCTGTCCTCTATCTAAATCTTACAAGTCTAAAATCGTTTCTGTCCATACGTAAATATGTAAATTATTGCGTCATGGCACTTTCTACAAGCTGAAGCAAAGCCAGACGTCCTCGTTCGAGTACGAGCTACAAATAAGTATTTACTCACTTCAGTAAATAACCTCCATTAACCACCGCACCGGTAGTTTCAATAAGCAGGTACCTACATGAGATAATCTTATTAACAGTACAGATGGGTAAGCATGAAAAGTACAGCATTATACATAGACTGTATACACATTTGTGTGTGTGAAAAGAATAATTGTGACGTCACCTGTCCTCACAACTGCATTGTGTGTATTTTAGTCAATAAACACACACACAAGCTTGCATAGAATGTATCACACACACTAACAGTTTTATACCTAGGTACCTAGTAGCACGTGTATTATAAAGTTGCCACGAATTTACAAGATTGAGAGACTAATGGCCTACGCGATTTTTTCGCAATGGACATTCAAACGTATTGATATAATAATATATAACAGTTTTAAAACTACATATTTACATAAATATGTAGTTACCTACCTGTTTTAAAGTAGGTAAGTAACTAGGTATTTCTGTTTCCATACGGTATTTCCCGTGGTATGTGATGCATACTGTTTTCGCGTCGTGTTTTCCTCATATCAACAGCAATACTGACTGATAAGAAACAATGGGATTCAAAACGTTTTGCTGATTCTCGGAATTTTATAAACATTACGTCAAGAACAATACAGAAAAACTAGCTCCATAATGTGGCTGAATTCTGCTTTGTACATAAAACAAATAAAGTCTTGGCCGCAAGAGGTACATTATTATCCTTCTACCCAATTTTCTCACAGTTACATCACTATTAGCGGTCAAATCAGAGTTCAATATACCTCTAACTAAATGATAAAGCTGCAGTACCTACTACAGTAAGCGTCACTCTCTAATAGATGATAACTTTCACTGTCATTTCAATTACGTCTTCCGGTCTTCAATCGATGACCGACCGGTCCGCGCCGTACGGTGTTTGTGTCCACGCTCTACTAAAAATTTTATGTCCTCCATAATAATACTCCCTGCTCCTAAGCTTGCATTTATACACCTAATGAATATAAGTGTTCAGAGAAGGTGTGGTTTGACTCATTTTGTCATTAACTCATTACACACACACAACAGCTGTAAGTACGAATGCCGTATCAAATGCTTCCTTTCTCTTCGGAGAATATACACAAGTGACGTAAAAGTCTTTAATGTTGTGAAACCGATAGTCTACTCAAGTCATGACGTCTTTTTGACGTAAAACCTCCTTGCATCTGAGTCATCGGATGATTACTTCTTATCGATATTGGGACGGACCTATAAACGCGATAGTGTCGCTTCGATGACTTATTTACTCACAATTTCATAAATACCTACTTATTTTTTTTGCGTTGTAAGTCTCGTTAATTCGGTTTCATACAATAGTTGGGCTTTTGTATGAAAACGCGACTTATAACTCATTTACTTAAGTACGTTCTTTTGGCCTCAGCCTAATACGCAATAGTTGTTTTAAAAAATTGTCTGTCATAATAACTTGAGCCAATTAGGTACTAATTCTGTAAAGGATGTTTTCAGACAAATGCTGATGAGTGGTAGCACTAAAAAAATAGTTGTAAAGATAGTTTGTAAGAGTAACACGAGAGATTCGAGCAAAACAGTCCCAAATGAAAAAGTAAACGTCCTTAGAAACTTTGCAGAATTGTTTTCAACTTATAGAAGCTATAATCAAAAGGAAACCTTGGTAGTCACCCTTGGGCATAAACATAAAGCATACTATACCATCTTAATTTTAACGCCAGTCATAAAAAGTAAACATTGGCTGTCCTTCATATGTCTTGGCTCCGTATCAAATACACTGATCGATATCCAAGTCGTCATTTAGTGCGAAGAATATCATAAAGTGCTTGTCATGACACTCATGACCTAAGTTTAACACCTATGCTCAACAAAAAGAACGAATGAATGGCAAATAAGACCTTTTAACACCAGAAACCGGGTGCAACTCTTATTTTTTGGCCTGGATTCACCTCTCCATCCGTAATGACTTAATGAGCATGTTGCAGGAAAAATGTTGGTGAATGAGAAATGGACAATTTTTAGGGTTCCGCACCTCAAAAGGTAAAGAAGGAACCCTTATAAGATCACTTTCTTGTCCGTCTGTCACCACAAATTTTCTCAGGAACGGGTGGACGTAGTTTCTACTGTCTCACAAACCTAGCGTAAAGATATCCCAAATCAAAATATTTTATTTCACCACATTGGCCTAGATGGGCACTTATAAAACGTCGAAAAAGGTGCACGGTTCGCGTTGGTCGATTCCATGGAGAAGAACCGGCAAGAAACTCCATAGTTACTATTCAAATAGCCTACCACTCTTCTCTACGTGCTGTTTTCTGTAACTAATCTATGCTATACATATAAAAATCACAAACGGACAATAGGGGGTGGAAAAATTGTGTGCAAGATGATGTAACTAAGAAAGAAGGGAAGCAGATGTATGGAAAATAGACGGGTACTGTGCGAACCCTAAATAAATTAGGATCAGTATAATGATGAGGTTTTGACTCATGAAATGGGTCATGTCTTGATGACTTCACTAATCATGTCGGCAGAACAGACGTATAGGGACGTCCCGGCTCCCTAAACGTACTCATAGTCTGCGAACTGGCCTGAATTGTCAATCAAATTCAGTTCGTTAAACACCTAATATAAATCCACTAGCTGACCCACGCAACTTTGTCTGCTTCACATAAGAGAGGAAAGCTCACAATAGGAATATATAAAATATTTCCCCGTTTTTGTGACATTTTTCATTTATGCTCCGCTCCTTGGTCGTATAGGTATAACGTCATGGTGTTACCTATACAGCCTTATACCCTTCCTCGATAAATGGACTGTCCAATACAAATATATTTTTTCAATTCCAACCAGTAGTTCCTGAGATTAGCGCGTTCAACCAAACAAACTCTTCAGGTTTAATAATAGTAAAGATATTGTCCGACAAGATTCGAGAAGAGTTGAGAAAGAAACGAAGGAATGTAAATATCAACATGTTTTTTTTATGCGAATGTTTCGCCAGTGAAAATATACGGTACAATGCGTTTACATACATCACGGCCTAATATTTCAGCTATGTGTTTACATAGTAATGACTCACTGAGATAAAAATACATACCTACTTATCGACGGAATATCTATAAAATATTTGTGTTTATTCAATTAACGTCATTGATTAGCGGTTCAGTGGTCAACGATAAGGTATCGAAGAATAACTCAGTGGTATTTGCTATCACATAATTGATTGTCCAAATTAATGAATTATGTACTTATGTAAAAGATTACATACCTTCGTATATAAGGAGATAACTGTTGCTATGTAATATCCTACAGCAAAACGTTCTATTTCTCAGTTGAGAGTAAAAATATAGTGCAGACAAAACAAGATGTCTTATGTCTTGGCTTGGCAAAACTGTTATCGGGGAACTCCCCTTCCATAAAGGTGGACCATTTGCCAACCTTCACACATTCCATTATCGTTCGTTATCGTATACGCTACATTTATACGATCTACCCACACGATTTTGCACCTTATTGCAATGAACATACACAGCAATTTCTATTTAGCAACACACTTCGCTCTCACACATCATACATACAATCACTCCATATACTGTTTATGTTATTTGAGTCACCTTGTTTACATTGCTGATACATAATCTAATTTAATACTTATTTCAGTGCTGATAAAGTCTGAAATGACAGTCATGTAAGAAACTATGTGCCAACTGTATTAAAAATTGGGTGTCTTGTCTACCTCTAGTAGGTATATTCTGTATTTCATTCATTACTGTCAAGTGTCTGTGGGTGCAATGTCTCAAGCCAAAGGTGCGTTGTGAATTTAAAGCAGTGCTCAGAATTGTGTTTTTGTCTGTTTCCGTTATTTGTCCACCCAGTGTACACTGTCTTTGTCTGGATATAGCTTATTATGTGAAAGTGATTTCTGTTTTTTAAGCCTTGTCTCGTTCTGAATAAAGGTTGTTTTTACGGGCATGTTTATCATCCTAGATTATTCTTCAGATATTTGCTTTCATTCTGGATTTCATTGAATGAAAGCTTATTTCTGGTTAGTCATTCTCATAATTCATTTTCTCAAAATAAACATGCTCTGGTACGCGACTTGGCTTAACTACTGTTTACATTTCAAGGGCTTCGAAGTTTTCATACATTTTACTAATAATCCTGTCTCAGTAAGTGTTGACACACTATACCTCAACTAATATCCCCCACTCACCACGTAAACTGATCCTTAATTTCTTTTAATACTTAATTAAGGTAATTGTCAAGTTCCTGTTGATAGCAAACCCTGCCACATTGGTTCTCTTTCCTGTCAAAAATAAAATGTAATGCTATTTCTAAGCTCCTGGAATGTTATTTTACACACAGCCATAACTGCCATTTAATTGAAATAATTTAACTGACTTCTAAAACGGTGGAGGTCTTCGAATCAGCTGTATTTTTTATGTTTGTTACCTCATAACTCCTTGATTACTGGTCTGATTAACGTGATTTTTTTTTTAATTCCCTCGCATTTAAATTATAACACTCAGAAGACTTGATAGGTTTCAGATATTATGAGTATGTAAAGCAAAACAAAGCTGAAAATTAGCGTGGTACACCTTGTGTTGTCATCTGGCATTATGCTGAGCTGAGGCCCTTTTGCCATTATTGGTTATATTTCTTTATTTATTACATGTAAAATTTTGTAAGTGTAAGCACAGTGTAAGTAAATTTTGTAAGTTAATGTCAAATAAAAACAATTTTATAGAGTTTCTTTCAAAAATATTTGAGACAACAATGTACAAAGGACAAACAGACTATAATTTTACTAAAACTTAGATCGATAGTATCTTAGGCTTGTTTTCAACAATATCAAGTCTTGAAAGAGCACAAAAACTGCCAAAAATATCTCGTTACATAATACAGTGACACATGACATCATAATGAAATCAACACTTTAATAGATGGTGTTGTTAGCACATTTCGGCATAGCACAGCTCACATCTCAGTCTTGTTATAATCAAAAAGTGTTATTTCACGAGGGGACTTCATTTAAAAATATTCTTGACCGCATTCATGTTTTCAAGTTGTCAAAGACTGTCTGACGTGGCCTTAACATTGAATTTAATTAATTAGGTACATTACACAATATCATATTCAAATTATGCTGTCGTCAGAATATTTTAAGGCTTTTAATATTCTCTGAACTCAAGATAGGTACAATGATCAACAGAATAATATTTGAATCAATTAAATTCTATATATAAATTTCCGGATTTTCTGTACACTTTTAAAATAATATAAAATATGATGAAATAAGAGTAAAACTTAAATGGCGGTCATGACTGTGTCTTTACGTCCGATAGCTCAAGTACTTATTTAACACTTGTAATATTCACAGATCAAAATCAAGGCGGTTACCCGCAGCAAGGCGGTTACCCTCCACCGGGGGGGTACCCGCCGCCCCAACAGGGAGGATACCCTCCACCGGCGGGGTATCCTCAAGGAGGCTACCCACCACCAGGAGGATATCCAACACCCCCAGCGTACGGCGCGGGAGTACCATATGGCGAGGTGAGCTGATTGAATATTTATTTTATTATCCTTCAAAATTTATTAAAAGTTGTTTTTTATGTATTCAAATTATGATTGTTGACCATTATGAACACCTGAACTAATAGTACAAGTGTAATGATCAGTTGTGTGTGACCGTTTTTACAAAAAAAAATTGTAAAACTTTTGACGGTCAAACAGTGAGAATTATCAGCCTAGTTTAAATAAAAAAAAAATGATTTTGCCATATTTAGCAAAGAGTTCTAGAAGACTCACTCACCAATTAGCTAGACTAATAAGCCTTGCTTATCATTCAAAATGCTCCCAAAACAGGTAATTCCACTCAACAACAGCAGCTTATGTTAATTCCATAGCGGACTAGGAAACCTTACTGCTTCTCTTATTAATTTGATGACGGAAAAAGTGTATGTTTTGTTCAAAACTTCATTATGTATTTTTAATCAGCCAGTTTTATCAAGCCATGAGAATTTATAAAACACTAGCTGACCCACGCAACTTCGTCTGCGTCACATAAGAGGGAAAAAGCTACCTACTACTACCTACCTACTACTACCTACCTACCTACTACTACCTACCTACTACTACCTACCTACTACTCCCTACCTACTACTACCTACCTACCTACTACTACCTACCTACTACTACATTTTTTTTTTCATAAGAACCTTCTCCTGACAATAAAAAACACAACAAAAAAAGAATCAGCCAAATCGGTCAAGCCGTTTTCATGCTATGTCGTGACAACGGAAAACGGGTTTCATTTTTATATATATAGATTGAATGAATGTACCTATGGCATTGTGTTCGACGCGTACGCAACACACGCAATCACTCGAAATGTAATATTTTGAGTTCAAGGTTAAAAATTCAAATAGCTTATGTATGAAGCACTATTCTTGTCTGAGTGACCTAGAATTCTTTTACGAAGCAGACAAAAAATGGTACAAAATTAGAGATTGATCCATAATACCAGCCTAGATACAGACTGACTGCAGGCAAAGTTATCTTCTCATGAGGCCTAGGCATTGATCACCACTCTGAGATTGCATTCCACCAGAGATGAGCGAGAATACGTAGCGAGGGATGTGATAAAGTTCTATGAACTTGGAGGGGGTTGTATTGATGACTTGGATGATTATAATTCTGTAAC
Source organism: Xestia c-nigrum (assembly GCA_916618015.1). Lineage (NCBI taxonomy): Eukaryota > Metazoa > Arthropoda > Insecta > Lepidoptera > Noctuidae > Xestia > Xestia c-nigrum. Next base: position 21,594,626 of record OU745260.1, read on the forward strand.
TACATAGGTACTTCTTACAGTTGCGAATCACATTTTAATCAACATGCAACCTAGCACTGGCCTAGTCTAAGTCTCAGTCCTCACCGATTTCAATTTTCTTTCACCGATTTCAGTGACAAATAAACTTATCAGTAAAACTTCCTGTACAGCGAACTTCAATTTATTCAAATATACAACGTTATTTTTTAGTCGTTATAATCCCTTTAAGGGCGGATAGTACACATGAAAATGAACAACTTTTACTATGGGACCAACTATGAAATCTCGAAAAATAAATCAGCTGCTTCATACATTATTGCTATTGGTCGCCTAACTCGGAAAAATGTAGGCAACAGCTGATATTTTTTTCGAGATTTCATATTTGGTCCCATAGTAAAAGTTGTTAATTTTCATGTGTACTATCCGCCCTTAAAGGGATTAAAACGACTAAAAAAAAATTGGTTGCCTGTAAAGTCGGTATACGGGCGAAAGTTTTACGTGACAACGACTTTGAGTGGTAAAATAATTTTAATGTGAATATTCATTCGTATAGTAGGAAGAAGGATGAAATAATAGTAACAATTTAAAACATTTATTTATACAAAGAATTATATTTAAAACATTAATTTATACAAAGAATCTCGCACTGAATTTCATATTAACAAAATTTTATTTTTACCTTTAAACATACATACCTATCTCTCTCACTCTCTCTCTCTCGCTCTGTCTCTCTCGCTCTTAGGCGGGCTAACTGTGCTCGAGTGGAAGGGACGCGTGCCTTTCACTTTTTATGTCTGTCTCTCTCGCTCTTAGGCGGGCTAACCATGCCCGAGTGGAAGGGACGCGTGCCTCTCACTCGCTCTCATTGTGAGCGCATAACGTGAGCGGAGCGTAACGCAGTTTCTTGAAGTGTCACCCGGCAAACCAATTTATAAGACGTTGTCACGTCAAAATAACGTTGTAGACCCTACCATAATATCATTGTTAATCAAGATAATTGTTATGACTCATAGTTAAGTCGTAGGATTTAACGACTACCTCTTGTTCGTAAAATGGTCGCAGACACAATTGTCACTCTGACCATTTTATGAATTAAATGGATTCATATTATTATCCCATTATTCTTAAGCCAAGTCAGAGGTCCATGGGCGGCATAAAACTCTGACACCAGGGTCACCAGGTGAGGCCCTAACCACACGATAAGGAAGAAGATCCTATTATGATTCTGCTAGACCCGATTTTTAGGTCCCTATTAATTACGTCAAAAAGTCACAATAACTTGTGCCAGTTTCCTAAGCTCTAGAAAATCCCGATTCTGAGCGACAGGAGGCTGCTTGATAAGGTTCAACTCTCAATATTAAAATAACGACAAGCAATCGATCTAGTAGGCCATGACAAGTAAACACAGGTAGTTAGTACTAGAAAAGAGGACTTGTACACAGAAATGGATAAATTAGTTCATTACGAAGTGACGTGAGTTTCCTTGAATGAACGGTTTTAGACTAGTGAGTCATTTTTATCGATTTTCTTGTAGGCGAAGGGTGGTAGGACTGCCCCATTACTGCATTCTCATAGCTCGTATACTTCATGAGTATGTATATTTTGTATTCAGTACTAACTCTGTTGTGGAGGTCAGATAGGCAGTCGCTCCATGTAAAATACTGGTATTCAGCTGCATCCAGTTTGACTGGAAGACGACCTCGATATAGTTGGGGAAAAGGCTAGGCAGATGATGATGTATCTTTTTTATTTGTAGAAAAGAAATGGTTTTGGAAAGTATTGACATAATTAGATCAAGGTCCTTTATTCAATGTTGGCTTTCAGGATAAGAATTTGATTTTGCTTTTTTTATTTTACTGAGTGTTTTACAGCCAGAGGTTCTAGGATTACAGGGCGGTTAAATTTTACGTAAATTGGACATTGGCATTGAAAATTCAATTAGCCTAATATTTTTTTTAATTAGAACGAAGTAAGTGCAAAATTGAGAGGAGGCCGTGTCCCAGCAGTGGGATCATTATAGGCTGATGATGATGAAGATTTTAAAAATTAAGTTACATGACTTTACACCGTTTTCAATAATAATTGATAACCAATGTTTGAAGTGTGATGATGACAATATGCTCTTTAAATGTGTGAATTATAAAACCAATCCGACCACTTCTTGAGAATCTTCATACTAATATCTAAAATATTAACATAACGCTAATCCGGTTTGTACTATTATAGCAACAAAGTGATCTTTGACTACAGATAAAAGATAAGAACCTTATCTCTAATCAGTAAAAGAGCCTCATACGATTATGATGCTACTGATAAGCAAACATTTGTGTTTTAACAAAGGTTTTTTGTCGGATTCATGATTCTTTTTGCATGAATGGTACTGCAGGAAATGTCCAATCAAACAGACTTAAATTACAGAAAAAAAAAATTGGTTGCCTGTAAAGTCGGTATACGGGCGAAAGTTTTACGTGACAACGACTTTGAGTGGTAAAATAATTTTAATGTGAATATTCATTCGTATAGTAGGAAGAAGGATGAAATGAACCGGTGTGTATGCCTATCTCTCTCACTCTCTCTCTCTCGCTCTTAGGCGGGCTAACTGTGCTCGAGTGGAAGGGACGCGTGCCTTTCACTTTTTATGTCTGTCTCTCTCGCTCTTAGGCGGGCTAACCGTGCCTCTCACTCGCTCTCATTGTGAGCGCATAACGTGAGCGGAGCGTAACGCAGTTTCTTGAAGTGTCACCCGGCAAACCAATTTATAAGACGTTGTCACGTCAAAAATGACACAAATTAATTATGTATTTCATCTCAAAACATTGCGTCATGTTATTTATTATTTATAATACATACACTGGGGCAGCCCCAGTAAATTAACATTTAAGGGAAGAGTGAGACAGCTTAGACACAAGTTCTATAATAGTACGTGTTGTGTCGACATAATTTATTACCTACTGTTGTATTTGTGTATGTCGACATACACGAGTACAATAGTACATATGTACTTGTGTCGGAGCTGTCTCATTTTTTGCTTAAGTGGCATCTAAATAATGATAATGATGAACGGGGAAAAGAAATATAACAATAATAGAGCAGAACTCTAGATCGGTTAGGTTAGGTTGTAAAATTGAAGATAATAAAGATGCTTACCCGTAAAACCATAATGCGAAGATGATTTGATTTTGATTTGAATGAAATCTTTACATAAATTAAATGAAAGTAAGTATTATAACTGCATACCCAAACGAATGTAGGGGTTTACCGAAATCACATAAAAATCATATTAAAATTGTCACAAACAAAGTGTCAATTCATGATAAGATAATTCACTGCGTCTGAGACCATTTTAAAAGTCGCTGGCCAAATTGACGCAGTCTGACCTCTCCATTTTATGATAGACTTTATGCCATTAGATTTGCCACAATAAGTCTTTATGCTGACTATTATAATTGTCTAGTTGAACTGTTTATTTTACACCCACATTTTAAACTGTTTTATCATTGGTCATCATCATTAGTTTAATGATTAAATTGACATAATGGCCAGTGGTTATAACAGGCATATTACTAATGGCAATACAAATAAACTGTCCTACCAATGATCGGTGTATGTGAATAAATGTCGTATGATTCATAAATCCTGGTAACTTATCTGACTGAAGTTTATAAGTAATACAAATTTTGCTAGAAGATAAAATCATTCAAAATCAAAATCAAAGCATTTATTTCAAGTAGGCCAATAACAGGCACTTTTGAACTGTCGAAACAAAGATGAAAATTAAATGTAGCTACAGTCCCAGTCACAAGACATAAAAACTGTGAAAGTACTGTAGTTGCCCATTCCTTAACGTAGATTTCTATAGAGAAAAACGGGCAAGAAACTCCATGGACACTCTTTTAAATCAAATTATTGTGACAAAATCTTGGTTTCATCATTCATGTTGAGATGGTAAATTATGTAAGAACAATGTAGCAAGATGTGCACGTTAAAAGGGTCCATAGTAAAAACAAAATAATTCTTTCAAATAAGCCATGCCAACTAAGAGATGACCGGTCACAACTGACAGCGCCAGTTCACGAACATGACGCATGGATCAGCACCATTCAGCTCAACCATTTTGAAGGGAGCTAAATGGTCCGACACACGCGCCATCATCAGCGAGACATTTGAGTGAGCATGACATACTCTCAACCGCCAGGGCACATTCAAGTACATAGTACTCACACAATATGGGCAAAATACTGGTAATCAGCTGCATCCGGTTGGACTGGTCGATCCTTATCTTAACTTAGTTGGGGAAGATAGGGTAGACTATGACTAAGTTTAGTCCGCCCCACGAGAAGCTATAATTTTTGTAAGCAAAGAATTTCTACCAAGATACATAGCGACAATTCAATCAAAATGTTTGTGTGATGAGCATGGACATTAGTTTCCGAGTCATGGATGTTTATATGTTAAGTATGTATTTACAAACAAAAAAAAAATGTGTGTAGTATATCAACTGTCTGGTGTCCACGATTCAAGCCTTGCACTAGATGGCGCTGTGTGTTAATGTCCAGCGATATTTATTATAGTACTAGCTGACCCGCGCAACTTTGTCTGCGAGTGAGGGTTAGTTTTGTTTTAATAAAAAGTCCTATGTTACTTCTAATACCTCCAAGAATGTGTGTACAAAGTTTCATGATGATCGGTTGAGTAGTTTTCGAGTGAAAGCGTAACAAACAAACATACATTCACATTTAAATAATAGTAGGGATTATAGGGTATAGATTCATAGAGGTTGCAATCGAATATTCGAATATTCGAATTATTCGAATTTTCTTTCCAAATTTATATTCGAATACTAAATAAAAATAAATTCGAATATTCGAATACTAGCAAAAATGTTATTTGTCTAAAGTCTATGTTGGTAGAACTTAAAAGTTGTTGTTGGCAACACTTCTAGACGGTATGACTTTGATGACGCCATTATGTTGAGTTACGGAAATAGTCCGGGAGGTATCGCAGCAAGTTCATGCAAGCGGCTGACGCATAATCCCCCCATAACTACGAAGCTGACGATTTCAGCCAGTTTCAGCCGACGTACTAGTTATGATAGATTTTTTATATTTTTTTACAACTTTCGTAACCTACAAATCCTACACCCACCACGACTTGAGCAGCTGACGGTTGTTTTACTTATTGGTAATATAAGATCAACCTTCGATGACAATATCAGCCTGTTTATTATGACTTTTTTATTTGGAACGGTACCTCCCGGACTAAAAGCGTTGTTATTTATTTGCAAAGCGGTGATTTTCGATATTTTGTTGGGTAGGTAAATCTGATTTAAGTAATTCTGAATTATTATTTATGAATCTGATTTACTAGTGTAATATTGCTTAAGAAAATGATATTGCAATATCTTTACGACACCTTTACATTTGTGATACTTTTGTTTTAATTATTACGAGTTAAGACTTTTTAGCCACTTTTTTCCGCGAACCGGAAGATTAGCAGTTGGTCCCGGCATTCGTTTGTAGATCTTGGACAGTCTTTACAGGTGGTCAGTAGCCCAAAAAGTCTGAAAACCGGTCTTTTCAAGGTATCGTATTACTCAGTACTAATTAGGTTCCGCGACCGCGAACCGGAAGACGATGCGTTGGAAGACCTCCCACTAGGTGGACCGATGACCTGGTGAAGGTTACGGGAATCCGGTGGATGCGAGTCGCAAGGGTCCGGTCAATGTGGCGACACTTGGGGAGGCATATGTCCAGCAGTGGACGTCTTTCGGCTGAGATGATGATGATGAAGACTTTTTAATTTGTTTGAGAATTATAATTATAATTGTTTTGATTAACATGTTTGTTCATGTATAATCGTGAGATTTATAAGAACATAAGTTTCCCACTATGTTACATTACTTGCAAAGTTGCAGTTTATAGGTACATTGGAATGCATCACATTAGTTAATTTAAAAAAAATATGAGTTTTCATTGACAATTTTTTGTTTTATAATAAACGAACTTGTGACTTCTTTTGTTGATTATATAAATAAATATTGCGCCAGGTTTACTTATCTACATGGAGATATAGTTCCTGAAGCAATAAAAGCTGTATTTTAAGTACTTTTTATTTTTTGGAAAATATTCGAATATTCGAATAGCACTGAAAAAATATTCGAATATTCGAAAATCAAAAATATCGAATTTTTGCTACCTCTAATTCATATTCAACATTTTATGTCCAAAGTTCCAAACCACGATGACTGATTACCACGCAGCTTTTCAGTCACCGGCGCCACTTTCAGACTTCCTCTCAGAGTTTGAGTTTGAGTTTAACGACCCCATCTTAATATTTCTTCTAGAATATTCTGAAATAAATAACTTATTACGCAACAACATAAAATGTTATAAAATAGACTTTCTATCCTACATTTATAAAACACATCATAATTAAAATATCATTACCTAAATAAATATGTATGACTAAACTAGGTAATTAATGACATGTGTCAGAAGTAGGTACCGTGAGAGGAATTTATGAAAGTATGAACCTTTACTTTGTTCATCATCTGCGCAGCCTTTTCCCAACTATGTTGGGGTCGGCTTCCAGTCTAAACGGATTTTCAATACCAGTATTTTACATGCAGCGACTGCCTATCTGACCTCTAGTTAGAACTGGGTAATACTATACCAGTTGGTAAGACTGGTTGTCAGACTTATTGGGCCACTCATTGACTACTCGCAACGACTGCCAAAGATGGACAAATGACAGCCGAGACCAACAGCTTAACTTGCTTTTAGGAAACCCGGTATGTAAGGTGGTCACCCATCCACAGACCAACCTAGGCAAGCACGGCTTAACCTTAAGATCGAACCGAAGGGCGGTTATTATTTCGCCACGAGCTCCTTACAACTTTGAACCTTTACTTTGTTATTTTATATAATTTTAATTTTATGTCATTAACTCTTTTAAATTTAGTTACTGTACTATGGAAATACAACCGTTGTAGTGAAATAAATAAACGACGGAATAATGTGACATTATAAATATTTATTTAAGTTATTGGTTTAAAATGTGGGTAAGCTAATTTATTTTGTACTAGCTTCTGCCAGCGGCTTCGCCCGCGTGAAGTTTCAAAATTGTCCCATGGGATCTTACTACCGGGATAAAAAGTATCCTATGTGTTAATCCAGGTTATAAACCATCTGTGTGCAAAAATTCATCCAAATCCGTTCAGTAGTTTTTTCGTGAAAGAGTAACAAACATACATCCACGCGACGGAAGCTTAAAAAATCAAGTAATTTCTCCCGTTTTCCCAACATTTCCTTACACTGCTCTGCTCCTATTCATTGTAGTGTGATGAAAAGTATACTATAACCTGCCCAGGAGTTCGAAGAATAACTGATGTTATTTTTTTTAATTGGGGTTGAGTGAGAATATTATAAACGTAAGAGTAAACAAATATAATAATAACAAATCTCCGAACTGCTAAGCTATCGGGAGTTACACGTGTTATTGTGAGTCAACTATAAAAGATAGACATATGCTGTCTTGGGATATTTTTTATATAATTTTATGTGGAATATTTCCGTTATACATGATTTCTATGTAGCTTTAACCATTAAGGCTGCACACGCGACGGAAGCTAAAAAAACCAAGTAACTTCTCCCGTTTTCCCAACATTTCCTTTCACTGCTCTGCTCCTATTAATGGTAGCGTGATGAAAAGTATACTATTACCTGCTCAGGAGTATGTAGAATAATTGTACCAAGTTTCGTTAAAATCCGTCGAGTATTTTTTTTTTCTAAAAATAACATACAGACAGACAGACAGACAGACAGACAAAAATTTTACTGATTGCATTTTTGGCATCAGTATCGATCACTAATCACCCCCCGATAGTTATTTTGTAAATATATTTCATGTACAGAATTGACCTCTCTACAGATTTATTATAAGTATAGATATAGATAGGGTAAAATTGCAGTACCCTGTCAGGGTTCTTGATAGGCTTCAGAGTAGACAGGACAAAGGCGCACAAACAAAAAAAAACCTACCCTACGAAGTTTTTTTCTTTAATTTCCAATAAAATGTGTTCGGAATGATGTACGTACGTATACGTAGTATTCCTTATTAATTGTGCAGCGATGTGTTTTCTTCATATCACTAAATATTATAAAACAAAGTCTCCCGCCGCGTCTGTCTGTCCCTATGTATGCTTAGATCTTTAAATCTACGCAACGAATTTTGATGCTGTTTTTTTTAATAGATACGAGTGATTCAAGAGGAAGGTTTTTGTATATAATTTTACGCGGGCGAAGCCGGGGGCAATGGGGCATCGGCTAGTCTACATACAAAACAGCTCTTTCATAAATAATTTTCCTTCTTTTATTAACTACATCTTTATCTGTGTGCCCCCACCCAACTTAGCACCTCGATATCAGCTTATCACCAAACAGATTGATAAACACAACGTAGTATACAAAGTGTCGTGACACGCTTCTCAATATGTCTGCGGTAAATTTTACTTGAATTTTTACTTACATGTGGTTTAAATGGGATATTTTTAGTTATAAAAGGGTTGTGTTTGTTTCTGGTGTTTTTGTGCTTGCAACTGTGGGTCATAAAAGGCCTTTGAAGAGCTAAGTTTGTGTGTGTGCTGTAGGCTGTTGGTAACCTAAATTGTCATATTTTCACAATAAATGTTATAAACAGACAAAATTACCGGTCTACGAACTAGTAATATTTTAGTTTTTTCAAGGATAAAAACGGCTTTATTTATGTATTTGTTTATCTAAACAGTGGCTGAAGTCGAGAGGTACACGCTTGTTTTGGAGGTTATGAATTTATGAACCAAACGCGTTCCGAATTTAATGGTGACGCTCTTTATGAGGGAAATCCTCGACTGTTCTAGTGTCCCTTAGACCACAGAGTAATTATTCTGTGCCTTAAGGCGATTAAACTGCGGTTCAAACTGCTGTTAGAATAATGTTTTAATCAGCTTGCACTACAAAGTGGTTGTTACGTCAGTCACTGACTGCGGGCCAGATAGCGCGAAATGAGTGGTTTCGATCGATTTAAATAAATAAATATCGCTGGACATTAATACACAGCGCTTTCTAGTGCCACACTAAGCAAGGCTTGTGTCGTAGACACCCGATAGTTGATATACTACATATATATACTTTTATTACAAAAACAACTATTGATTGGATTAAAAAACTAAAACACTATCATGCCAAAATATTCCTTGTAGAATTATTTGTCGAAAAATCAGAATGATCGCATGCATATTAGTACTTACCTATGTTTTTTTGTTTGAAAGATATTTTTAGAGATGAGTTCGGGATTTTTTTTTATCGAGTCAAATTAATTTTATTATGTTTTCAAAACACTATCATGCTAGCATATATCCTGAAGAATATCATATATTTATAGCAGTGAATCGAATATTTTTAGTACTTAATTACAAAACTCGCGTTTAGCTCATGTAATCGCCTTAAGAACCTAGTCACCCACACAGGGTCCAAAATGGCCGCTTCAGCAAAATCAAATGATATGAATTAGGTACTTTTCAATCCGTAAAATGGTCACTTGTTTGTACAAGTTACAATTTATAATGTTTACTGCGTTTGTGACCATTTTAAGAATTTAACCAAATAAGCAATACACGTGTAAAACTAACCACAATTGCATTTTAAATTACTATAGTGTAGGTAGGTACCTACGATGATTTATTCGAAAACATTCGAAAGTTATATAAATGCTATGTGGCGCGTAACTCCACCAAAGGTACCTACATCTAAATTAAGGTAGGTCTAACCTCAAATAAGGACTCAGCCTTGGATCTTCGTTGCGTAAAGGAATCGATTTTGCGTTCCAGACATTCAGGCGTCTGCATAACCTTGTGTCTGTCTTGTGGGATGACCTAACCCTAAATATTTATAGCTTTTATAAATAAAAAAGTACTTAACACTGCGTCTGTAACCTTTCACGCCTTGCAAACTTCAACAGTCTTTTTTAAACTTTCACGATCAGAACACATTATAAAACTAAGGAAGACGGGGATCTTTAGCCTTTTTAGACTTAAAAGTCATGGTTAAGGCCAATGGAACCTTGTCGCATACTGTGTACAGAAAACCAACGCACACGGACAGATATCTGAATGCTGCCTCTCATCATCATCCAGCACATCTTCAGTCTGTGGTGTCTTCTCTTATGAACAGAGCCTATGACCTCTGTGACCCTGGACATCTGCCCGGAGAGCTGGAACATGTTCAGGAGGTTCTAAAACGAAACGGGTACAGGAATAATGGATGGCATCCAGATGGCAGCCGCAAGCAGAAGAGTAGACACATTGATGTAACCAGACAGCCAGCGTTCTTGCCTTATGTGAAGGGGGTAACGGACAAAATTGGGAACCTCTTCAAGAAGCTTTCAATAAAGTCTGTTTATGCTCCATTAAACAAAGTGGCGAAGCGTCTGCGTACACCAAAGGATGTAGTACCATTCCAGGTTCCTGGTGTTTATAAGATCGATTGCAGCTGCGGGCGTTCCTACATAGGCCAAACGAAGCGAACAGTCGCTGAAAGGGTTAAAGAACACATAGCAGCGGTCAAGAATCGACAAACGAACAAGTCTGCTATAGCGGAACATGTGATAGACTCAGGACCCAACCACTGGATGGAGTTACACAACCCAAAAATCCTTGCCCATGAGAAGCACTATTATAAGAGAATGGTTCGGGAAGCGATTGAGATCAAAAAGTACCCTAATTTCAATCGCGAAGACGGCTTCAAACTCTCTTCAGCTTGGAATCCAGTAATCACTAAGTGTACTCGTCAAGTGAAATCGCCTCAATATACGGACACTGTTAGTGTAGTGTGCTGTTCTAGTGTGAACCGGCCCTAATTAACATTTATGAAGATGAGTGAGGGTAGTTGAATAAACGCCTTCACTTTGCTGTCGCGGTACCTCCAGTACTTCAGTTTCCCCGCGACCACGGCTGGTGCAATCCGGTCGAAACGTCGGGATTAAATTAAAGGTAAATTCGCGATAAATACCCGTCTTCCTTAGTTTTATAAACTTCAACAGCTTAGGGCTTAGAGCGAACTCGCGACCCTCCGGGGGGTTGCGAAGCCTCTATAGAAGGGTCGCAAGACGACGCGAAAAGTACCGCATTAAAAAATACAATAAAGTTTAAAAATATGGATTTAATAAGAAAAGATACAAATTAACAAATTATAAACCTATGAGTACGTGTCTATGCGAAGGTTGCGCTTGTTCTTCATTTATTAATTTCATGGATCCTGGGCCTCGATTCTGCTGTTACAATAGTGTCAGAGTAGTTGATCATTGATTTCATAATGGTCAAGTTCTGTCAAAGGACATTGTCAAAAATGGCCTATGAATCATTACGCATGAAACATTTACTATAATTCATTATTCTTTTAATAATATACATTACAATTATTTCAATAGAACGGACACTATTTAATTTCGAAAACATTTTAAAAAGTACCTATAAACTTCCGTCATGATCCTCGGACATGTGATGTTATTAACTTATTATTTTTTGGTTCAATTTAGGGTTTTTAATAGGCAAAGGTATTATAGCTCATATACAGCCTAGTCTTTGTTATTCTTTTAATAATATACATTACAAATATTTCAATAGAACGGACACTATTTAATTTCGAAAACATTTTAAAAAGTACCTATAAACTTCCGTCATGATCCTCGGACATGTGATGTTATTAACTTATTATTTTTTGGTTCAATTTAGGGTTTTTAATAGGCAAAGGTATTATAGCTCATACAGCCTAGTCTTTGTACAGCACTCTAAATAAGAGTTTGACACAGACAAGCGTCAGTATTCTCAACACTTGATACCTATTAGAGGTTGCAATCGAATATTCGAATATTCGAATAATTCGAATTTTCTTTTCAAATTTATATTCGAATAGTAAATAAAAATAAATTCGAATATTCGAATACTAGCAAAAATGTTACTTGTCCAAAGTCTATGTTGGTAGAACTTAAAAATTGTTGTTGGCAACACTTCTAGACTGTATGACTTTGATGACGCCATTATTTTGGTTACGGAAATAGTCCGGGAGGTATTGTAGCAAGTTCATGCAAACGGCTGACGCATAATCCCCCCACAACTATGCAGCTGACGATTTCTGCCAGTTTTAGCCGGCGTACTGTGAGTTATGACTGTTTTTTCATTTTTTTTACAACTTTCGTAACCTCCAAATCCTACACCCACCGCTACTTGAGCAGTTTTTTTTTTTTTTGGGATTGGAAATCATCAAATGACTTCTCCCACTCTGGGCGGAGCGGGAGGGAGTGTCAGACTCTTACTGACTAAAACCCATCCATGTTCCTTCCTCGCCCTTTATGTTCCGGGGCCGCGGTATCTCTTTCGAACAGGCCCGCAACCCCGGCAGGCTTCGGCCCTTGCGGGCCCCTCCCCTTATGCTGACATCTCTTTAAGACGCGCGTGGAACACGAACGCGCCGTCGACACTGCCTGTCGTCGTTAGACGGACGGATGGCTAGCTAGCCCATAGCCAACCGTCCACAGGCCCGCATCTACGGTGGCCGGTAGCCACCATAGCCACCAAGTGGCCCCCGACGCCCGGTGCGTCTCCCACGGCAGCCGGGAAGAGAGGCTCTCTCCCTCTCTCTTCCTTCACTAGCATGACTGCTTCGCAGAAGGAGGTGACGGCTTCCCATTCCGTTTCGCTCCGGACCATGGATTGAACCAGGGCCGGACGCGAAGGGTCGCTGCCGCCGATCGCCGCTACGAGGACACGGCGGTGCTCTGCCCACGCAGGGCAGACTTCTACCGTGTGCTCCACCGTGTCCCCCGGTCGATCCTCGCAGTGGAGACACTTGGGCGTATCCTCCCGCCCGATTCGGTGCAGGTACCTCCCGAAACATCCGTGTCCAGTGAGGACCTGCGTCAGGCGGAAGATGAGGACGCCGTGGCGCCTCTCTAGCCACTCCTCAAAAAGGGGACTTACCACCACTATCGTGGCGCGCCCTGCACGGGTTGCGACAGTCGCTCTCGCCGTGAGATCGCGCCGGAGGTCTGGCAATTTGCCGCGGCAGCGGAGTTTCCCCCCGGCGTAGTGCCTCCGCGCGCCAGTATGGCGGCAATCCGGCAAGCAGGCCCGCCGCCTCGCGGGAGATCATGCGGTACGCACGGACCATTTTCACGGCCACCACTTTCTGGGGCGCGTTCAGATAGTGGGCGGCTCACCGCCTCAAGGAACGCGCCCACACTGGGGCCCCGTTAAGGGCCATGGACCGCACCACCCCCGCATAGAGCCTGCGGCAGGAGGCGTTTGGCCCCCCAAGATTGGGCAGAGGCCGCCTGAAGGCAGCCCCGGTCCGTTCCAGCCTAGGGGCCAAACGTCGGACTACTTGAGCAGCTGACGGTTGTTTTACTTATTGGTAATATAAGATCAACCTTCGATGACAATATCAGCCGGCTTACTATGACTTTTTTATTTGCAACGGTCTCCCGGACTAAAAGCGTTGTTATTTATTTGCCAATCGGTGATTTTCGATATTTTGTTAGGTAGGTAAATCTGATTTAAGTAATTCTTAATTATTATTAATGAATCTGATTTACTAATGTAATATTGCTTAAGAAAATGATATTGCAATATTTTTACGACCCCTTTACATTTGTGATACTTTTGTTTTAATTATTACGAGTTAAGACTTTTTAATTAGTTTGAGAATTTTATAATTGTTTTGATTAACATGTTTGTTCATGTATAATCGTGAGATTTATAAGAACATAAGTTTCCCACTATGTTACATTACTTGCAAAGTTGCAGTGTATAGGTACATTGGAATGCATCACATTACTTAGTTAATTTAAAAAAAAATGAGTTTTCATTGTCAATTTTTTGTTTTATAATAGACAAACTTGTGACTTCTTTTGTTGATTTTGTAAATAATTATTGCGCCAGGTTTACTTATCTACATAGAAATATAGTTCCTAAAGCAAGAAAAGCTGTATTTTAAGTACATTTTATTTTTTGGAAAATATTCGAATATTCGAATAATATTCGAATAGCACTGAAAAAATATTCGAATACCTATTCGAAAATCAAAACTATCGAATTTTTGCAACCTCTAATACCTATACGATAATGGTTTTTAGTTACAAACAGTCCGCTAGGATTTCGCGGAATAATACGGGTTATCAAAAAACTCGATTGAAAGCGCTGTTTGAAACAAGCAATAAAAAATAAAAAGCATTTATTAGCCCGTGCAGGACAAAACACATAAAAAATAACATTATTTACAACTATTGTAACAAAACAAAGATAAAAAAAATTAAATAAACGAAAGGTCCTGCCTTTCGTTTATTTAATTTTTTTACAAGGACAAAAGACCCCTATACCAGTTGTAAATTGACAGATGGCAAAAGAACCGAATGTTTTTATTGACGTAAATATAACCTCGAAACCCGAAAGTGTTTTGATTTTTTCTGAATTCTCAAAAGTGTCCGTTGTTTTAATTCAGGTTCAATCGAATATATACATTATCTAAAACCCAAAAAGTAAATACACCTCCCTGTTGGATCTTAGGCGAGCCATGTATGGACGACGAGCAATGTCCTTTGGACAAGTTTGTTAATTATACTAACATAAAGGCGCTATTATGACTTTTCAGTGTTCAACCACTGACACTCCAGTGAAAGAAATGTCATAGAATGATAATCTCGTACATGAAATCTGGCATGAATTAATGTTCGCATTTAGTTGTAGATTTCGAAAACTATTTGTAAGTACCTACTAAAGGTTTTAGAATAATGACAATACGAAAATGCCATTAAAAAACACAATTTTATTACGAGACCATTGACCGACCAATGATCGACCATTGTGAATTTAGCAGATTACGAACTTTAAGCAAAATGACAATGGAATCGTGTTGGATCGACGAATTTATTAAAATAGCAGAATTAGGCCCCTGATTCGTGGTACCGTTTAAAAAAAATTGTTAAGTTATTATGTATTTATTCGAATCCAAATTATACAAATACATAAAAATGTTGTATGTATGGATTGAATTTGGAAATATTTTTTTCATAATACGGGGGTCGTGACATAAAAAGGTTGGAATGGAAAACACTGGCTTAAGGCATAGAATACTCTTTATGCTTATACTGCGACCTCAACAAGGCTCGTTTGACTCTGTGTGGTTATGGGATAAAATGATTAAAGGAGGTACTACTTCCGCTTATTATATGTAGAAAGAAAATACAGTGCATTTCAGGTATAACGACGATAAAGGGACCACTCTATTTTCGTCGTTATATCCGGAACTCGTTACAGGCAAAGGTCAGAAATACAGACACATACACAGTTTATATTCATTTGTTGTTGAACATATTTACACACATAGTTATTCACTGGTACTTACATTAAAAAAAAAGTGTAATTTTATTTTGGTTCAATGATTTTTTTGTGCTAGTGTACGCTGTAGGGTGTATTCTATTTTCATTACTTCTTCAATATCTATAATATCCTTTCCATCACCAAATAAACAGTATCTTTTAAGCTTTGTTACAACACCTAACACTTCCTTAGTTGTAGGAATCTCACGTTCTTTGCAATCTTCATCCTCATTTTCGTCATCTTGCGTCTTAAGTGATGGAACAACAGTTTCAACAATTTCACTATCGGACAAATCGCTAGCAGTGATAAGTTGACTGTCAATATCAACATATGTTTCCCAGTCCGCAACATTATGTCCGCTTGATGATGCTGTAGTCAGTATTTCCAATTCATCATCGGAGTCGTCGTCAATTGTTGTGATAGCCGAAGATTTACGGAACCCAGCGTGTCGAAAACACTTTTTGATCGTATCCGGAGTCACCCGAGCCCATGCCGTAGTTACCATTTCAATGGCATCTAAAATGTTTACGGAAATTGGGCCTGTCGTGTCGTTCATCATTTTCTGTACTAAAATCTTCCTATAATGACTTTTGAGGGTTTTAATTATCCCCTGATCAATCGGTTGAATCACTGATGTAGTGTTTGCTGGTAACAATGCCAGTTTTATGTTTGTCAAATTCTCTATTTTAGGATGAGCTAGACAACTGTCAGTAAATAAAATGATCTTCTCTTTGTTATTTTTTAACGGGGAGTCCCATTTGCGTAGAACTTTTTCGAAAATCTCTGAAGTCATCCAGGCCTTTTTGTTTGCTTCATAATCAACTGGCAAAGATTTAACATTTTTGAAACATCTGGGTTTTTTTGCCTTGCCTATGACCAATAATTTTCTTTTTTCCCCTGCCATACTTGATGCAACAAGCACGGTGATTCTATTTTTTGATAACTTTCCACCGACGCACTTTTCTCCTTTAAATTTCAAGGCATTTTTAGGAGTTAACTTAAAAAACAAACCTGTCTCGTCAGCGTTCCATATTTGGCTATCAGCATAATCTTCAGTCAATTTTGGGAAAACTGTTTTAAGCCAGTTGTCACAGTCACTTTGCGATACACTAGCGGCTTCTCCACAAACTTTGCCCACTACAATATCGTGTCGTTGACGAAATCTGTATACCCAGCTTTCCGAACACACAAAATCCATTTTTCCAAACAGTTTGGCAAAATGATTAGCCTTGTCTTGCAGCAGCCGACCGCTCAATGGTATGTTTTGGCTTCTTTTGGGCTTTGGCCAAATGAATCTTGATGCGTCGGTTTGCGATTTTTCTTAATTTTTAAAGATTTGGATTCAAAGCATTCTAATATTTTGTCACGGTTTTTCCATATCGTAGAAATTGTTGAATGAGAAACTTTGTATTTTTTGCACAAATCAGCATTATTGTCACCGTTTTTCAATTTTGAAATGATATCCGCCTTTTCTTTAACAGTGAATGCGCGTCTACCAGCCATACTTGTTCAAAAGTTTACTAAACGCAGTTGCTCCTCAGAATATCACTTTGTAACTGAACCATAAATTTAACTCCGAACGAAACGTACACGCTTCCCCACTCTACTTAGCTGATATCTATAAACAAAAGGTCCACACTTGCTGACCATCTGTGTGGATGTAAACAAAAGATAAGAAATGTTTGTGAAAGAAAGAAATCTTTGTGTCTTTGGCGGCCGACTCCGGTCGAAATATTTGCATGGGATTTCAAGGAATTTGTTACAAATGATTCATTAAAAACAGTCGCTACACCCGAACCCGGCGTAATCCAAAGTTGCTATAGCCACATGATTTTTGCAATAAAGTATGCTTTAAGTTCAAGGGACTTAGATTTAACGTCTCTGTACAAATGAAATCCACTGTATTTAGATGATCCTCCGTGCATTAAGGTGAATGGATGATTGAGTTCTATGCCATTTTGTCGCTAGATGGGGGACACATCCACAGTTGAAAAATGTGTTGAAAATTTAATTCGCAAGATGTCAAGACAATTATTATAACGCTTGGACTGACTGGAGGAATGGCAACAAGGCTGGGGACGCGGGGAGCGTCTGAGTGGCAACGTCACGTAACCGCGTCAATCGGTTATTATACCTTGGCGCTTGTTCGCATTTTCGAACGGCGCCATCTATAATGTTTACTGAACGTAAACTCGTATAATATACAGTATAATATATACAGTTACGAACTCTTTCTCGTGGTTCTAAATATTTTTCTGTCAGATGGCGCGATTCAGTTCACTAACACATGTAAAGATTTTTTGTTGGGTCTAATTCTCCTAGAAATACTGTTTTTTTTTATATAAAATTTGAGCGATACGCGAACATAATACATTATAAAGTTCCATTATACTTGCTTTAATTCTGCAGAAACCGTTTATTTACAGAGATTACAACGCTTGAAAAATGTGTGGCGAGGTGTGTCTAGGCATCCCCCTTAATACAATTTAATTTACAATTCGAATTCTCAATCGCGTTTTGTCCCGTTTGGTAGGCAGTAACATTTTTATTTTTTATAAGTACTTACGTAATGTTTTTTTCAACACCAAAATTATAAAATAAAAATAAAAGTATATAGGTAGGAATATACAGGGTGTAAACCACCTCATCACAAAGCCGTTAACCAAGCATTCTGTACATCAAACTAAGTAACTTTACGCAAAAATTTTTGCTGGGAAACAACTTTTTTTTGAGGTTATAAATCATGTTTTGTGGTAGAACTCAATGTAACACACTTAAAACATTGTGCTGATGGATGAATTGAATAGTACGGGGGTCGTGGAGGTGTTAAATGTCAAAATATTACAAAAAAAACTTGTCAAAAAGTTGTAACTTTGACCCCCCATATCTCCGTAACTAGAAAGTTCCCAGGTATGGTGTAGAACAAAAAAAATATCGCAATGATGGGGAGAACAAGTGCCTTTCGGCTTCGTGAAGAGGTGTTTTACACCCTTTATGTTATAATCATGGCATGTGTAATAGGCACATGGATTTTCTCTAATTCTAAAGATTCTTAATTTGTACTAACGAAACGCAAGAAGGGCTGAACACGTGTTGACGGAGGGCTGGGGACCGAACAACCGTTCGTCGCAGGTAGCTGGCAAAAATTTTTGGAACGCCATAAACCGTCTGTTACTTGTACTTAACTCAAAAACAAATGGTACCTTCTGTACAATAACGAACCATTGTTTATAGGAATCGTTAGACGTGCGTCAGGACTAGCGTCGAACTTCGAGCCCATAATGGCCACTTTAGCACAATCATAAAATGAATCACGTTAAAAATGTGAATTACTTAAAATTGACTTTTATGTCTAAGACTAAAAAGTCCATTTTAGGCCCATTGCTCATCACTGATACTATCTCTGTCAGGCACTATGCCAGATGAGACAGCTTGCTTTTTGGCCACGCCTACAAATGAGTTCGAGCCCTTGACTAGTGTCCCCTTATCAAAGCCATTCCAAACGGGGTTTTTTCTAAACTAACAATATAAGTTACGGGATAATATCCATCCGCCCGCATTCAACAGTCAACTCGCGATCATGGCGGTAACATCAGCGTCGAAATATCGGGAGCTCAAAACAGAAAATAATGAAGGACACTATCCCGTAAGTGATAATTGTAATTTTAGTTTTAAACCGTGAAAGCTAAAAATATGGTTTTTTCTGTTACATTACTAACTAAATCTAGCTTAACTGCAGGTATTTACAACCCTGCTCAATTAAACCTTCGTGAAATAATGTGAATATTTGTGAAGATGAATGGATAAATTTGGCTAGTTACTTCGAATAGTTTTTAATCCCCGACGCAAAAACGACGGGGTGTTATTATTATGATTATTATAAGTTTGACGTGTCTGTCTGACTGTGGCATCGTAGCTCCCGAACGGATGAACCGATTTTGATTTTGTTTCTTTTGTTTGAAAGGTGTATTAGTCGGGAGTGTTCTTAGCTATGGCTGATAAAAATCAGTCCAAGATAACCGCCTCAACAAAATGGCGGATTACATATTTATTTAACAATTTCCTCAGTGAGGGTATCAAATGAAAGTGCTTGACTAGTAGAATACATGAATACGTGAACTACATTTTGTTTTTAAAACACCTTGAAATGATGACTCTGTGGTGGGGTTTTTTTTAATTTTAATGTAACTTGTTAAACCCAGGTATTACGATCCCAGTATTACCTAGTGATTATAATGTTCAGTTTATCCTCTCCAAGAATATATATATATGCTGAGCAATGAGCTTCATGTTCTTGTACTAATTCAAATAAGCCGACATGCAATAGGCTACTTATCAACTGTTAAAAAAGGTAGGTTAGTATCTCAAGCTTGGTGACGTCATAGGTGGCCCAAATTCTAAAGTGCACTAGAGTTCAAAATAAATTAAGAGTTTAAAAACCTCTTGAAGCCGAAAGGCACTTGTTCTCCCCGTCATTACGATATTTCTTTTGTTCTACACCATACTTAGGAACCTTCTATTTACGGAGATATTGGGGGTCAAAGTAACAACATTTTGTAAAAAAAAATACAAGTTTTGACTGTGTTATTTTTGCTTTAAATAGCTCCACGTTCCCTGTACTATTCAATACATGATACATGATTTTCCACCACTCCGTAGATATAACTGACATACAATATATAAAAATAAATAATCGACAGGATAATAATTACTTTATAACGACCTTGAATGCTTCTGTTATTAGAGTAATTGATGGAAAACATCGATTTATGTGTATTCACCAATAGCGCTGATATGATCGGCAACTAAAGTACATTAAACCAACACTGTTACTTCTGCTTGGAGCTAAACGCGAGTTTTATAATCTTAACTAAAAGTATACAGGGTGATTGGAAGATGGGTGCAAAGCTTTAAGGCGAAGATAGTACAGACAATTTAGAACCATTTAAGCCATGGTTGTCTTAGACGAAGTCTTACCAAATATTTTTAACCAAATTTTTAAGTTTTTTTTCGGAAATTCTCAAAATTTAATGTAAACTGCATAATTATGGCCAAATTGAATGATAAATGAATTCATTTTTTATTTATTTAATTAAAGTAATGTGTAAGCAATCAAGCAAAACATGTTTTAGGCTTCTGTGTCATTAGACATTTTTTTTACAGACATTTAAAGATCAGAAAAAATAAAAAAATTGTACAATACGTCTTTTAAACCTTATTCAAAAAAAAAACGGAGGGTGCTTTTTTTGTTCAAACCTTTTTGAAGACATGCTTGATAATCGCTCTTTCTTTTGAGGTATCATTTATGCGGATATCTTACAAATTATTGAAATTAGGGCCTACAAACCAATTTGAGGGAGATTTTTTTTTATTTTAGGCAGACTAATTAAAACAACATTTGAATTAAAATTATTTATTTTTCATGTTCAAAATGACGGCCGTGATTCCTAATACAAGCACGGCCCCGTCTTCTAACTTCTGTAGTCGTTATTTTCAACATCATCTCCTGCTTCATTGTCTCAAACGCTGAATTTATTCTTTGTATCAATTCTTCTCTAGTGTTAATTTCTTTGTTGTTATACACCAGTTCCTTGGCCCGGCCCCACACGAAAAAGTCCAACGGGGTCAGATCTGGGGAGCGAGCGGGCCAAGGGATGGGTCCATCCCTGCCGATCCAGCTATCAGGAAAGCAATTGTTGAGGTGTTCCCTTACATTTAAAGTCCAATGCGCTGGACAGCCGTCTTGCTGAAAGATGACTGTTCGGTCTCTTTCGAAGATCGGGACACCTGATTCCTCTACCAGCAGTGGTAAATCAATTTGCAGAAATTGCAAATAATTTTCGCCATTCAATGGATCAGGCAAAAAGTGGGGCCCAATCAATGTTCTGCCAATTATTCCAGCCCATACATTCACAGAGAATTTCATCTGAAATGACACCTGCTTCTTAAAATGTGGATTGTTGTCTACGTCGGCCCATTCATGGATGTTGTGAAAGTTTGTAATACCTTCCCTTGAAAATTTACTTTCATCCGTCCACAAGATTGATTTCAGAAACCACGCATCTTCGATGTCTCTGTTGAGGAGGAAACGGCAGAACTGAATTCTTCTTTGAGGATCTTGCTCTACTAGACCTTGCACACTCCTGCCATGGAACGGATACTTATCATTTTGGTGCATTGTATGCCACACCTTCCATTGAGAAATGTTTAAATTTCGAGCTACTGCTCTAGTACTGGTAGTAGGATCCGCTTGAAATGCTGCTAAAATGTCTTCGTCGACGGCAGTTTCGTGTCTGCCCGGGTTGACTCCAGGTTCCACGCGGTGAAACCCATCTTGGGCAAGACGACGAAACGTGTTGTAAAACACTCGGACATTCGGTATCCTGCGATTCGGATAGCGCTCTTGATACATCCGTCGCGCCAAAGATCCATTGCCGTCTGCTCTACCGTACATAAATACGATATCCGCATATTCTTGATTGGAAAAAGTAGCCATAGTCACTTAACAATTAAGAAAAACGGCGTAGGAGCGCACTAAACGTCAACTCAACACAATTAAGTCAAAAATCAACACGTGCAGGAGCGCGAGGCTACGACTGGACACGGTGAAACAAAAAAGTTCAAAACTAACGCAAACAACACGTGCAGGAACGCAAAGGGCTACAACTGAACACGGTAAATTGTGAATCAACACGACAACGTCCACTCACAAGGGCAGTAGTTTGACTAATAAGTAAAAGATGTAACGGCTTCATCACAGACCGACTGACCCTGACTAAAGAAAAACGACTTTGTTGCCTCAGTAACTAAGACCATTTTGCTGTAAAAACCAACTCTTTATCGCTTTTTGCTATTCATTGGGCGTTCTACCTGGAAATGCCGTCGCACCGCGCTCGGTGGCCATTGTTTAGAGAATCCCCTCAATGGGTTCCCCTCAATTGGTTCCTGCATGTGCCAAAAATTCTTAGAATTGAACAATGTTATCATTTCGAGCACATAAAGTATTCTTTTAAGCAAAAATTTTGTGTTTTGTTAGACTGCCTAAAATTTAAAATTTCTCGTCGCTGTGTGCGTTTATTTTTGGGTGTGTAGGGCTAGTTACAGACGGGCTGCGTTTAATTTAAGAGCCCTCTTACAGTCCACTAGCGCCGCCAATCGAAAAAATGTCATAACTCGTAAATAGAATCAAAAATACAAAATATGTTCTATTATTACTGTGGAAAAGGCAATAACGTAATTGTATAACACCTTATCAACACTTGAAATATAGCTGTTTAGCTAAATCGTGCATTCAAAACATAAACGGCCGTTTTTGTTACAAATGCAAGATTTAGCTAAACAGCTATATTTCAAGTGGTGACAATGTGTTATAAAATTACGTTATTGCCTTTTCTACAGTAATAATAGACCACATTTTGTATTTTTGATTCTATTTACGAGTTATGACATTTTTTCGATTGGCGGCGCTAGTGGACTGTAAGAGGGCTCTTAAATACAGGTGGTAAACACTTATCGATTTCCTTAAATAAGATTAAAAAACTGCCCATTTTACTATCGATTCGGGTCGCGTAGATACCCTTGGCTACCTACTCACATTGTAAAGCGACATCTTGTTATTATCCTCTAATAAAAACGTGCTATTTTCTCATGTTCCAGCCGCAAGGGTACGCGCCCCCACCTGGTGTCGGCGTTGGCGAGGATGGCGAGGTCAAAGGCTTCGACTTCAACGAGCAGTCCATCAGGAGAGGCTTCATCCGCAAGGTACCCATACATTTTGATACTTTTTATAACGGACCGTTTCCTTTCATTAAGAGGAGCCCGGGTCCCAGCACTGGGGACATTAAAGGCTGATGATGTGATGTGATGTGAATAACGGAGCGTATCCTACTTCTCACGGATGCAATCTACTGATGTAGAGGACCCAGGACTTGGAAACAGGTCTTCAGGACCACACAACCTTTTTTTAATACCCCTTATAAGTCATGGAGAAAACCTTTTACTGGCTGACTTTGACTGGCTGACAGTCAGTCAGTCTTGGTCGCAGAAGCTCCGACCAACCTGCGCTATGCTGATTTTCATACCGACTTATTGGTTGTTGCTGCCAATTGCGCAATCAGCATCTCAGCAGTCTCCTTTAGTTTAAACCTGGCTATGGAATATGCGATACATGCAGCTGCCCGTTTAGCATGATCACCATAGAATCAGGTTCCTTCGAAGAAAGAATCTACAAATCTTTTGTTCCTCTGCCATTTTGTAGATTCAATGACAAATGAACAAAAGATTTCTCGATTCTTTCTTCGTAGAAACCCGATTCTACGGTGGTCATACTACGTGGGAATGAGTCTATTAAATCTTAGATCAAAGCATTTATTTCAAGTAGGCCAGTTACTGCACTTTTGAATTGTCGAAACAAAATGATCATAAAATATAGCTACAGTCCCAGTCACAAGACATAAATACTGTGGAAGTACTGAAGTTGCCTATTCCCTAGCGTAGATCTCTATGGTAAGAACGGGCAAGAAACTCCATGGACACTCTTTTAAATCATAATGTTGTTACAAAATCTTGATTACATCATTCGTGCTGAGATCTTATATTATGTGAGAACAATGTAAGAAGATGTGCACGTTAAAAGACTCCTAGTAAAAAAAAAAATACAATAGGCATGACGACAGTAACCAAAAATTACAAATCTATTTAGTCCGTCAGTTAGATTATTGAAGAATAATGGTCACGTATTTTTTTGTTTTTGTAAATCAATGAATATAAAAAAAGAAAACGCATCAAAACTCGGGAGTCCGTTCGTGACGTCAGAAGAACTAGCTAAAAATTATACCTAGGCGTGACGTATTGGGAATTTTAAAAGTTTCCTCGTCAACGAGGATACGACACTTGTAAAAAATACGGGTCAAATATTTTGTAATGATCTACCTGACGGACAAATTTTTTTTTTGTCGTCTACCCTATTCTAAAATAATTATGTAATGATCTACCTGACGGACAAATTATTTTTTTTTATTCTAAAATAATTATGTAATGATCTACCTGACGGACAAATTATTTTTTTTGTCGTCTACCCTATTCTAAAATAATTTTGTAATGATCTACCTGACGGACAAATAATTTTTTTTTGTCGTCTACCCTATTCTAAAATAATTATGTAATGATCTACCTGACGGACAAATAATTTTTTTTTGTCGTCTACCCTATTCTAAAATAATTATGTAATGATCTACCTGACGAACAAATTATTTTTTTTTGTCGTCTACCCTATTCTAAAATAATTTTGTAATGATCTACCTGACGGACAAATATTTTTTTTTTGTCGTCTACCCTATTCTAAAATAATTATGTAATGATCTACCTGACGGACAAATTATTTTTTTTTGTCGTCTACCCTATTCTAAAATAATTTTGTGATGATCTACCTGACGGACAAATAATTTTTTTTTGTCGTCTACCCTATTCTAAAATAATTATGTAATGATCTACCTGACGGACAAATTATTTTTTTTGTCGTCTACCCTATTCTAAAATAATTATAGTCACCATGGCCCATTCATTAGTGCTAACTGCCTCTGTCGTAAATTCCAGGTGTACGCCATCCTGATGTGTCAGCTGCTAGTGACGATGTCTTTCATCGCTCTGTTCCTGTTCCACGCGCCCACCAGAACGTGGGCCCATCGGAATACATGGCTTTTGTAAGTATTGTATTTATGTTCAGAGGGGGCTGTGACTTATAAACATACTCTGCCTTGTTGGTTTCGGGGTTGCAAGCGCTACGGATGACTGTGAGGTCCTGGGATTGATTCCCGGGTTACGCGAAGTGTTATTGGGTTTCTCCATCAAGAATTTCTTAGTAGCAGCTTTGTTGACCTTTCAAACATTAAAGGCTATGCATAAATAATAAGCGACATAGTAAAAACATAATTAAAAATGTTAACATCCATAATCTCTATTTAATTATTGCGTTTATTTTAGTTATTTTACTTTTAAAAATAGTCCAATCTGAGTGATCTCCTTTGGCAAGGGGATATACTTCAACCTGGGGAAGAACATAGGCTATATATTATCACGCTAATAAGTTACGAGGGTGAGCAATATTGCATTATGTTTATATGTGGCGTAGACGAAGTTGCGCGGGTCAGCAGGTAATAAGTAAATGTAGGAACATGTAGTTATTCGTCCCCGTTGTCCACAGCTGGGTCGCGTTCGCCGTGGTTATCGTGTGTCTGATCGTGATGTCCTGCTGCGGGAACGTGCGGCGACAAGCTCCGATGAACTTCATCTTCCTCGGGATCTTCACGGTGGCTGAGAGCTTCCTGCTCGGGATAACGTCTAGCGTCTACCAAGTTGATGCGGTAAGACTGATCCTTGAATTATACAGGGTGTAAGCCACCTCATCACGAAGCAGTCAACCAAGCATTCTGTACATAAACTAAGTAACTTTACGCTAAAATTGTTCTGGGACACAACTTTTTTTTCTCCACGACTTACTATTCGTAAGTCGTGGATTCGAACTCGGGCAGGCGCATTACTTTGTGTAATTTATTTAATCACAGCTACCCTCAAAACGGTAAAGGAAAAGATCGTGAGGAAACCGCCATGTCCTAGAACCAAAAATTCGAAGACATGTGACATCTACCAAACCGCACTGGGCCCGCGTGGTGGATTATACCCTTATCCTTCTTGGTTATTTTTTTATAAACCATTCAGAAGTAAGAGCCCCGGCTCCGTCGACCAGGTCTCCCTCGACTAGGATGCAAGAACGAGCTCAAGTTTCAGTTAAGCCTAGGCAAAACTAGTTTGTCCTGAAATCGGGTTTGGCCGGTAACAAATATAAGTTATTTGTTATACAAGAGTGCAAAGTTGTTTTTTAACCGCATGCTCAATTTTGATGACCAAGCAAGCGAAAGATTCTAAAATTGAGTCACGAGCGAAGCGAGTGATTCAAAACTTAGAATCTTGAGCGTTAGCGAGGGAATCAAAAGAGCACGAGGTGAAAAATCTTTGCACTCGAGTGCAACACGTAACTTTTCATCCCACCTCAGCGCTCAAGATTCTAAGTTTTGAATCACTCGCTGCGCTCGTGACTCAATTTTAGAGTCTTTCGCTTGCTCGGTCATCAAAATTGAACACGCGGTTAAAAAACAACTTTGCACTCTTGTATAGCAACTAACTATTTCTTCATTATTTTTGTGTGCAGTAAAGAATAAGAACGATGATGATAATGAAATGTTTGCAGGTAATGATGGCGGTAGGCATAACGGCGGCCGTGTGTCTCGCGCTGACGCTGTTCGCGTTCCAGACCAAGTGGGACTTCACCGTCATGGGCGGCTTCCTGCTCTGTGCCACCGTCGTGCTGCTCATCTTCGGTGAGTGTGTCCCGTCCGTCCGTCTGTCCGTCCGTCCGTCTGTCCGTCTGTCCGTCTGTCCGTCCGTCCGTCTGTCCCTCTGTCCGTCCGTCCGTCCCCGGCTAGTCCCGGCTTCGCACGGGTGGACATTTATTTTCCCTTAACCGTAGGGGGTACCTTAAAGGTAGGGGGGGGGGGGCTACCTTTGAAACTAACAGATAACGTGGCTTTTCACAAACTTTCACGTTGAAATTACGTTTCATAAGATGTAAATTTAAACTTTGAATAATACCCCCCCCTTTTCCATTCTTGTTGTTAGAACAATTTTCAGATTTTTGATTATTTTCTAATTCCTGAAACTTCTGAAATAAAAAAAAGTCCTTGTTTTGGCAAGTCACCTTCATTTCCATCCATCGGTAATAAACTACTTAGCAAAGGAGAAACGAATACAAATAATAAAAAAACTACTGTTTACATATTTTTCAAATCGGAATCAAAAATTAATCCAAATTGACTCATTCAATGATTCCTGCATTACAGGTATCGTCTGTATATTCATCCCCGGCAACAAGGTCGTGACCCTGGTCTACGCGTCGATCGGAGCCCTAATCTTCTCTCTGTACCTCGTGTACGACACCCAGCTCATGATGGGGGGTAAGCACAAGTACAGCATCTCGCCAGAGGAATACATCTTCGCTGCTCTGAACCTCTATCTGGACATTATCAACATCTTCTTGTACATTCTTACTATTATTGGAGCAGCTAGAGATTAGGATTCGGAGAGAGCCTCGGTTTAGGTGCCTTCACGTCTGGCGTATACGTCACGTTGACACATCATGTTCGTCGCGTTGACGCAACGTATACGTTCGCCACGATGTGAAGGGTACTTTCGGTTTTGAGTATGTGTGCTGATTTTTGATTATTTTGTAGATGTTACAAGCAGTGGTTTGGTGTTCGTATCGAGGTGCGTCAAAACCGCGAATATTTATTTATTTACAAATATAATTTAAAAAAACTGTGTATTTCTAATAAAATCTCTTTGTAGTAAATTTTTAGTACTATTCTCAAACATTTAATGCATTTCTGAATAATAGTTTTTTTGTCCACAAATCGTTCGTAATATCGACGCACCTTTTATCAAAATATCTATATTATCTTGTTTCGTGATAGAGTACAAGTTAGATTAATGTTTTCCGAGTGTGTTGGTAGTAATATTCGTAATGATCGCCGTATAGTAGCGAACCGCAAGACGTGGCGTTGAAAGACCTCCCACTAGGTGGACCGATGACCTGGTGAAGGTTGCAGGAATCCGTTGGATGCGAGTCGCACGGGACCGGTCAATGTGGCGACACTTGGAGAAGGCCTATTGCCGTGGACGGGTTTCGACTGAATTGATGATGATGATTGGCAATTCCTTTCTACAGTATACAATATATTAGTGACCCAAGCCATTCATATATATTTTTGTACCAGTTTAACTTTACCCTTAAATAATGCGAACACCAAAACACAGCAGGCATTAAATTAACTTCTCTTCTCTATAACTAAATTTTAATAATTTATTCCAACTATTAGGCTTGAGTTCCTGTCACGCTGACGGTCGGTCGCGCACGTGACTGAGAAAAAAAGTAGCAAATACGCGTCACCGACGTCAGCGTCGCAGTATGGGCTCTATAGAACACATTTTATACTCGTTCGCGCGACCGACGTCAGCCTGACAGGAATTCAGGCCTTACTATCGAAAACTTGTCATTAAATATTCCAAAAATATTATTCGAAAATTGTCTCATCATTTTTTTTTTTTTCGATTTTATTAAATTTTTCGCTAAAGTTAGTTAGTCTTGTGATAGTAAGGTTATTACTTTGCATTTAAAGAATGAACCGATGCTCTAATAAAGGATTGTTATGGTGACATGATCCGGCTACCAGGGACTTATGTAGATTCAATCATTTTAAATCTAAATACATACACACACGCATTTGCGAGTCTAAATAGTAAATAATAATAATAATTCAATCACTTACTTTTTAGCTGTAGCAGTGAATAAAATCAACCATTTTAAGACTTGGAACTATTGTAAAGCAGTCCTTTCTTAAATGCGCTTTTTTTAATGAACATTAAAATCATCTGCATAAGTCCCATTTTTGATTGACAACAGAGAAAGATGGGTCATGTCGATTTGAAAAACTAATCAATTTTCTTGAAATAATATCTCACTAGAAATAGATGATATAGGTTAGGTCGCCTTTGCACTGTTAACTATATAAATGTTACCATACTCGAAATTCTGGAATTTGTACCTTATTACAATGATACAAGAGTCATGTAACGCGTTTTCACGAATTCCTCGGATTGTAATGACGAAATTCTACTAAGGATTGTTGCGCAACCGTTGGCAACACTTTCAGTGTTGTAACCATGAAAAAAAATGTTAAAAATAGTAGTTTTTCTTTGCTTCAATTTTGGTCACTATCTAATAGCAGTTGAATGTGATTGTAAAGGTTCTTTATAACAAAACACGTGACGGAAAGTAAATCAACAGTTGCGCAACTAATCCCAGTTTACAAATCACTTAAATATTTTAAATATTTTCACTAAAACAGTATGCTTTTATTTAAGCATTACATAATAATATACGTGTGCCTACTGTTGAAACATTTACAGCGTAGCAATAGAAAAAATATATAAATAGCAATATGTAAAATCAACGAAAGAAACATTTGTGCGATATTATACAAAATATATTGTAACTTTAATATTAAAAATATAAAATAATCACATATACACACAAAGGTGGCTTATACTAGAGAAACCATAGAGTAGAGAGTTGCTGTATTAAATTCTGCCTGAATGCTACAATAATGGCAAATAATCAGTATTGTGATATCTACCCTATATGTAACAAATACACTATCATTTTAGGCTTAGTACGGTTGATCATCACACTGTTGCAAGTCTGTTATTTTGTCTAGTAATAAATCTTACTGCTATCTGGGACTCGAATCTGCTAGGCAGATAAAAACATGTACACCATTGAATTCAATAATACAAATTGGATATCCAATCTAATTTTCAACTCAATTTGATGCAATTGGACATTGTTTCCGAGTCATGGATGTTTATTTATTTATTTATTTTAACTTCATGTACAATAGTGGTACATTGGCGGACTTAATGCCACTAGGCATTCTCTACCAGTCAACCATTGGGTCAAATAGACAGCAGGACAGTGGTCAGTTTATATGTATAATAAGTATGTATTTACAAACAAAAAGTATATACGTAGTATATCAACTATCTTGTGTCCACGACACAAGAGTGGCACTAGATGGTGCTGTGTGTTAATGTCCAGCGATATTTATTATTACTATTGAAAAAAAAAACTCTCGAAACTCGGCTATCGATAGTCTGTATAGTCGATGACAAGCAATGACCAATCTCTAATTGCAAATGGCATGATATAGAAACAAAAATGCAAACATCATAATATCTAAACAAATTGTAATGTATTACCCCTAATAGATTCAATAAAGCCCAGATAACGGTAAATTAAACCAATAAAAAAATATTCAAAATCATTAATTACATTAAGCTTGATACACACAACCGTATTAATCCAATATAAGAACTAATTAAATAATTTATAATTATAATAAAGTTAGTTTATGTTACTTATAAGGTTTTTGTTATTTTTCCTTTAATAATTAAATGTAAAATATTAATAGTGATTATTGTTTTCTTTTATTTTCTTCACCTCACAATCCTTCATTCATAGTTTTTCATTAAATTATTTATTTTACTTTGAAATAGCAACTACAGGCCTAACTTTCAAGTATCGGTACGGGCAGTTTGGAAATTGAAAAAAGCACGTTTTCCACCGCGAAAAAGTAATGAGCCGAAAATTGCTAAGTGAAGCGGACTTCGTTTTCAAGAAATTGGTTTGAGTTTCCACCAAGAAAGAGTTTAATCGTCTGATTCCCACTGCTAAAGAGAAATGAAACAAGAATGATCAGGGGTCTAAAATGGCCGCTTTAGCAGAATCATAATATGCAACACAAAAAAAAACTTAAAATGGACTTTAAAACCCTTTAACAAAGTCCATTTTTTTTTTATTTTTGCCCGCTGAGTAATTTCCGCTCGACTCTTTGTTGATGGAAACATGTAAAAAGTTTTCTCTTGCGAGGTACAAGAAGTCATTAATGGCTCCGCATAGTCGAAACCGGGCTTAAGTCCGGAGTACGGAGCTCAGTCTACAACTTGCCCGTATATGATATTTTCTGAAAGATTGTGATAGGCTTGTGATACTCGACGATATTCGACTTATATCGCACGACGCAGAAACACACACGTCCTACCTCAATTGCGGCGTTATTATGACGGCAGTGTGTAACTTTGTAGCCGTCCCCCAATACATAATGTACTAAAAACTGATATTGCAGGACGCAGAAACGCGCATGTGTGTGGGAGAGCCTTTATTTCTCCTTCAACCTGCGAAAACAAAGCCTATTAAATCGTAGTTTCCTAGTCATTCATGATACAAAAATACTTTTCGTTCCATTATTTTATTTCTTCGAAAGTGTATTGGAAAACATCGTTTGATACTCGTGGGCTTATGTTACTGCAGTTATCGGCTCCATAACACCCTCGCCTGCGGTTTGGGCGTGAATTTGCCTCGACTGCAATAACGGAGTTTCTTGTATCAAACATTCTAGATAATGTATTTAAAATAAATGTATGTATTCGTAGATTTATGTGTTATAGTTACGTAATGTGTTAGAATATGTACTTATGTGTAAAATAATAAATACATGTACAAACAAATCATACGCTTTTACACCTTAAAATTGACAATACTGTATTCAAATAGGTTTTAATTAGTTTTTTCACTGGAATAAAATATACAGTAGTGGAATGTGCGTGGTGTTATGGTGTAGTCACCCCCGTCTACCTCGTGTTGAACTAAGCGTAATGTTATGTACTATTAAGCTCTTAGCCCACATAAACGACTCCGCTCACACCCAACAAAAATAATACAATTCAATAATGGGCTTTATGTATTCCTCTTTAGATATACTTCACATTGGCATTGACGGTGGTAAGCCCGCTGACAGCGAGCTGTCTGCTAATTTCATGTTGCCAATGTAAATTATAACTTTAAGATGAATACTTAAAGCCCATTTTTGAATTATATTTATTTTGCCGGGTGGGAGCGGTGTCGTGTAACTGGGCTAAGACCTTTAAGCCTTTGTAAACCGGTGAAAATATTCACATGAAGGTTGCGAAAAAATGCAGCTACGAAAAACAAAACATCATGCATATATTTTCCCAATAGGTAGGCAGAGGTCTAACGTACATGCCAGTTTTAGCTAAAAAGGATGCGCTCAGATAGCCCGCGAAATGAAACGAGATATTTACAGTCGCGAATTCCTGGGTGCGAAATTCAAATTTTCTTACATTGTTAGGTCAGTATCAGCCTTTTAGGTTACCCGTGCTTGCCTTGGTTGATCTGGAAGGGTGATCACCCTTACATGCCGAGTTTCCTCTTTGCCTTGGAATGTACGTTAAGCTGTTGGTCCCGGCTGTCATCTGTAGATCTGTGGCAGTCGTTACTGGTAGTCAGTGTCCCAAAAACTCTGACAACCAGTCTTATTATGGGGTATTGTGTTTACCCAGTTCGCTCCATGTAAAATACTGGTATTCAGCTACATCAGGTACTGCTGACATACATCAGGAAGCTGGCCCATGCATAGTTGGGTAAAGGTTAGGGAAATGATGAGGTCAGTGTCCGGTTTTGATGATAGTGGCGGTACTTTCATACCTACAACCGAAGAAGCTCAGCTTGCCTTTAATACTTCATCATTTCACCTGTAAGACGTCCACTACTGGACATAGGCCTCCTCCAAGTGTCGCCACATTGACCGGTCCCGTGCGACTCGCACCAGGTCACTTCACGTCTTCCGGTTCGCGGTCGCCACTCCAAAACTTTTCGGGCCCACTGCCACTTAATTTTGGCAATTCTTTATAATTTAAAGGTTTATAAACAGTCTGTTGCCTTATGGGCTTGCAGTAGCTTCACGTATAAATCAAATCCTTATAAACTCCACAGTAACACGTATGCCTATAGTTAAAGAGTTATAATCATTTAAATCATCAATACAACCTTCTTTAGTTAATTTAATACCATTTAAAGACTTTTTCATGAAGTAGTCTTTGAATTCAATTAAAAAAAAAACGTAAGAAAATTTGAATTTCGCGGGCTACCCTAGCGCGATTATAAGAGCATTTGTAGAGAAACTTGGCAACGGCGCAAATAGCTGTCAAACATTTATATATTTTTATTAATTTGGCAACATTACTGCATGGAAATAAGAAATATAATAAGGAACTAAGAACTAATAGTGAATTGCAATTAATTACTCCACTACTCTCTTCTCATTTTACAAAAAATATAATATTTTATTAACTACGGACTGAATAGTTATGAAGCTAATAAACACGCAAGATTTGTTGAAACCATAGCATTAGGACAAGTTATACTTAGGCAACGAAATGCTATGAATCGTATTACCTCTTCGGAAATAAAAGGAGCAAGAGTTGGACGGCATGGTTTGGCGCAGTGGTTGATCGATTGGCTGTTACGCTGCGTGTCGTGGGTTCGATTCCCACACGGAACAATTATTTGTATGACCTACAGGTAGTTGTTCCTGGTCTGGATGTTAAGTTAGTTTAAATGTTTGTAAACTCACTCACGATACGGGTAAAATTCTTAGTGTGAGGTAAAGTGTATTATAAAATAAAACATATATTTAAAATTATTTTCTTAAAACTACATCATTTTTCTGAATACCTACACATGCTGCACACCCTAAAATTATAAAGAGATTAGTCGATATAGCACTATTTTTGTGTTAAACGGAATAGCATTATCTTAATTTCTTGTCAAATGTAGAAAAACAATAAATCAGGTGCCTCCGATTAGATTGGAAGCCGACCCCAACATAGTTGGGGAAGGGGAGGCAAATAATATTGATGAAAAATAACAATAATTCTTAGTATATCTAGTTATAAAAACCCATTGTATTTATACGTTTATTTTTACTAACAGTTATAAATAAAGTGTTTATTCCATATCTTAGCTAGCGTTTAATTTAACAAATACCCCAGAACTCCCATGAAACTTCAGCTTACTACGCAACCGTGGGCTGTTGTTAGTCGCTAAAAGTTATTGGTCCAATTCTTAGGTCAGGTGTTATTGGGTTTTTCCATCAGGAATCTGCTACTGAGAGAATAGCAGCCACGTAGTCCGATTTTGTGGCCGGGTGGTGGCAAATAAGCTCGCCATCGTTTGCATAGGACTTATGCATAACCCGCGTAGCAGGACCACCGTATTAGACACGACAGAGAGTCGACAAACCTTTTGTTACAAAAGATTTGTCGAGTCTCTCTAGCACAGAGCATCTTTATATACGGGAAACTCTCTAGTTTCTCCGGTGGTCATGCTAAGCGGGCTGGCAAATATTCGGTGAACTCAAAATCAAAATCAATCAAAATCAAAATCAAAATGATTTTGATTTTGAATCTTCCCAGGTTACTTAGTCACTTTTACTTAGTTTATCTTGGTGATAATAATTATTGTTGTATTAAAAGGACCGTATAGTACGGGCACATGATTACACGTTTTAAGTCTAGGGTTCCTTCTAGACATAATTTAATCGAGTCCCGTGAGGACGTTATACACGTCATGACACGATGTATTATCTCAAAGAAAGCACTTGAAAGACTAACTTATAATTTCTATAGATTTAACAACGTCAATTTTTCTAGGCTCTTTACAGTTTCTGTACCTACCTACACATAAAAACATTTGCTACAGTAGGTACCTATTCCATTTGTTGTTTCCTACCGTGCCAGGGTCCGTGGCTCATCCAGGTTGTGAAGTGCTGAGAGAAAGGAGGGGGGAGGGTTGGAGTCATTTCACCATGATGTCGGATCCAGGTTCGTGCTTAATGTCTTCAGCTGCTCTAGTCCTGATAGGAGCTCTCTGTAACCAGAAAATATTACCGTTAAAAAAAAAATGAAGTTCCTACCTGCAATGGCCGTGTCGATGGCACGTTAGTGTTTCACGCGCGCCTCAAAGAGATGTCGGCACAGTGAAGGGGCAAGGGCCGAAGCCTGCCGGGGCTGCGGGACTGTTTGTAAGAGATACCGTGGCCCCGGAACATAAAGGGCGAGGAAGGAACAATGGGTTTTAGTCAGTAAAAGTCTGACACTCCCTCCCGCTCTGCCCAGAGTGGAAGAAGTAATTTTATGACTTCCCATTCGAAAAAAAAGGTAAGGGAACGACCAATAATTTTGAGAATTTAATTTGTTTCTTTAAACCTTTATGTAGACACTAGCTGACCCACGCAACTTCGCCTGCGTCACATCAGAGAGAACAACGAAAGGAAAAAGCCCCGTTTTGCCCTTCCATTTAGAAGATGTGTTGAATATGGTCGTCTTTTCGTCCCAGCCATACATATACGTGAGTCCTTCAATTTTCTTAGTTCTTCTTGTTAATTATTGATTTTTGTGGGTCGTATTCAGGTATGGGATCACTGCGGCCAACGTATCGTAACTGTGATTGTGAATGGACATACCCAGTTCCAGTGACATTGGTCACCTCATCTAACGATGCGCTCGCGGGGGGCACCTAATGGTGCGCGGGGTGCGCGGTACCTTGGGGCAGCGCACACGCTGTTGCTGAAAGCAGGCCGGGTAATGCGGCTGGCATAGCTGACATCACTAAGCATGTGTATTCAAAACATCATTAAACCTATTTACTTTCTACCTCTATGGTGCCGAATTTATCATACATTTTTTTTTTAATTTGTTAAGAACTCAGACTCGGAACCTTCTTGGTGTACCTACTCTTTTTTAATATGTTTTGCGCGCGCCATTTTCTTTTCGCGTCATATTGTTAACACCGTAGGTTAAAAACAAGGAATACAACTTGAAAACAAGTGAAAAACCTAAAATGACCACTCATTATCTAGCGACGAGGAAGTTTATTTGACGCCAAAAGAATTAACTTAATTTGTTAATAATGCTCATTTTTTTGCGTTTATCCATTTCCTCGCTGAGGTGGGATGAA
The DNA here is from genome assembly GCA_916618015.1 of Xestia c-nigrum. Classification (NCBI taxonomy): domain Eukaryota; kingdom Metazoa; phylum Arthropoda; class Insecta; order Lepidoptera; family Noctuidae; genus Xestia; species Xestia c-nigrum. The sequence continues at coordinate 21,630,499 of OU745260.1, forward strand.
AAGTTACGTGTTGCACTCGAGTGCAAAGATTTTTCACCTCCTGCTCTTTTGATTCCCTCGCTAACGTTCAAGATTTTAAGTTTTGAATCACTCGCTGCGCTCGTGACTCAATTTTAGAATCTTTCGCTTGCTCGGTCATCAAAATTGAGCACGCGGTTGAAAAACAACTTTGCACTCTTGTATAACAAATTACTATTGTATAGGGTAAAATTGCAGTACCCTGTCAGAGTTGTTGATAGGCTTCAGAGTAGACAGGACAAAGGCGCACAAACAAAAAAACCTAACTTTTTTTTGGAATATCCAATAAAAAAATGTGTTAGTGTTCGGAATGATGAAAGTCTCCCGCTGCGTCTGTCTGTCCCTAATTCCCTATGTATGCTTAGATCTTTAAAACTACGCAACGGATATTGATGCGTTTTTTTTTAATAGATAGAGTGATTCAAGAGGAAGGTTTTTGTATATTATTTTACGCGGGCGAAGCCGGGGGCAATGGGGCATCGGCTAGTCTACATACAAAACAGCTCTTTCATAAATATTTTTCCTTCTTTTATTAACTACATCTTTATCTGTGTGCCCCCACCCAACTTAGCACCTCGATATCAGCTTATCACCAAACAGATTGATAAACACAACGTAGTATACAAAGTGTCGTGACACGCTTCTCAATAAATGTCTGCGGTAAATTTTACTTGAATTTTTACTTAACATGTGGTTTAAATGGGATATTATATTTTTAGTTATGAAAGGGTTGTGTTTCTTTCTGGTGTTTTTGTGCTTGTAATTCGTGTTACTGTGGGTCTTAAAAGGCCTTTGAAGAGCTATGTGTGTAGGTACGTGTGTAGGTAGTGTGTGTGCGTGTGTACTGTAGGCTGTAGGTAACCTAAATTGACATATTTTTACCATAAATTAATGTTGTAAACAGGCATTTTTGTTTTACAAGGATAAAAAAGGCTTTAGTTATGAATTTGTTTATCTAAACAGTGGCTGGAGTGGAAGGTACACCCTTGTATTTGGGGGTTATGAACACAAACGAATTCCGAATTCATTTTGAGTGGTGAGGCTCTTCATGAGGGAAATCCTCGACTGTTCTAGTTTCCCTTGCTTGGACCACAGAGTAATTATTCTGTGCCTTAAGAACCTAGTCACCAGCAATGACGTATTATAAATAGACGCGTCATGCCTGAACATCACGGCTGTCGAAAACAGCGTAAATACTGCCGATAGGCCCGGTAGCTAGATAAATACTTAGACGCACAAAGAAAGGGAAAGAAAATTAAACGTCATCTACTCAAACTCAAAACTCAAACTCAAATCATTTATTTCAATTAGACCATTACGGCACTTTTGAATGTCAAAAATACAAAACTAAATCAAAGCTACAGTCACAGTCACAAGGCATAATAACTTGAGAAAGTACTGTAGTTGCCCATTCCCTAGCGTAGATCTCTATGGAGAAGAACGGGCAAGAAACTCCATGGACACTCTTTTCAATCAAAATATTGTTACAAAATCTTGGTTACATCATTCATGTTGTGATTATACATATATGTGAGAACGATGTAGAAAGACGTGCACATTAAGAGCGTCCAGAGAAAAGATTAAATCAACTTAAAAAAATAAATAAATTAAAATTAACCGTGGCCGCTGAGAGTTGACCAGTCTCAATTGACAGCGCCCGTTCACGAACATGACGCATGTATCAGCGTCATTCAACTCGACCATATTGAAGGGAATTAAATGACCCAACACACCCGCCACCATCACAGAGACATTTGAGTGAGCATGACATTCTCTCAGCCGCCAGGGCATATTCAAGTCAAAAAAAAAAAAGATAACTAAATGTAAAATGGTGGCTTTACAATACATAGAACTCACACATGTGGTATGCAATTATATAATATTAAGAGATCGAATCTATACAATGCAAGGATATTATTACAATCTTCTGCAGCTTCCACAATAACTTGACTGGGAATCAATTAGTTTGCTCCTATGGTTGTGGAGCAGGACCGGCATTGAGCCAAGCATTTTTATCATCAATGTAATCCCCCAACTTATAATATGCTTGACTACATAGTGTGCGTTTTACACAAGATTTAAATTTCGTCTCATTCAGTTGTAGAATGTGGGGAGGTATTTTATTGTAACATTTTAAACAGTACCCCATGAAAGAGGAATCTACTTTAGCAAGCCTGAAACCTGGCTGAACTAGTTCGTCCCTATTTCTAGTATTATAGTTGTGTCGGTCACCTCTTTTACTGAATAAATGCAGATTTTTCCTAACGTACATGATGTTTTCATAGATGTATTGACAAGGTACTGTCATGATATTAATTTCCTTAAACAGCTCTCTTAGAGAATCGCGTCTACGTAAATCATATATGGCTCTGATGGCTCTTTTCTGCAGAATAAATATAGACTCGATGTCTGCAGCCCGTCCCCATAGTAAAATACCGTATGACATAATACTATGAAAATAACTAAAATAAACTATCCTCGCGGTATCAACATCTGTAAATTGACGGATTTTTCTAACAGCATATGCTGCTGAGCTTAGGCGTCCTGCAAGAGATGTTAAATGAGGACCCCATTGTAGCCTTGAATCGAGCGCGATTCCCAAGAAAATCGTTTTATCGACAAATTCTAGTTTCTCTTGATTTAATAGTATGTCACAATCACTACTTTTGACATTTGGAAGAGCAAATCTGATGCACTTAGTTTTTTTCCCATTTAGGACTAAATTATTTACAGTAAACCAATTATGAACCTGCAGTAGGGCGTTATTTACGTCGTCAAAATTAGTGGCACGTCTGTTAATCCTAAATATTAAAGAAGTATCGTCTGCAAACAACACCATTTGCGGGCGATTGTTAAATAAATGGGGTAAGTCATTAATATAAACTAAAAAGAGGAAGGGACCCAATATCGAACCTTGTGGTACACCCATTTCTACTTTTAAACCCATTGAATTGACACCATTTATTTGTACCTGCTGCTGTCTATCACTCAAATACGATTTAACTAAACTGAGCGCAAGTTTACCTAAACCGTAATGCTCAAGTTTCAAGATCAAGGTTTCGTGATTTACGCAATCAAATGCCTTCGAAAGGTCACAGAATATTCCTATGGCATCTTGTGCCTTGTGCCTCTTGTGCCTCTTGTGCCCTACGGAATGTTTGTTGTAAGAGAGAGATAAATATATTTCTTTAATTCCGTTGTTATTCTGTGGTGCATGCTCATTGGCCGAGCGCGAACAAAAGGCGCCAGCCGCCATTAAAAGGAATCGAAAACAATAAAATAAAATACATTTTTCTAGATACTAACGCATGAAATGATACTTTTCTATCTTTCACAGTTAAAGTATAGTTTTTACATGTCCTAAAAACACAGGACGGCATTTTTTTTTCGTTGTTTGGGAAAGTTATACACAAAACTTATTTTAATGTCACGTACTACCGCGGCACTGGTTGGTACGCGACTAAATGAAAGTCCGGCAATTGCCGTGCATTCATGTTGCCACTACAGAGCGCGGGCAACGTATCTAAGTATAGTTTTATATATCATATCATTTGTCACCAGCCACCACGGGGTCCAAAATGGCCGCTTCAGCAAAATCAAATCCTTTTCAATTCGTAAAATGGTCACTTGTTTGTACAAGTGACAATTTATAAAGTTAACTGCGTTTGCATTTTAAGAATTTAAACGTGATTCAATCTTATTATGATTCTGCTAGAGCGGCCATTTTAGACACCCAAATAAGCAATACTCGTGTAAAACTAACCACAATTGCATTTTAAATTACTATAGTGTAGGTAGGTACCTCGTGGCTAAATAATATCAGCCGCTCGGGTCGATCTTTAGGTTAAGCCATGCTTGCCTAGGTTGGTCTGTGGATGGGCGAACACCCTTACATACCGAGTTTCCTCCGTGCCTCGGAAAGCACGTTAAACTGTTGGTCCCGGCTGTTATTTATCCATCTATGACAGTCGTTACAGGTAGTCAGTGTCCCCGAAAGTCTGACACCAGTCTTACCAAGTGGTATCGTATTTCCCAGTATTAACTGGGTTGTGGTGTTCAGATAGGCAGTCGCTCCATGTAAAATACTGGTATTTAGCTGCATTCGATTAGATTGGAAGCCGACCCCTACATAGTTGGGAAAAGGCTAGGCAGATATATGATATAGTGTAGGTAGGTACCTACGATGATTTATTCGAAAACTTTCGAAAGTTACATAGATGCTATGTGGCGCGTAACTCCACCAAAGGTCCCATAAGGACTCAGCCTTGGATCTTCGTTGCGTAAAGGAATCAATCTTGCGTTCCAGACATTCAGGCGTCTGCATAACCTTGTCTCTGGTGGGATGACCTAACCCCAAATATGTATAGCTTTTATAAATAAAAAAGTACTTAACACTTGTTGACGCAGACGTTGTGATATGGCAATGGAATGGCGTGTCAGGCGTGATCAACCAAATAAACACTTCGACAGTATATCCAGACTTTTATTTATCAAAATACGAGCTGATATTACACGTCCATTGTATATTCAATATGATGAATTAAGATTAAATTGGAGAATAATTGAGACGACACAAAACATAAAAAGGGCAGAGACTGCAGAGAGCCGTGAGCAGATAAGTAGTTGTCAAAATCAGTGAAAAAGACAGATGACAACTTCAAATGACATTTAAATAAATATGGCTGCCTTTAAGCTGCGTTCATGTAGAGCTTACACAACTCCTAATACTCCTCCTTAAGCGCTACATGAGAGAAAAAAAAAAACTACTGTAACTCTACACAATATTTAAAAGACTCTACATTTAATTTTTTTTTTTTTTTTTTTTTTTAAACTCTACATTCAAGAGTTACATGCTCTACCTACTTTAGAGCGACTCTACATAATTATACATATGATTCAATTCGATAATAATTACATGATTCATCACAATATAACAATATTTATCATTAATAAAATAAGTACAACAAAACATTAACCATTTGCTCCACAAACTCTCACATTTAAACATTTTACAAAATTACAATGTTTCTGCGCACATAGTGGCTTTGTCAATACATCTGCTAGCATGTCATTAGTAGGTAAGTATCTTACAGTTATGTTTCCTTTTTGTACTAAATCCTTTACGAAATGGTAACGCAAATCAATGTGCTTCGTTTTCTTATGCGAATATTCTTTTACAAGTAATAATCTTTGAGCACTTTGATTGTCGTTGTATACAATTACATCAAAAGTTTTGGTAATAATTTCAGACAAGAAATTCTTCACAAAACAAATGTCCTTGCAAACGTCACTAATTGCTAAGTACTCTGCCTCTGTACTTGATAAAGCTATACTACGCTGTTTTCTAGCTTCCCAATTGATTAAACAGTTACCTAATTTTATAACAAATCCAGTGTAGGACTTTCTGTCTGATGAGTCATTAGCCCAGTCGGCATCTGCATAAGCACTGATATTAAAATTAGTACCTTTTGTAAAATGAAGACCATAGTTGATCGTCCCTGCTAAATAACGAAGTACTCGCTTTGCTGCGCGCCAATGACTCGTGTCGAAACATACACTGTATTGACTAAGTTGACTACAAGCATAAGAAATGTCCGGGCGTGAGCACACACTCAAATACATTAAACATCCCAACAGTTGTCTGTATTTGTATAACTCATCATCAAGACCCTTCCCATTAGACTTTTCTAACTTACAATTTACAGGTAACGGTGTAAGTACTGGCTTGCAGTCACTCATATTAAATTTAGCTAGCAAACATTTTATATAATTAGACTGATCTAGCACTATTGTATTATTATATCTAGTGACATTCATGCCTAAACAATTTTTTAATTGGCCTAGATGACGTATTTCAAAGTTTTCTTTCAATAATGATAAAACATTCCTAATACATCCATTATGAAATATATAACAGTCATCGACATACAGAGCAATTATTATATAATCTTTATCATTTTTCTTTATATATACGCACGGTTCGCACTTACTTTGAATATATCCATTATTAATTAAAACATTATTTATTTTTAAATTCCACATACGGCTAGCCTGTTTGAGACCATATATACTTTTATTCAGCTTACAAACTTTACTTTTATCTGAACAAAAACCTTCTGGCTGCTCCATATATATAATCTCATCCAGATCACTATTTAGGAAAGCCGTGGTAACATCAACATGGTCCATCTGCAAATTCATTTCTGTTGCAATGGAAAATAAAATTCTCAATGTGGAATGTCTGACAACAGGTGAAAAAGTGTCATTGTAGTCTATACCTTCTTGTTGACTAAATCCACGGGCAACCAATCTAGCTTTATACTTATCTAGTTTACCTGTGGCATCGTGTTTCCTTTTGTAGACCCACTTGCACTTTACAATGTTTTCACTTTCTGGTCGATCGACTAATGTCCAAACATTGTTCTTAATTAATGAATCATACTCACATTTCATGGCGTGAAGCCACTGCTCACAGTCAGTAGACTTTGTAGCTTGCTCGTATGTATTAGGCTCATTTGCCAAACTCTGCTCAATTAGCATCGCCGATAAGTCATAATCATTATATTTAAGCGGAATTTTACCTCTATTAGTACGTACGGGACGCGAGCCAGAAGCAACACTTTGCACATGGTCAACCTCTCCTCCTCGAAGTGTGGCATCAGGCAGAGAAGACACAGCATCCCTGCAGACGTTATCCTCATCACCATTATTACCATTTCCTTCAAGTGTGGCAGCAGGCATAGAAGACATAGTGTCCTTACAGACATCATCCTCATCACCTTCGTCACCAGTACCGTAGACCAGGTCCGACAAGGGAGACCACACTGAAGGTGTTAGGTCACTCTCAGATCCTGAAATAGGTGATTCCGTAGTAGACTTATGACAAATATTTTCACAGACATTATTAATAATTTTATCATTCATTTCATTTGCATTATTATTATCACAGTTAATATTTAAAATTTCATTATCAATATTTGTATAATTATTATTATTTACAATGCATTCATGAGAGATAAAATCATTATTCTTGCTTTGTGTTTTAAAGTGAAGTCTTCCAATAAATTCATCTTCTAAAAATGTTACATTTCGTGAATACACAACCTTTTTAGGATTATATGGATCAAGGAGACGGTAGCCCTTAAAAGTCTCACCATAGCCAACAAAGATATATGGTTTAGCTTTAGCGTCAAGTTTACGACGTTTTACATCAGGAATATGAGAAAATGCTACACAGCCAAATACGCGCAAATGACTGAGATCGACTGGCTGTCCAGTCCACTTACTCTCAGGGATATCATCTGACAACGCGCTGGTAGGAGACTTGTTCTTCAGGTATATAGCAGTCATTACTGCTTCTCCCCAGAAACGTTCAGACAGACCCGCGTCATGTAACATGGCCCTAGCTTTCTCAAAAATCGTCCTATTGACGCGCTCCGCAACTCCATTCTGTTGTGGACAGTAAGGCACCGATGTTTGATGTATTATCCCTTCCCTTTTAAGAAAATCAGTCAACGTTCTATTACAGTATTCAGTACCGTTATCGGTTCTTAAAATTTTAAGTTGCAAACCTGTTTGTTTTTCAACCATATTTTTAAAGTTAACAATATGTGAACTCACCTCGGATTTTGTTTTCATTAAATAACCGAAGGTTTTTCTAGTGCAATCATCCGTCAGAGTCAAAAGATAACGGGCACCGCCCCAACTGCTGACTTGAATGGGCCCACAGACGTCGGAATGCACAAGCTGGAGTGGCACGGTAGATTGGCTTCCCACAAGCTTCGGATAAGGCTTTGTATGCATCTTTCCAGTTAATCAGGGAACACACTTGTTTGGCGAGTCGTCATCCTGAAAAACGACACCACAACATTTACCACCACCCCGTAGGCTATTCATACCTTTCTGGCCAATATGGCCTAAACGCTTATGCCAGACTGTCGCAGACACCAATGCAGTATTGACACTCTCTGGCTGCTGCCTAGGATGCACCAGCATGGAATGTCCCAACACATGCGGCTTGCACTGCTGTATCTTATACAAACCATTCACATTTGTAGCAGCTAAAATTTGGTTGCCAGTTAAAGAACTTATCTCATTATAAACATGACACCCATTTTTATCAAAAACTACTGTAAAACCATTGTCACACATTTTACTTACAGACAATAAATTCGTTGACAGATTGGGAACAACTAAAACATTTTCTAAAGTGATATTATTTTTGTCAGTAGACAAAACTAAATTGCCAATGCCAGACATTTCTAATTGACCACCATTTGCTATAGAAATTGAGTTATTATTACAGCTTTTAAAATTTCTTACTAACCTAGCATCATTGATCATGTGAGCCGAGGCCCCGCTGTCGATGATGACATCATTATGGTGAGCGATGTAAGCCGATGCATAAAAGGTATGCTGTTCTTCTTTCTTCTTCTCATCCCTCTTTTTCTTAAAGCATCGCTTCGCTGTATGTCCTGGTTTTCGGCAGTAATCACACTTGAAAAGTTTGTTCTTCTTTACATGAAAAACTGAAGCATCATTATCACATTTTCCATTTCTTCTGTGTTCCTCTTGAAGCAATCTCGTTCTCACTAGTTCAGAAGTCAGCGAGCTAGTTAAATTGGCAGTTTCAAGACCGGAGACTAGTGTGTCAAATTCCTGCGGTAAGCCGCTAAGTAGAATTTCAGCCACCTCACCGTCATCTATAATTTTTCCAATGTCAGAGAGTTGCTGGACTAATCCGGTGACATTTTCAATATATTCAGTCATGCTGCTAAACTTACTGTAGTCAACTCGATGTAACTGTCTAAGTAGCAGAACACGGCGATATAGACCTTTGTCCTCGAATGTATGAGCTAGCTTCTCCCATGCTTCTTTAGCTTTTGACGCTGATCGAACTATTTGGTACAAGTTGGGTTGTAGTGCCAGGCAAATACGCGCCAAGGCGCGGCTATCACGCACGGCGTCAGTATCAGTGCCGATCACGCAATCCCACAAACCTTCTAAAGTGAGTAACATCTTCAATGAAAACTTCCAGTTCGAATAAGACGAGATACCACTCAGCTTCTCCACTTGATTATTGATGTGTATCGCTGGTTGCGTTGCCATATTTCTTCTTTGACAATAAATCTGGTCGACAGTGAGTTTTGGTGATACATACAACGATGATTATGCGTAGATCCCTCGTTGCACGCCTTTCTTTTTCACTGGGGCCATAACCTGTTGACGCAGACGTTGTGATATGGCAATGGAATGGCGTGTCAGGCGTGATCAACCAAATAAACACTTCGACAGTATATCCAGACTTTTATTTATCAAAATACGAGCTGATATTACACGTCCATTGTATATTCAATATGATGAATTAAGATTAAATTGGAGAATAATTGAGACGACACAAAACATAAAAAGGGCAGAGACTGCAGAGAGCCGTGAGCAGATAAGTAGTTGTCAAAATCAGTGAAAAAGACAGATGACAACTTCAAATGACATTTAAATAAATATGGCTGCCTTTAAGCTGCGTTCATGTAGAGCTTACACAACTCCTAATAACACTGCGTCTGTAACCTTTCACGCCTTGCAAACTTCAACAGCTTAGGGCTTAGAGCGAATTCGCGACCCTCCGGGGGGTTGCGAAGCCTCTATAGAAGAGTCGCAAGACGACGCGATAACTACCTCATTCAAAAATACAATTAAATTTAAAAATATGTATTTATAAGAAAAGATACAAATTAACAAATTATAAACCTCCATGCGAAGGTTGCGCTTGTTTGTTGATCCTGGGCCTCGATTCTGCTGTTACAATAGTGTCAGAGTAGTTGATCATTGATTTCATAATGGTCAAGTTCTGTCAAATTTTGACAAGTTTGTTAATTCTACTAACATAATGGCGCTACTATGACTTTTCAGTGGTCAACCACTGACGCTTCATTGAAAGAAATGTCATAGAATGATAATCTCGTACATGAAATCTGGCATGAATGAATGTTCGCTTTTAGTTGTAGATTTCGAAAACCATTTGTACTAAGGGTTTTATTATAATGACAATATTGACCGACCAATGATCGATCATTGTGAATTTAGAAGATTACGAACTTTAAGCACAATGAGATGAGAATGGAATCGTGTTGGAGTGACGAATTTATTAAAATAGCAGAATTAGACCCTTGATTCGTGCTATCGTTTAAAAAAATGAGTTAAGTTATTATGTATTTATTCGATTCCAAATTATGCAAATGCATAAAAATGTATGTATGGATTGAATTTGTAATGTAAAAATACATGAAAAACCGAAGGATCGCGGATCGCGAAAAATTTTTCATAATATGGGGGTCGTGACATAAAAAAGGTTGGAAAACACTGGCTTAGGGCATAGAATACTCTTTATGCTATAGTGCGACCTCAACAAGGCTCGTTTGACTCTGTGTGGTTATGGGATAAAATGTTTAAAGGAGGTACTACATACGCTTTTCACCTACTATACATCTACCTGGAGATACACTTAGCAATGTTAAGTCATGTACCCTACGCCCTGAACACAACAACAAAAGCACTGCACTAATTCTTGAAATATCGAATAGGCTTTGATCTTGAAGAGGTCGACTGCCCAACCAACCTACAAGAGTCCGAGGATCCCAAACAGTGGGTGGACACTTTTTCGGTTGCTGCAACGCTATAGCTTTGATCATTTGCTTTACTAAAATGTTTGAACTCAAACGGGCCTCGATTTTTGTATTGCATAAAGTAGACACAACCGATTTATGAAGTAAAATTGTACGATACGATAATTTTTCTTTTAGGTGTAAATCGGCTAAATATCGAGCCAGTTCACTACCTGAAGGATCGGAAAAATTAACACCAGCAGTACAAGTACGTAGGAATCGATAGGGCTCGATAAGATAAATTTGACAGTTATTCTCGATAAAATGAGTTTTTATGGACTCAAAAACTCATTTTATCGAGAATGACTGTCAAATTTATCTTATCGTGTCCTATCGATTCCAACGTACTAGTACTGCAGACTTGGAACACCAATTTAACCATCTCTGCCATGCTGGCCTATATGTATTCAAAGTTGAAGACCTCCAACCTTGTTTTAGCAAACACTTTTGTTCTGCAGACCAGTCACCTAAGGATTCAGACCACCCCCACATCTCCATACTTCTAAGACCAGCTCCTTCACTCGAGGTGGTGGCTCTCCGGTCCTCGTGTCCACTAGCACCTTCGATAATCGATGAATCGTGAACGGAGGCGCGGTCGCTCTGGTCTTCAGGTCTGCTCTCCAGAACGCTCGAGACCACCAACAACTACCAGGAATACACCTCGAGCCTGATTGAGATGCATTAGGACCCGGGGTAACAAACTCGGAGGAGGGAAGACCCACGCTAGACGAAAATCCCATTTGAATGCAAACGCGTTGTGTCTCCATGCTCGCTGGTCTCGTTGATCTAGAGTGACATAGCAAGGCACTACGTCAGCTGTGTTGGAAGCAAAAAGATCTGTCTGGGGAACATCCCACTTTGCAAAGACAATGCTGGTGAACTCGGGGAGCAGATGCCATTCCTGTAACGCCGAATGACGAGATAGACCGTCTGCGACATTGTTGTACCTGCCTGGTATGTGATGGGGGATTACATGAATGTCGTACTTCTGAAGTAAATGGAATATCCGATATATTAACTCCATCAGGATTCTCGACTTGTTTCCCCCTTCCTTCCTCAAGTACGCCACCACCGCCTTGTTGTCGCACTGCAGTAAGAGAGATGTATGACTCAGAGACGGAGCGAACTCTAACAAACATTTTAGAATAGTTAGCATCTCTTTGTGATTCGAATGAAGCCGCTCTTCTTCTTTTGTCCACATGCCCGATAAATGAAGACCCTTCAACTCCGCCCCCCAACCTGAATCGGCTGCATCCGTGGTCAAAAAGTTTTTCACTGGTGGTGGATGAAGTCTGCATCTTTCTAGACAATGAACTTTCCACCAATTCAACTCTTCCAGCACTTCCGCAGGCAAGAGGTAAGTCGACTGACATGGCATTTTCAGGACCAGGTTGCAATAAGCCAGATGATGGCGAAAATTCAAGCGACCCATCGGAACTACTAGACGAGCAAAATTTAGAACTCCTATGATACTCTGTATTTCTCGAAGAGCCGCCTTCCGCCGGCGGAGCAGCTTCGACAAAACTATTTGCATGCTCTGAATTTTGTTTTCTGGTAAAAATTTTTGATTTTGCCACGGATCCCACATCAACCCTAAATACTCTATTATTTTCTGAGGAACAAGAATCGACTTCTCCTTGTTTACCTGCCAACCCAACTGGCTGAGAGTTCGAAGAACAATGTCCACGTGTCTTATCAGTGTCGTTCTGTCCTGTGCTACTATTAGATAATCGTCGAGAAAAACCACTATTCGTATGCCTAGATTCCTGAAAATCTCGGCGGTCCAGTTTGTCAACGATGCAAAGACTTTGGGCGCTGTCGCCAGGCCAAATGGCAAACAAGTCATTTGCAGTAACCGATTTCGATACAATAAGCGGAGAAAACAACGATGTACTGGAGCAACATTGACGTGGTTGTAGGCTTGCCTGTGGTCTATTTTGACCATCCAATCCTTGTCCTGAATAAAATCGGGAACCTGATTTACCGAAATCAAACGAAACTTGGTTACGATCAAATAATTGTTTAAACTTTTTAAATTGAAAATGGGACGGTAGGTACCGTCGCCCTTGAGAATCAGAAAGAAATTTGATACGAAACTGGGAGTCAGAGGGGCATATTCTAAAATGCCTTGTTTCAATAAATTTTGAATGACCGTGTCCATCTCCGGAGATGATAGAGTGAGATTGCAACGTTTCACCTGCCTTGGCGGGACCAGAGGCGGTTTCTTTTGAAATGGCATACGATAACCCTTCACTATTTTTATTAATGGTTCTGGTGCCCCCAATCTCTTCCACTCCGTTACATAATTTTTTAGGCAACCCCCCCGAAATTCCTGATCCGAGTCAGAATTTTTTTATTAAATTTACCAGAGCCTTTGCCTCGTGTTACATTGTTTTGCGGTTAATTTCGCCGAAAACTACTGGGCTGGTGAAAGCATTGTAAAGCGTGCTGTCCCCTTGATTGAGGACGAAAAAATCTATTATTATTAAGGGGGGGCATTGCTTGATAGTTATGAAAAGATTCTAGCCTCTGAGGAGGAAGAAATCTCTGGTTCATCGTCAGTGCAGGAGCGCGACTGGACGATTGATATCCACTAGGTCCAGGGTGCGCCGCCTGGGGTCTAGAAGTTTTCTTTTCTTGCCCGGAAAACATAATTATTTTTATTTGGATAAAAAATTTTGTTTACACCGCCATTATCCATACCATTATATAAATGTGAAAGTAACTCTGTTTGTCTGTCTGCTACCTTTTCACGACAAAACGGCTGATCGTATAGGAAGTATATTTCAACCTAGGGAAGGACATAGGCTATATATTATCACGCTAATTACTTACGGGGGTGAGCAATATTGCATTTCGTCTATAGCTTTCAACTGTTTGACAACTGACAACTGTCATAACACGCATTGTTATAGAATAACTATTTTAGACAAATTGTCACGAGAACAAATAGCCCGTTGGTGACGGCAACCGCCTTCCGAACAGTGAGTCGCAAGGTCAAGCCTCAGTGCAGAAATAAAATACTTTTTGATTTTGTGTAATGCTGTAAGATAATAACTTTGGTTCGCACGTTCAAAAACCACCCGGTTTTCACTTTTTGTAACAAATTATTTTGTTTTTTTTTAAAGCTTACAGATTTCCAAATCATTGTTTTATACATATTTTTTGCTTAAACTGTTAAAGGATCGCACACAGAACCCTTTTTCTACTATTTCTTAAACGTCTGTGTCTCTGTGTCTCTACGTAGCCCTTTTACGTGTAAATAATAAAACCAATGTGGTTTGAATTAATGCACAAATTATTATTGTGCATAACTTAGAGAAAGTTTTGATTTTTGTTTCTTTGCAATCGGTGCTCTTTATCAAAAGATATAATGACTTTAAAGTTTTTAAGGAGAACTTATCATCTTGATCTAAGGATACATGCAATGACATCTATGAAACCAAAATGGTACTAATGAATAAAAATCACAAGATAGAGGAGAAGAGAATAGTCCAAATCACCCTGCTTTAAAAATCTATAACAAAGCCAGTAGAGTGTCGGTTCGACCGCTTTCCATGAATATGTTTTAGCAGTTTAAGTTCGTGCTCTATAAATGGCGGTGTTCATTTGACTCCATTTTTTGAATCACGGTGTTATAATTTTCCGTGAAGGAATGATTAGCCCGTGTCAGATGTCTTTATTTTTTTTTTTTTTTTGTAGCATATGATATCATCCAATGAATGACTTCTCCCGTGTCAGATGCCTCACGTTTGCTTTTTTGGAAGAAGTTCTCAATTCAACGCCTGTTTTTCTTTATGTAGAGTACCTATATTATGCCTGAGCAATACTCTAATAACCGAATGATGAAGTCGCACGAGACCGGTCAATGTGGCGACACTTGATAGGCCTATGTCCAGCAGTGGACGTCTTTCGGCTGAAATAATGATTAATGATGATAATTCAAATGGAGTAGGGTAGGACACCTAGCAAGGCGCGGTGATGTCAGGTGGAGTAAAGCTGTGACCAAGTGGCATTCTAGAAATCCAAACAGAAGTTTTGGTCGTCCAGTGGTGAGATAAGCAGACGATATTGTTGCCATTGCGGGAATATCCTGGATGAGACTGGCACAAGAGCGTGGAGCTTGGCACAAACAAAGAGAGGCCTGTACCCAGCAGTCGGTGAAGTCGGACTATGGATGATGATGATGATGACGCATAACTTTTTCCAGAGAAGTCCGATTCATGTGCGTATTGTATAATCATCGCTTGCTGAAACATCGTGAGGAAACCAACATGCCTGAGAGACATTTGGCATGTTAAACCAAGTCAGAGGCCCATGGGCAGCATAAAAACTCTTACACCAGGTTAGGCACAATAAGGAAGGAAAGATCGCTCGCTTCGGTGAAGAAAGACATCGTGAGAAAACCACAGCATGCCTGAGAGTTATTTCTCGACTGCATGTAAAGCCTAGACAGAGGACCTTGGGCGGCATAAAAACTCTGACAACAGGTTAGGCACTAACCACACGATAAATAAGGAGATCGTTTTGGGGCTTATTTCATAAACCTTTTTGACAACTTTAGACCTGTCTGAAGTTTGACTGTGATCAGTTACAGCAGCTATATCGTGTGTCGGCTCATGTCATGCACCTTGATATAAACTTTAGACCTAGCTAGAGTATGAGTATTATCGGAGGCCTGACGATGGAGACGAAAGGCAGTCACAAGAGGTCCGCAACACTTCAAATTTGCTCAATCGTGTTTAAGGCTCATTTCGTGCATCTTGATAAGAACTTTAAACCTAGCTGGAGCATGACTGTCATCGATGGTCTAACAATGGAGACTGAAGGTAGTAGCAAGAGATCCTCAACAGTTAACAGCAGCTAAATCGTCATTGGGCTCACTTAATGTACCTTGATGAGAACTTTAGAAAATGCTAGAATATGACACATCGAAGGTCTCATGATGGAGGCTTGTGGACGAAAAGAATTTGCAATAGGGTTTCAAGAGTTTACAGCATCTACATCGTATTATGTTGACCTGCCTGGAGTATGACTACCATTGAAGGTCTGACTTTGGAGAAGGAAGGCAGATGCGAGAGGTCCGCAACAGTTTGAAGCAGCGTTAACGTGTCTCGGTTCATGTCATGCCACTTGATGAGAACTTTCGACCTAGCTGGAGTATGATATTGTCGAGTGTCCAAGGATAGAAACGTAAGGCTGTTGAGGGAAGAGTACTTATTTGGAAAAACATAAGTTTAATATTTTGGCGTTTAAAGTACTTAAACCGATTCGAGAAAAAATAAATTGTTACTGACTTCAATCTGTACTAATATTATAAAGCTGCAGAGTTTGTTTGTTCGGTTGGTTGAACGCGCTAATTTTAGGACCTGTTGGTTCGTCTTACGCAGACGAAGTTGCGCGGGTCAGCTAGTTCTTAATAAATTCACTAAAAGGTACTTTGTCAAACAAAAATTCACTAGACGGCGGTGTTCCCTTAATTGATTAATAAACACTTCGCGTCTTTGTTCAATTATATCAGCCCTACGACCACAAACTAGTTGTACACAATCTCGTGAAACTTTTTGATAATCGGCAGAAAAAACCTCTATTAATTTGAATGCTAACTGCTCTGCATCCATATTACTAGTATCCTTTGCCCAGTCCACTATCTGTCGTATAGCCTCGCTTTGCATTATCAAAGCCCGAGTTACAAAGCCAAGAAATTTATCCATTTAGGGTAGATGACTAACTTTTTCTAAAGACTTGATTTCATCGTTAACTTCAAGGTCAACATACCCTGGACGAGCATTATATACTTTTTGTGTTTCCACATATCTAACATTATTCCAGTTTTCATTAAGGAAATATTGTATGGAATTTAACACTTCTAACTGATTAGAAGGAGTGGCAATGACAGCTGGCTCCTTTAATTGCGTTGCCAAATCAAAATCAAATGATTGAACCGGTGCAGGATCTGCGACGGGTTCAGACAACCTATCCGAATCTGGTTGCTCCTGGGCCATATTTAGGTTACCACCATAATACATCGGGTTATCACAATCATAATTTCCATTCTCAGAACATGTCATATTATGAGGGTAGCAATATAAATTTTTCAAATCACTGACCTGTTTTACAAGCTTTTTGATTACCTTGCTTTGCCCTCGATAACGCTTACTTCTCTTCCTCTTACGGGATTTATCAACCTGTTCAACCTCTGAAGCTGATGATTCAGAGGAACTTGAGGAACTCGACGAACTCGATAACGAAACAGAATCTTTACGACTACGCGTCTGTAATCTATCCGCCATTTTAAGAAAAACTAAATTAAACATTATTTTGTTTTAAAAACTATGCATATTTAATAAAACCACTTTTGTACTGCTATATCACTTTACTAATATGAGATAGACACATAATAATTACAGTCTCGGTAATATAATCAGTATAACTTCTTACAATAATTTGTGCAAACTTTAATATTATATCTATTAGTCGGAACGTCTTACCAGGTCGACTGCCGTTTTCGAACTGTCTTAATGGTCCTCAAGCGAGTGGCTCGTTTCTGTTTTTTTTTTCCCGCCATACCGTTTGAATAACGACATGGCGGTTGGCTGTGTTGCCACTCGAAAATAAAAAATATTAATGTACAGGAAATCTTTCCCGCCATGCCGTTTGAATAACGACATGGCGGTTGGCTGTGTTGCCAATCGAAATAAATAATATTCCAGTACAAGAAATCATGACATTCGGCCATCCGACAACGTGCTACTCCCGGAGCACAACCCCACTTGAGCCCGTTCAGTCAGTTCAAAATTCAAATCAAGAAATAATTGTTTTATTAATACAAAAATCAGGGCTACACAGAATAGATGTTTGTGACATGTTGTAAAATATCTTGAACATAATTTAGAGGCTGTTTTTCTCAATCTAAAGTTAATCATGACATTCGAAATCCTTTTGTAAGCAAGTACTTATCTAGTTATGATAATTACAAAAATAAACATATTAAATTATATAATTGTCAAATACAACTACAAACACTGTTAGAAAATACTTAGCTACTAGTTTCTTCACCTGAACTAATATCCACATTGTCATCAAGCTCAAGAGCCTTGAGATGTATCCAGGGTCTAATTCTATCTGTAGATATAACACTTTCATAACTATTATTCCTTTTTCTATTAAAACCAGGTACATCGCTTATCCTATATCTATCGTTACCCAATACTTCTACAATTTTATAAGGGCCTATAAACTTTGACAGAAGCTTTGTACTTTTACCGTCATTATTGTAATTGGTCCGGGTTAGCTTAACCAAGTCGCCAACCTGATACGTAGGGGCGGAAGTACGACCAAGGTCATGTTTTCGCTTTTGCTCCTCTTGACTTTTTTTAATAGATACGCTAATATTCTCGCGTAACGACAACAAATCTTCGTTTTGCGACTGCGGTGGAACATTAAACTTATTTGATAAACTATCGCGCATTTTCAACCCGAACAAAGCCTCTGTTGCAGTTTTTTGGGTGGTCGCATTAACAGTATTGTTGATACCCCACTGAACTTTGCCTAGACACTTATCCCAGTCGCGTTCATTTTTATATAAATTTTGAGCAGATAGTGAATTTAAAATAGTTTGATTAAACCTTTCGGCTTGCCCATTTGCTCTGGGACAAGCGACTGCATTAAGTACATGTTTTATACCAAGGCCACTGCAAAAGGATTCGAAAGCTGTTGATGTGAACGATGTGCCACGGTCTGAAATGATTCTAGCCGGTGTACCAAAGTCAGTGAAAATACTCTCTAAGATTTTAATTGTACTCTTTGTTTTCGTGTCTTTCACTGCTCTGACGAATACGTACTTGGTGAACCCATCTACAATCGTAAGTATGTAAGAGTTGCCGTTTCTGCTTCTTACGAACGGTCCTAAATGATCGATATGAATTGTGTGAAATGGTACACTAATTTTTTCTATTGGAAAAAGTAGACCCTGCTTCTTTTTAGTCGCACTATCCTTACTATAAGCACATTCAATGCAAGAACCTACATATTTCTTGACATATCGTCGTAATTTTGCGAACCAAAATTGACTCTTTATTCTTTCCAACGTTTTTGCATAGCCTAAGTGCCCGATGTCATCGTGGTTAGCTCTACAAACTTGCCAGCGAGCACTTCGTGGAACTACAAGACATAAACGGTCATCAACTTTGCGATAGAGTGCGTTATTTTTGACAGTATATTTTTGTCTTATATCTACCAACTCAGGGTCAGCTTCGGGTTTAAGAACTTTTATAATTCGAGACGTTTCGGGGTCACCCATTTGTAAAGTTAAGAGCCAATTACCCGATTCAATATTAAGAACACTAACAGACCCAACGTCTCCTTCCGCGTTAAGACGAGTGTTTCTGCTTAAGGCGTCTACGTGCGCCATATTAACGCCCGGGCGGTATTCAATCTCAAAGTCAAATTCGATTATTTGCAACCACCACCTGGCTATCCGCGGAACGAGATCTCTCTTTGTCAATGTTGTCCTAAGTGCCGCGCAATCGGTAAATACCTTAAACGGGACTCCTAATAAGTACACCCTGAATTTCTTTAGCGAACAGACAACGGCCAAAGTCTCCAACTCGTAGGAATGGAGATGTTTCTCATCCACCGTGGTCTGTCTACTAAAATAAGCGACCGGTTTTAAAACACGGGGTGATGCTTGCCATTGCATCAAGATTCCCCCAATGCCTAGGGCGCTGGCATCCGTATGCAATTCGGTTTCTAATTGCGGATCATATAAGGCCAAAACTTGTCTGGTTAAAAGGCTTTCCTTTAAGGAATTGAACGCAGTTTGTTGATCACTACCCCAATGCCATGCGACATTTTTCTTAAGCAAGTTGGTCAGTGCTTGCGCTATCTCACCGTATCCTTTAATAAACTTACGAAAATATCCCGTTAGTCCCAAAAATTGACGGACTTCGTGAACGCTACAGGGGCAAGGGAATTCTTTCACAGCCAAAACTTTTGCTTCCCCGGGTTTTACTCCCTTTGCCGAAATTTCATAGCCTAAATAGCTGATCGTCATATCGAAAAACCGGCACTTTGTTAATTTTAATGTAAGTCCGAATTCACGGAGTAATTTCAAAATTTCTTCTAAGCGCTCAAACCCTTGTTCTATTGTTACAGATGGAATAAGTAAATCATCTAAATAAGCAAGTGCATAATCAAATCGTCTATTCCCAAGTATTTTATTAATCATGCGCTGGAAAACAGCGGGGGCATTGGCTAATCCAAAAGGCATTCTCTTAAATTCATAATGGCCGTCAGGAGTTATGAAGCCAGTAAGATGCCGACTCTCGTGAGACATAGGAATCTGGTAATACCCAGACGCAAGATCTAATGTCGTAAAGAACTGATTGCCGCTTAAATTAATTAACTGGTCTTCAATAAGCGGAAGGGGAAACCTATCCTTAATGGTTTTGTTATTTAGGGCTCTAAAATCTACACAAAGTCTTTGCTCACCCGATTTCTTACGGACCATTAATATCGGGCTTGCGTAATCTGAACTTGATTCTTGTATAATATCGGTATCTAATAATTCATCTACAATTTCACGCACCTGCAATCGTTCTGAAAACGATAATCTGTACGGCCTGTAAACAACAGGTCTATTATCCGTAACGTTTATTTTCATTTCAAAATCTTTAACGCAACCTACTTCTTTCATATTGGTGGCAAAACAGTCGCGATACTTTTGTAATAATGTATACAATCTATTCTTGTCGCTACTTATTAGGTCCTCACCGATTTGGATATTCGTTCTTTCTAATGGTTCTAAAGAGAGAGTAGAATTTTTTGAAATACGATTAACCCTACAGTTCTTCGCCTCCGTTACTGGTAACGATCGCGCAATTAATGTTTCAGATTTAAATGAAAGAGGCGTTCGTGACAAGTTAGCTATGGCTATTTCTCCAGTGCCATTTGAGATGCCATAAGTACCTTGTAACAAACGAAATTCCCTACCAGGTTCTAATGAGTTATAACCTTCGACAAAGACGTCACCGGAAAAAGAAGCATCCGCTACTGTGATGGGTATCATACTAGTATTTTTAACCGTCATGGGCTTTAAGGTGTACATTTTGACAATGACTTCAGTTGGGAAAAGATTTTCTTCTGGAGTTCTATAAAATACTAATTGGTGACAGTCCTTTAAGACTGTAATGAAAGGTAGTTCCGTGAAGTTTTGTCCTATTAAGAGACTGCTTGCCATGAACTCGTCACCGACTACCAAAACGTTTAACTGGGTCTCAATGTCATCAAGTTTCAAGTTTACTCTTGATTTACACAAAGGTGAAATACATGAATTGCCAAATCCTCTAATTACTGGAACACTGCCAGAATCTTGTGTTAGCTGTAGTTCTAATGCAAGGCTCGCTCGAAGCAAGCTGCATTCACTCCCGAAGTCTATGTAAGCTACAAAGGGCTGACCGTTTACAAAGACGGTTTTGAAAAACTTGTCATTGGATGCTGTGATTGAAGTTGGCGTATTAGAGGTATCGACAGGTTTAGGGCTCATTTGATCATTAAACGCGACGATCTTTAATGTATTTTTCTCTGCGGTACTCCGAGTATCATCGATTTTGGATCTGGGGACGTAATTTTCAGCAACAGGCCGCAATTTACAGTTTTCATTGTCGTGACCTATTCTGTTACATTTCTTACATTTTATTACAGGTTTTGGACATTTGTGGTAAGGGTGACCTTTGTTACGACAGTTAAAGCAGACTATAGAACCATCGTTGTTCCCAGAATTGTTAGTTACAGCACTAGAATTTGATCTCTGCCTGCTCCGGTCTTTGTTCGAAAAGTACGTTATACGCTGAGCACAAAGGAAGTTAAGCAAGTCCTCAGGTTCCTCGCAGTTAAGCGCCTGCGCACCACTCCTCACTGACCTATCAGTAATTCCGTGTATAACACAATCAACAGCTCTCTTCCCTTTTATTTCACATCGGTTTAAAAGATTTAACTTATCATAAAAATACTCTCGTAAACTTTCATCGCCACGAGTGGTACGAGCCAGCATTTCTTCTAAAAGTCTACCATAATTTTCTTCACTAGGAAATGCCCTTTTTAATTTGACTTGCCACTCGTTCCATGAAAATACGACCGTAGGAAGAGACTCAAACCATTTCTTCGCTAGCCCAACAAGTTTTTGGAGGGAGAAGTGAATGGTTTGCTTCTGATCCCAGCTGTAAATTTGTGAACATTCATTAACCTTCCGTATCCAGGCCTCAATACTTTGTGACCTATTGGCCGGGTCAAATTCAGGTATTACGTTATAAAGTTGACTATTTTGTAAGGAATTGGTACTCTTACTTGGTTCAGCCTTCCAGTGAGTCAGGATGTTCATGACGTCCTCTGTGGTCAATCCTTTCGGGTGTTTCCGAGACCGTCGTCGAGTCCTTTCTTCAGGTGTAGAGGACGAGGATGTGGATGATGATGACGATCGTCTTCGTTTCTCTCTGCGTCTACTACGCCTACGAGGAGGAGTATGCGATTCATCAACTGGCTCTGCATCACTCATGGTAGCTGAAAGGTTCCATATCATCCGGTTACTAAACATTCTATTCAAATTATCATGATCATTTGACTAGAGATATCTACTATGTGTATGTATGTGTGTGTGTGTGTGAATGTGTGATGGTTTTTAAGTGTGTGTGTAGGGCAAATGTTATTGTAGTAACTGTTAAGTGTTAAGTGTTTATAAATTATTGAACCAGGATTCACACGACACATGGTAAGGAATCAAATACATGGTAATACAAGCATCAAAGATCAAGTGGCAGTAGCCTCCAAAATCAAGTGGCAGTAGCCTCCAAAATCAAGTGGCAGTAGCCTCCAAAATCAAGTGGCAGTAGCCTCCAAAATCGAGTGGCAGCAGCCTCCAAAATCAAGTGGCAGTAGCCTCCAAAATCAAGTGGCAGTAGCCTACAAAATCAAGTGGCAATGGCCTCCAAAATCAAGTGGCAATAGCCTCCAATATCATATGGCAATAGCCTCCAATATCATATGGCAATAGCCTCCAATATCATATGGCAATAGCCTCCAATATCATATGGCAATAGCCTCCAATATCATATGGCAATAGCCTCCAATATCATATGGCAATAGCCTCCAATATCATATGGCAATAGCCTCCAATATCATATGGCAATAGCCTCCAATATCATATGGCAATAGCCTCCAATATCATATGGCAATAGCCTCCAATATCATATGGCAATAGCCTCCAATATCATATGGCAATAGCCTCTTTAAAAACTAGCAGGGCTTGCTTATCTTTATAACTTCAATGGATGTTACTACAGGACACTCATGCTTAGTATTTTACCAAAAAATCAACACTACACTGTAACCCCAGCCAAACACTGTTGAAGAGTAGCCTCAGCCAAGTATTTAGTGGGATCACAATGATTGCATTTTTGAAAGATAACGACACTTTAAGCGCACCATACCTCGGCCAAATACTAGCGAAGAGTAGCCTCGCTCAAGCATTACAACCGAAACATAGCGCACCTCTTTGTGTAAAATTACATGCAATACTGTCTTAAAATTACCAGTTTATAGACACATTATACTTTAGCAAAAATACTGACGAAGAGTAGCCTCGCCCATGTATTTAAGACAAAAGCTCAATGCATCTTTTTGCACTGGTAACGTTTAAGAATTACAAAGCATTAAAAAAAGTCTTAAAATTACCAGTTCATAGACACATTATACTTTAGCAAAAATACTGACGAAGAGTAGCCTCGCCCATGTATTTAAGACAAAAGCTCAATGCATCTTTTTGCACTGGTAACGTTTAAGAATTACAAAGCATTAAAAAGCATGAACATCATTGTAACCTCAAAATATTACTAGCATATTACTCCACTATTTAAACGCACTATAAATCAACAGAAATACTGACGAAGGGTAGCCTCGCCCACGTATTTAAGCCGAAAGTATAATGCACTCTTAGGACTCGATAACACTATCAGGGAGTACCCTGATCAAGTCTTATCGAACCCAATGTCGAACAAGATGCCAATACTCAAATAATAGTAGATGACAAATTACCACACAAGCTCTGCCAGTTAAATTAAATATAAATTTAGCGAGTACATACCTTTTAATAAGTCTTAGCGAAGGTGGGCGCGTACTTTTGGACGTGTCACTTCTGATATTTAATAAAACCACTTTTGTACTGCTATATCACTTTACTAATATGAGATAGACACATAATAATTACAGTCTCGGTAATATAATCAGTATAACTTCTTACAATAATTTGTGCAAACTTTAATATTATATCTATTAGTCGGAACGTCTTACCAGGTCGACTGCCGTTTTCGAACTGTCTTAATGGTCCTCAAGCGAGTGGCTCGTTTCTGTTTTTTTTTTCCCGCCATACCGTTTGAATAACGACATGGCGGTTGGCTGTGTTGCCACTCGAAAATAAAAAATATTAATGTACAGGAAATCTTTCCCGCCATGCCGTTTGAATAACGACATGGCGGTTGGCTGTGTTGCCAATCGAAATAAATAATATTCCAGTACAAGAAATCATGACACATATACCGAAATCAAAATAACTTGTGATATCTATACATATAATAAACCATTTTTAAAATTCGTGTTTGTTTGTTTGTTTGACCGCGCATCACGTAAAAACTGCTGAACGGATTTTGATGAAAACTTCTCAAATCAATTTAAATAAACTCAGAATAACACTTAGGCTATAGAAATTATGGAAAATTTTAGAAAAAAGGGGTGAAAAGGGGGGGTAAAGTTTGTACGAAAAAAAAAAATTAGATTGTTCTAGATTCATGAAATTCAGAATAAATACTTATTATTAAAAATAAAGAAATACCTGTTTCAGCATTATTTTTTTTAATCATCCAGAGACGTGAAAAAGAGGGTTTTGTGTTAAATATTAAATAACTTCATATATCTATAGAATAAAATTCATTGAAGTAGAAACCTTTAAAAGTTGCTGTAAATACTTCAAATCTAATACAGGTAAATGCCGCCCAAAATAGCGGAACTCAAGAAATCGGCATTCCTCGGTATAAGTAGTTGGTAATACAGGGTGGAAACGGTAAACGGGGCAGTAAGGGGAGCTGCAGCTACACAAAAGTGGTCTTAGGTAACAATCCGTAATTTTTTCACAAAATGTTTATCCCCATTCACAGATTTAATAAAAAATAAAGTACAGTTAGCAAGAAAATTGCCATTTTACATAAAACATTTTTTTTTTATGCCAATCGATCTTCTTTCCGACACTAATAAAGAAGTTCTTCCAAACCAACCTAGGTTAGAGTACTCAAAAAGTCAGAAATCGTAAAAACATAACTTTCAGCGGGGCAGTATAGGGGAAATAGCCAGAAAATTGCTATTTCACACAAAACATTTTTTTGATGCCAATCATTATTTTTTATTTTACATAAGACATAAAGCCGGATAAGTTACAAATACATTACAAACGAGTACAAATCCTACTATCTAAAAATAAAAAATGCTTTGTCCTGAAGGACCATCTGACGGATCAACGCACAGCCTAAACCGCAGATTGTAGAAACCTGAAACTTGGAGGGTGTATTTTTTATATAACGTAGGCCATACGATAAGAAAGAATTTTGAAATGATACCCCTAAGGGGGTGAAAAGGGGGGCAAAGATTGTATGGGAAAATGTGATTCCTTGGTCCAATCTACTTCAAACTTTGCAATCAACAATATTAACAGAATAGATGGACGCGTTTCATATTGCATTGAAATTCATCTCCTCTTAAAAAGGGGTACAAAGTTATTTTGGCGGTGATTTGTTTCGAATTTGATATCAATACTCCTTCGAGATTTTGATATAAACTACAAGTTGTTTTGATACATGTTTCAAAACCCAATACGATTTTATTCCAAAAGGTTGAACTCACATAAAAATATGGTGCAAAATTGCAAATACTCTTTAAAATTGGAATGTCTCGAAAGTCACCGTAAAATATTTTACCGCATTTTAAGGTTTCAAAGCTTTGAAGAGGTTGTGCACTTTAAGACACGGCGTCATAGCGTAGGGACGTAGAGTTTGAAATTTTAAATGGTAAGCAGTTGTAAGAGGTCCGCAACGGTTTACAGCAGCTATATCGTGTTGCGGCTCATTTAATGCACCTTGATGAGAACTGCAGACCTAGCTGGAGTATGACTGTCATCGAGTGTCTAAATATGAAGATGTAAAGCTGTCAATAGAAGCCTTTAAAGCTGTTTTTGTAAACATGGTAATTTATTCTTATTCAAATAAATACGGTGTTAATCACAAGTATTTGATTTTGAATACAATTGCCCTTAGGTACGTAAATTGACTTCAGTGCATATCTTAGGAGATACACCGTTTTAAATAACTCCGCAGCAAAATAATGATCATGTACCAGGCGCGCATTTTCATTATGCGGAAGGATGTGTGTGATGTGCTCTTTGAAAATTGTATTATAGGTGCTTACGACCCACTCTCTGTAACCCTCTCTTTCTCTTATGAGACGCAGACGAAGTCGCGCGGGTCAGCTAATAATATTATAAAGATGAAGAGTTTGTTTGTTTCTTTTTGTGTTGGATAGTCCATTTATCGGGGAAGGTTATATGAACAGGCTATATACATCACGCTTCAACCAATAGGAGTGGAGCAATAATAATAACAAAAAAATGAAAAACCCCTGACACCCTGTAGTCAAAGTTAAGTCGCCATCTTGTGGTGGCGGCCATCTTGGATTTTTTTATTCATCATAGTGTTTAGTAAGTATTCTACTAGTCAAGACACCACGTCATTTTTGCGTCGTTAAAAATTGTTGCAAAAACGGGGAATATTCATTCCTTCTGTGGGCTTTTTCACTTTTATGTGACGCAGACGAAGTTGCGTGGGTCAGCTAGTTATAATTATAAAATTAAATGTTTTTGAAATATCGAACGTTAACAACGTTAACTTTTTAAAGATGTGAACCGTCCGAAAAACAGGACGCCAATGAACTTTTGGCGCGCTGCAGCCACCTGGTGAACGAAGACGGAAATACGTCATCATCGTGTTGTCAAAAGGCGATATTTGCATAAACCTGTATGGATGTGACACGGAAACGGAAGATGCTTGACTCAAATAATGTCTATATGACCCCGAATGAGGCCGAAGGACACAATAGCGTGTTTTATTTTTTTAGTCCAATCAATAGATTTTTTGTAAATCTATCGAAACCACTCATTTCGCACTATTCGGCCCGCAGCTCGCCACTGCGAGCTGGATACTGGATAGTGGTTTACTGTTAGAATAAAGTTCTAATCTAACTTTGTAGTGCTAGCTGCACTAGTAAGTAACAGTATTTCAAACGAAGTTTGAACCACCACAAATAGAGCTGCTAAGTTGGCTTCTGTAGTTCCCTTCAGTTATTTTGTTTGTTTAGTAAGCCATTTCGGTCGGCCATAAGAGTAGCGAATACCAATGAAACAATGGAAGGACTGCGTGAACGATGAGAATATGTCTATGTAAGATATGACTTCTGATATAAAGCAGAAAGCGCGACTTGTCGCTGTGTGCGTTTATTTTAATTTGTGTGTGAAGGCGCGGTTGTAGGGCTAGTTACAGACGGGCTGCGTTTAATTTAAATACAGGTGGTAAACACTTATCGATTTCCTTAAATAAGATTAAAAAACTGCCTATTTTGTTATCGATTCGGGTCGCATAGATACCTCCTTGACTACCTACTCACATTGTAAAGCGATATCTTGTTATTATCCTCTAATAAAAACGTGCTATTTTCTCATGTTCCAGAAACAAGGGTACGCGCCCCCTCCAGATGTCGGCGTTGGCGAGGATGGTGAGGTCAAAGGCTTCGACTTCAACGAGCAGTCCATCAGGAGGGGCTTCATCCGCAAGGTATATACATTTTGATACTCTTTATAACGGACCGTTCCCTCTCATTAAGAGGAGCCCGGGTCCCAGCGCTGGGAACATTATAGGCTGATGATGTGATGTGATGTGAATAACGGAGCGTATCCTGCTTCTCATGGATGCAATCTGCTAATGTGGACGACCCAGGACTTGGAAACAGGTCTTCAGGACCACACTACCTTTTTTTAATAACCCTTATAAGTCATGGAGAAAACCTTTTCTAAAATGAGATTATGCTGGCTGACAGTCAGTCAGTCTTGGTCGCAGAAGCTCCGACCAACCTGCGCTATGCTGATTTTCATACCGACTTATTGGTTGTTGCTGCAAATTGCGCAATCAGCATAAGTCTCCTTTAGTTTAAACCTGGCTATGGAATATGCGATACATGCAGCTGCCCGCTTAGCGTGATCACCATAGAATCAGGTTCCTTCGAAGAAATAATCTACAAATCTTTTGTTCCTCTGCCATTTTGTAGATTCAATGACAAATGAACAAAAGATTTCTCGATTCTTTCTTCGCAGAACCCCGATTCTACGGTGGTCATACTACGTGGGAATGAGTCTATTAAATCTTAGATCAAAGCATTTATTTCAAGTAGGCCAGTTACAGGCACTTTTGAATTGTCGAAACAAAATGATCATAAAATATAGCTACAGTCCCAGTCACAAGACATAAATACTGTGGAAGTACTGTAGTTGCCTATTCCCTAGCGTAGATCTCTATGGAGAAGAACGGGCAAGAAACTCCATGGACACTCTTTTAAATCATAATGTTGTTACAAAATCTTGGTTACATCATTCATGCTGAGATCTTATATTATGTGAGAACAATGTAAGAAGATGTGCACGTTAACCTTTTGACCGCCACAGCATAAACGCTCGCGCGTGCCCTCCACGCTACAATTTCATCTACAATTTTGTCACAAATTTGTGTCGTTTGGCGTACAGGGCACGCGCTTGCTTGTCACGTATATATGACAATGGCGTCCAAAAGGTTAAAAGACACCTAGTAAAAAAAATACAATAGTCATGACGACATAATCAATGAAACAATAATATTGTAATACCAAATGATTTGAAAAGAGTAACCATGGAGTTTCTTGCCGGTTCTTCTCCATGGAATCGACCAACGCGAACCGTGCACCTTTTTCGACGTTTTATAAGTGCCCATCCAGGCCTATGTGAAATAAAATATTTTGATTTTGATTTTGAATCCAAAAATTATTTACTATTTAGTCCGTCAGTAAGATTATTGGAGAATAATGGACACGTATTTTTTTGTTTTTTAAATCAATAAATATTGACAAAGAAAACGCAACAGAACTCGGGAGTGGGGGTTCCTGACGTCAGAACTAGCTAAAAATTATACCTAGGCGTGACGTATTGGGAATTTTAAAAGTGTCGTATCCTAGTCTATTTTGCTTTACGTAACAAAAGAAAAAATACGGGTCATATATTTTTTTATAAATTCCTGACCGACTAATTAGTTATTTTTTTGTCGTCTACTCTATTCTAAAATAGTTATGGTCACAATGGCCGGTTCCTTAGTGCTAACTGCCTCTGTTGTAAATTCCAGGTGTATGCCATCCTGATGTGTCAGCTGCTAGTGACGATGTCTTTCATCGCTCTGTTCCTGTTCCACATGCCCACCAAAATGTGGGCCCATCGGAATGTATGGGTTTTGTAAGTATTGTATTTATGTTCAGTGCAGGGGGGGGGGCTGTGACAGCATCCCTTGTTTAAGATAGACACATTATAAACATACTCTGCCTTCTTGGTTTCGTGGTTGCAAGCGCTACGGATGACTGTGAGGTCCTGGGATTGATTCCCGGGTTACGCGAAGTATTATTGGGTTTCTCCATCAAGAATTTCTTAGTATCAGCTTTGTTGACCTTTCAAATATTAAAAGCTATGCATAAATAATAAGCGACATAGTAAAAACATAATTAAAAATGTTTTAAAATCAATAATCTCTATTTAATTATTGCGTTTATTTTAGTTATTTTACTTTTAAAAATAGTCCAATTTGAGTGATCTCCTTTGGCAAGGAGATATATACTTCAACCTGGGAAAGTACATAGGCTATATATTATCACGCTAATAAGTTACGAGGGTGAGTAATATTGCATTATGTTTATTGTAAAAGACAAGTAGCTGTGTCGCTATCATATTATTTTTATATTACAGCCAAGAACTTGGCTAATCAAGTTGCCTCTGTTGAACAATGCAACATTCAGTTAAATAACTCTGTCAATAGTTTGATCACAGTGAATGAATTAGTCAGTCATTTAAATTAGAAATTGAGACAACAGAGGCAACCTCTTGCAACATTATAAGGAAGCCAGGTAATGAATCAGGCGAATGTTTCGAGAATTTTAATGGCATCAACTTGGTTCACCAAAATATTCAAGGATTTTTAAACAAGGAATTAGAAGTAGAACTTTTTTTGAATTGTAATAACATAGATATTCTTTGTATAACGGAGCATTGGCTAAAAAATGATCAATTAATTTTCAATTTCAGTAATCACCAGGTTGGTAGTTTATTCAGCAGGGTAAATGCTATACATGGCGGCGCATTAATCCTAGTAAATAACCAGCTTAAATTTAAAGACCGCAAGGATATTGTTAGCCTATCTGTTGAGCGAACAGTTGAAATAGCCTGTATAGAATTGGAGCAGTTTATTATATTAAGTGTGTATAGACCTCCTTCAGGGTTGTATGACTGTTTTGAAAGGGTAATGGATGAAGTATTGCATAAAATCAGTAGTTCCAAAAAGTCTATAATCTGTTGTGGTGATTTTAATATTAATTTATTAGAAAATTCTGGGTTAAGTTCTAAAATTATAAGCCTGTTTCAGTCATACAATCTTGATCACAAATTTCTTGAGCCTACTAGAATAACCCCAACTAGTGCTACTTGCTTAGATAATATTTACACTGATATTATACCTACCCAAAAAGTGATTATTAACTTAATTGATTCAGATCACTGTGGACAATTGATCACAATTCCAAATGTGGACAAGAAAGTTTCTAAAAAAGATATCATTGTTAATCCTAAAAGTAAAAATCGCCTGGAAACTTTTAAAACTAAACTTATATCTAAATTACCTCTTTTGTCAACCAATGGTGATCCCAATCAACACTATAACGATTTTTTTAGTATGTATTGCACACAATTTGAAACCACATTTGTCCCTAAGACAATCTCGGTTAATAATAACGCTTCTTTCAATGACTGGGCCACCGTTGGTATTCATAAGAGTCGAAAACGACTGTATGAGCTGTATGAAGAGCGGACATATGTAAACACTGTAGAATTTAATTTGTATGTTAAGAATTATTCTAAATTATTTAAAAAAGTTTGTTTTATAGCAAAGTCGCGTTATTTGAGTTCAAAAATTAAAAATAGTAGTAATGTAATTAAAATGACATGGAACGTTATTAATAGCGAAACGGGAAGGTCTTGCAACCGAAGTAGTGACATCAACCTGGCTATTGGCGATAATGTTTTAAATGCAGACAATCAAGTTGCTACGGCCTTTGAAAATTTCTTTGCGGATATTCCCGTATCGACTACTAAATCGCTAAACTCGTCACCTGCTGCTGCCGAGTCTTTACTTAAGGAAAACGTTTCAGTCTCTGATTCCGAATTTAACTTTCATTATGTAACCTGTAAAGATATAATTAAAATCTTTCACACCTTAAATGTTAAAAAGACCGCCGATCTATGGGGTCATTCTGTGGACGTGGCTAAATCTATTATAAACATTGTAGCTCCTTCTTTAGCAGTAATATTTAACGATTGTATTGACCGTGGTGAGTTTCCTGATCTAATGAAATATAGTAAAATAATACCATTATTTAAATCGGGTAGTACATCAGACCCCACAAATTATAGACCTATTTCAGTACTACCAACATTTAGTAAAATTTTTGAAAAATTAATTTTGGAACAAATGCAAAGTTTTTTTAATAAACATAAGTTATTGCATAAAAAACAGTTCGGTTTTACAAGGGGTCGTTCAACTACTGATGCCGGTGTTGAACTTTTAGGACACATTTATAATGCTTGGGAGGACAAATTCGATGCTTTGGGAATTTTTTGCGATTTATCCAAGGCTTTCGATTGCGTTCTTCATGAAACTTTAATCAGGAAACTACACCATTACGGAGTCCGTAACGCCTCTCTGGATCTTCTTACTTCATATTTGAGTGATAGGATTCAGAGAGTTGATGTTAACGGGAAAAGATCTCCCGGATCCGTAGTAAGAATGGGGGTACCCCAGGGCTCAATTCTTGGTCCATTTTTGTTTCTCATTTATATAAATGACTTGCCTTACCTCATAAAGGATAATCATGATATAGTATTGTTTGCAGACGACACTTCACTTTTATTTAAACTTAAACGTCAGCAGTTAGTTACGGATGATGTTAATAGCGCCCTGGAAAAAGTCGTTAATTGGTTTAATGTTAACAATCTACTCCTGAATGAGAAAAAAACCAAATGTATTAAGTTTACGATACCCCATGTAAGACAAGTGGAAACTAGTGTAGTAATCAAGGATGAAGAGTTGAAACCGGAAGACAGCACAGTGTTCTTAGGCATAACTTTGGATGCCAAGCTTCAGTGGGGCCCGCATATACACAAATTGTCAAAAAAACTTAGCTCTGCAGCATACGCCGTTAGAAAAATTCGTGATTTAACTGATTTGGAAACAGCCCGTTTAGTTTATTTTAGTTATTTCCACAGCGTGATGTCGTACGGTATCCTCTTGTGGGGCAATGCCGCCGATATTCAGACTATATTTGTATTGCAAAAAAGGGCAATTCGTTCAATTTATAAATTAAGTCCCCGATACTCCCTCAGAGAAAAATTTAAAGAGATTAATATTCTTACTATGCCCTCTCAATATATTTATGAAAATCTTTTGTACGCACACAAAAATATTAATTTGTTTAAAAAATACAGTGATATCCACAACATAAATACGAGAAACAAACACAAATTTGTTATTCCTGCTACGAGGCTCAAGAAAATAGGGGGAACGTTCAGATGCCAATGTATACGCTTTTACAATAAACTTCCGAGCCATATTCAAGCACTTAGTCTAAATAAATTCAAATCGTTTATAAAACGGAAGCTATGCCTGAAAGCCTACTATCATGTTAATCACTACCTCGATGAAAAAAAGGCTTGGGATTAAGCTGCTCCAACGAAATTTGCTCTGCGAATATAGAAATTTCGGACTTCGCTTGTTTATTATTGATTCCTTTCTTTTATACACTTTGACATGAATGCATATTATTATTATTTTTTTACTTTATTGTTTATTATTTTGTGTGTGTGTGTGTGTGTATTTGACATGAATATTTACTTGTGGTTTTTGACATTTAATGACTTGACATGAATACTTAGTTCAGTATTTTATTATTTTTTACATTTTTAGTTAATTTTTATTGTTTTATGTGTGTGTATTTTGACAAATATCGTATTTTTATTGACATTCATTTTGTAAATTATTATTAATTTTATTTTATTTTTTGCGCTTTTGTGAATGTGAGGACCATGTGGGTTACATTTCATTTTATTTTATTTTATTTTTTTTACCCCCCAACCGTCTGGCAGTTTGAGTTCTATAAGCGACCTACCCAAATGTCCTTTCTTTGGTATTGTTCGTCGTTTCGTTGAGCTCCTTGTGTTATAAGTCGAGCTACACGATAACTGACAAATGCTTGCACTGACTGGACAGGTTTACTCAAATCTGTATGGTTCTTTCTTCAAAAGACCATCTCAGACACTAACATCTACATGATCCTCATGTGAATTGAGCAAGATTATGTCTGGACTTCAAAAGAGACTATGACCTCTGAGTTTGTTTCGGCTGTTTCTTCTCAGAGTAGTCAGGTACGAAACACCGGCCCCATCTAGTTTAAAAAAAAATTGACGTGTAAAAGTGTTTGTGAAAACCTACTTACAAAATAAAGATCATTTATCATTTATCATTTATCATATGTGGCGTAGACGAAGTTGCGCGGGTCAGCAGGTAATAAGTAAACGTAGGAACATGTAGTTATTCGTCCCCGTTGTCCACAGCTGGGTCGCGTTCGCCGTGGTTATCGTGTGTCTGATCGTGATGTCCTGCTGCGGGAACGTGCGGCGACAAGCTCCGATGAACTTCATCTTCCTCGGGATCTTCACGGTGGCTGAGAGCTTCCTGCTCGGGATAACGTCTAGCGTCTACCAAGTTTATGTGGTAAGACTGATCCTTGAATTATACAGGGTGTAAGCCACCTCATCACAAAGCCGTTAACCAAGCATTCTGTACATCAAACTAAGTAACTTTACGCAAAAATTATTGCTGGGAAACAACTTCTTTTTTGGGTCAAAACTCACGTTTTGGGGTATAACTCAATGTAACGCACTCAAAACATTGTGCTGATGGATGGATTGAATAGTACGGGGTTCGTGGAGGTATTTAAAGTAAAAATCAAGCAAAAGAAAAACTTGTCAAAAAGTTTTAACTTTGACCCGCAATATCTCCGTAACTAGAAGGTTCCCAGGGTATACCGCCGTTTACCCGAATTTTATTGGCCCTAATATCATTTGCCATAATAGTCAACAGCCATAATATCATACGACATAATACTCATTTGCCCTACTCTCATTTGCCATATAGTCACGTGCCAGAATCATTGTTTCCCATAAAGTCACTTACCATAACATTATTTGTCATAATCATTGTAAGCCCTAATTATCACATGCCCTAATTATCACATGCCATAATTATGATATGCCATAACATAATTTGGGTGTGTAACGGTTGTTTATATCAAGAGTAATTGGATGCAATTGGGACTTTAGGGCACCCCGACTCGGACAGG